>CM038144.1:133297991-133695560 GCA_021437245.1 Aegilops speltoides
TTCCCATCACAACTTTAAGTTGCAACAAATGGATGTTAAAAGTGCTTTTCTTAATGGTCCCATTAATGAGTTGGTCTATGTCAAGCAACCCCCCGGGTTCGAGGATCCCTACTTTCCGGATCATGTGTATCAACTCGATAAGGCACTCTATGGCCTTAAACAAGCCCCATGTGCGTGGTATGACCACCTTAACGAGTTGCTACAAGATTGTGGATTTGAAGTAGGCTAATCGACCCCACTTTTTTACTAAGAAGGTCAACGGGGAGTTGTTTGTATGCCAACTATATGTTGATGATATTATTTTTGGTTCCCCTAACAAAGCTTTCAATGAAGAATTTGCCGCTCTCATGACCTCCAAGTTTAAGATGTCTTCGATGGGAGAGTTGAAGTTCTTCCTTGGTTTCGATATCAAACAAAGAAGAGAAGGAACCTTCATCAATCAAGCCAAATACACTCAAGACATGCTTAAAAGATTCAAGCTAAGTGATGTCAAGCCGGCTACAACACCAATGCCAACCAAGTGCCAACTTGACATCGATCCCAATGGTAAAGTGGTGGATCAAAAGGTATATCGCTCCATGATTGGCTCCTTGCTTTACCTTTGTGCATCTAGACCAGATATCATGTTGAGTGTGGGGATGTGTGCACGTTTTCAAGCCGCACCAAAGGAAAGTCACTTTGTGGCGGTCAGCGAATCTTTGATATTTGGCTCATACCCCAAACTTTGGCTTATGGTACCCAAGAGGAGCAAACTTCAAGCTTGAAGGTTTCACAGATTCGATTAGGCGGGAGACAAAGTGGATAGGAAGTCCACTTCCTGAGGGTGCCAATTTCTTGGTTGCTCCTTGGTAAGTTGGTCTTCCAAGAAGCAAAGTTGTGTGTCTCTCTCATCCACCGGCGGAGTATGTGGCGGCGGTAGTTGTTGTGCTCAACTCCTATGGATGAGGCAAACTTTAAAGGAGCACGTGTCATTTGTGACAAAGTGCCTCTTTGGTGTGATAATGAAAGTGCCATCAAGATTTCTCTCAACCCGGTGCAACACTTCAAGGCGAAGCACATTGAGATTCGGTATCACTTCATTCGGGATCACATTAGGCGAGGGAGATCGAGCTCAAGTATGTCAACACTCATGATAACCTTGCAGATATTTTCACGAAGCCCTTGGATGAAGCAAGATTTCATGAGTTAAGGCATGAGCTAAATATCATTGATTTGAGCAATGTGACTTGAACCGTGCACCCCCACCACACTCAACTTGTTGTCTAGTTTAGGTGTAGGCATGGACATAGGGGAGTGTTGTTCTCTCAATGAACTCTCCTCCCCCATTATGCATAAATAGATCACCTCTTTCACATTAGCCATTTTGATGGTACTTGTGCTTCAAAGACGAGTTTTGGTCATGGGCCCAAGGATAATTCTTCGCGGTGCCATACCATCCAACTCAAACATAGGTGGCTTCGGCCACCGCCCTCTCTCCTCTAGAGGTTTTGTCACTTAGGGATTTCCTGTTGTTCCCTTGGTGTGTGCTTGTTTTTGTGCAGTTTTGGGTTGTATCTGTTTTTTTGGTGCAAAGCGTTTTCTCCTTGTTGAAACCTTCGGTGGCGTGAGCTCACGGTACTACATGATCGGCCACGGTACTACATGACCAACCACGGTACTACGCTGATGGGAGCACGGTACTACCGTCCCCAAGCGGCAGTAATTTTTACTGCCGCCTGGTTGAGCGGTACTACCGCCTCGGCGCGGTACTTCCGCCCGGGCGGTACTACCGCGATGACCCACGGTACTACCACGCCGGTTCGAGCGCGTGGGGATAAGCTCGGGTAGGGGGAGTTCTAACTCCCCATACCCATTCGTCCTCTTCTCTCCACGTTGTCTCTTCCTCTCTCGTGCTCACGAACGGAGCCAGCGTTCGTCGCCGGATCTCCTCCACCGGCTGCCCTCTCGTGATTCCGTCCGGTGGGATCGTTCTCCACCACGTGCTCTTGCTATGGACCAAGGTTTTTCCCCAAATCCTTCTCCGTTTTGATTGTATTTGGTTCTTCTAGGTATTGGGGGAGGCTTGTATGTTCTTGAGATTCCTAGACCAGATCTATGCAAGAGTAGGATGAAGGAGTGTGGTATTGCATAGGATTTACACTTGTATTGTTGCCTTGCACTAGATCTGATCACCGTAGCACCGCCATGGCTTCGCGGTTCTTTTTCAGATTCAAATCTGTTAGATCCGCGCGACGCAGCATTACTACGCCCGTGGGGCGGTACTACCGCTCTCATGGTACTACCGCCCTAGGGCGCGGTACTACAGCGTGCGTCGGTACTAAAACCTTACTTATCGCCCCACCACGGTACTACCGTGACCCCTCACTTGTACTACCACGTGCCCGAGCTGTACTAAGCCTTTAGTACCGCAACCCATGGCAGATCTACCATGGCTCACATCTATCGCATGCCAACTTTCTCGTTTATCTTCTATGGGTTTCATGTGCTGTCTTATAGCCTTTGCATTGATTCTTTTCGCCTTGTTTTGGTGCTTTGCGTGTGTGTCTTAGGTGGTGGCTCTCGCCGGGCCAATCCCGTTCGTGACACTGGCTCCAAGCGTCTGCGCAACCCAGGAGAAGTTCCCGAGGGGTCATCTGCATCGAAGCGCAATGTCAAGACCACCGCTAGCAAGCACAAGGAGCCCGCCAGGGGTATGGATGAGATAGGCGCTCAAGAGTATGTCCGTCTCGTGCAGCTTCACCCTATGTGACCCCACGCCCCTTTCAGAAGAGGGTGTGAACTGTTCGAACAAGACCCAAACCCAGATCTACTTGGATGTCATCAAGAACAAGCGAGAATACCTATGTGGAGGTGAAGTGGATTGATATGCACCACATGAGGAAGGACAAGTTTCGTGACTACTTTGGGGAGGCTCGGACTTGGTGGAGCAGTTTGGAATTGAGCATGTGATCTCTTTCCACGGACTATGACCCCGAGATCATCTGTCGGTTCTTTGCCTCGAGTTTTTTCACACCAATGATGAAAGGAGGATGACTTGGATGACCAATGGCCGCCAAATGCGCTACTACCGGAAGGATTTCATGGATTTGCTTCACGTTGTCGATGATGGACTTGACACTCCGTTGGTGTTCGCCCTCACGACAATCTTGACTCACGACAAGGACAAGCTCACCCGTTCATGGTTGAGAAGACGCCGCCATCGGCAAGACAATCTTGGTTCTCAACCCTTTCGGATATCATGTAATCGCATCTTCCGAACTCTTTGTTCCCACGCATCGGTGACAAAGACAAGGTTCATGCCTACATGGTGGACATGATGCTTATGTGCCAGGAGGCTCGCTCGTCTCAGACTCAGCCACTTGATGTCTCTCACATCATGTGGTGTGAGCTTCGGTTTGCTGTGTTCAACCACAAGGTGCCTATTTATGGGCCCTACCTGTTTCTGCTGATTTCGAAGACTTGGGAGAAGATGTACCCTAAGGAGGAGTTCCTGGCTCCAAACTGGATTCGCCATGAGCCCATTTGTCTGAGGGTCAAACCCAACTGGGCTAACACCGCTACTCGTGCTGAGGCGTCTGCTGCGAGGGCTGCTGCTGTTGATGAGGATGTTGCTGGCGCTGAGGATGTTGCTGGGGGCCGTTCTGCTAGGCCCTCTCAGAGTGACTCTAGGCCATCTTGGGCCAAGAAGTTGAAGGATAAGATGAAGTCTCTTTTCTGCATGCAAGCCAAGGGAAAGTACAGGGCTCACGTGGAGTCCAAGGAGAGTCGTCGCCGGCACAACAAGGTCTTGCAGCTCTATGGCGAGGATGTGTCTGGCGGATCTGAGGAGCGCATCACTCCTGAGACTGAGTGGATGGAGAAGCAAGGATACAGGTGGACTGATTCTGAGGAGGAGGTCGAGGAGTCCATTCCAGCTGCAGAGGAGTCTGACGAAGAGGCGTGGGACAACTTCTTTGCTTGAGCCACCTCTTGTGTGTTTAGGTGTCCTCTCTGCCTTTTTGGCGTCTCGATGCCAAAGGGGGAGAGAGTGTAGGGATTTGCGAGTTTGTGTGTTTGCTGCTTTCAGTTGAACTCTCTACTGCTTTTATTGTTTGTTATGGTGTAAGACATATGCACTCTATCTATCCTAGCTAGCTTGTGTTATATTGTGCTACTTTCATGCTATGCTATGCTTATTATCATGTCTTGGTCTCTAAAATATAGGGGGAGTGTTGATCCTAGTTTGTGTGCCATGCAGTCCAAAGCATTCATCTAAAGTGCACACATCTAGGGGGAGCCCCGTCTATATTTTAGAGAAGTGGGGTTTGCCCTTTGCTTTAAAAATATCTTATCTATGTGCAAATCCGTGTTGTCATCAATACACCAAAAGGGGGAGATTGTAAGGGCATATTTATCCCTAAGTGTTTTGGTGATTGATGACAATACTGTATGGACTAATCGTGTGCCTTGAGTCCCTCGGATACTTCATCATTAGGCAAAAGACGATTCGGTGCCCTCGGAGACTGTTGAAGCCGGCGTTGTTCTCGTTTCTCTTTGGTGGAGTTGAGTCGTAGGAGAGCCATACTATTAAGAGGGGTCCGCCGAAAGGTAGGGTGGAATCACACGTACACTTGTCCCTCCTTTCCTTGCACTTTGGAGCTACCCGTCGTTATCTTGGTTGTGTGAAAATCGACGACTATCGCTGTACTTGCGGTAGTACCGCAGTACAAGCGGTAGTACTGCATGGCAGCGTCAGGTAGTACCGCCCTTTGGCGCGGTAGTACCGCTGCACCTGCCTAGTGCCGCTCGGTCGGTAGTAGGGCGGATGTAATTTTTACATCCGCGCCCACGGTAATACCGCCCCTTTGGTGCGGTAGTACCGCGGCACCTGCCTAGTGCCGCTCCGGTCTTGTAGTAGGGCGGTTGTAATTTTTACATCCGCACCCCCATGGTAGTACCGCTCGTCCAAATAGCGGTAGTACCGTAGGGCCCACGCTAGTACCGCTCCTTGGAGTAGTAGTACTGCGGGCCTTACGCCTAGTACCGCAGCGTTGCGGTAGTAGGCGCGATGTAATTTTTTACATCCGCGCCGACCACGGTAGTACCGCGCCTCGCAGGCGGTAGTACCGCGTCGGGTTTTTGCACCACCCTAGTTTCTGCGGAAGTAGGCACGGATGAAATTTATTTCATCCCCGCCCTTCCTGCCGTGACCCTCTGCCTTGCGGTAGTACCGCAAGGGGAGCGGAGTAATACCGCATAGCGGTAGTACTGCTCCTTCCTCAGGCTTGTTCCGGCCTGTGCAGTTGCCACGGTAGTACCATGGTGGTCCACGGTAGTACCGCGCGGCACCGCGGTAGTACCATGTCCTTGGAGCGGTAGTACCGTGGGTCGCGGGCAGAACTAGTGGATAACGGTTGGATTTTTTCCACGACTATATAAGGGATGTCTTCTACCTCTAGTTGACTACCTCTTCCACCTCTAAGCTCCATTGTTGCTCCAAGCTCCATTTTCGCTCGATCTCTCTCCCTAGCCAATCAAACTTGTTGATTTGCTCGGGATTGGGTGACAAGGGCCCGATCTACACTTCCACCAAAGGATATTTGATTCCCCCCACTTATCCCTTGCGGATCTTGTTACTCTTGGGTGTTGAGCACCCTAGGCAGTTGAGTCACCTCGAAGCCATACTCCATTGTGGTGAAGCTTCGTGGTGGTGTTGTTGTTGGGAGCCTCCGATTGTTGTGGAGATTGCCCCAACCTTGCTTGTAAAGGTTCGGTCGCCGCCTTCAAGGGCACCAATAGTGGAATCACGGCATCTCGCATCGTTTGAGGCGTGAGGAGAATCTGGTGGCCCTAGTGGCTTCTTGGGGAGCATTGTGCCTCCACACCGCTCTAACGGAGACGTACTTCCCTTAAAAGGAAGGAACTCCGTAACACATCCTCGTCTCCACCGTCTCCACTCTTGGTTATTTCGTGCCTTTACTTTCGCAAGCTTACTTATTGTTACATCTCTTGCTTGCTTGCGTGCTAGTTGTTATTGCATCATATAGGTTGCTCACTTAGTTGCATCTCTAGACAACCTATTTGTTGCAAAGTTTAATTTGGTAAAGAAAAGCTTAATAAATTGTTAGTTGCCTATTCACCGCCCCTCTAGTCAACCATATCGATCCTTTCACCCGGAAACACCAAGATGTACTTGGATTTAAAGGAACGTTTCTGGTGGACTGGTATGAAGAAGGATATCGCTGAGTATGTAGCTGTATGTGATGTATGTCAAAGAGTGAAGGCAGAGCATTAGAAGCCAGCAGGACTGTTGCAGCCCATGCCGATACCCAAATGGAAGTGGGATAAACTTGGCATGGACTTTATCACCGGACTACCCAGGAAAAAGGCAGGATATGACTCAATATGGGTAGTAGTGGATCGTTTGACCAAAGTGGCACATTTTATTTCGGTGAAAACCACTTATACAAGTGCAAAGTTGGCCAAAATATATATGTCCAGGATCGTATGTTTGCATGGAGTTCCGAGGACCATTGTATCAGACAGAGGGACGCAGTTTACTTCAAAATTTTGGCATCAGTTACACCAGACCTTGGGTACGAGATTGGAGTTCAGTACATCATTCCACCAGCAGATAGATGGACAGACCGAGAGAGTCAACCAGATACTGGGAGATATGTTGAGAGCTTGCGCACTAGACTACAGGTCTAGTTGGGATGACAATTTGCCCTACGCTGAATTCTCATACAACAATAGCTACCAAGCCAGTTTGAAGATGGCACCGTTCGAAGCTTTGTATGGACGTAGATGCAGAACACCATTGATGTGAGATGAGGTAGGAGACCGATAGCTGTTTGGACCAGACTGGATCAAAGAGTCTGAGGAGAAGGTTAAGTTGATTCGGGATAGACTGAAGATAGCTCAGTCCAGGCAGAAAAGTTATGCAGACTCGAAATGCAGGAGGTTACCTATGAAATTGGAGATAGAGCATATCTGCGAGTATCACCCTTGCGACGGGTGAAACGATTCGGAATTAAGGGAAAATTAGCCCCGAGGTTTGTAGGACCATATCGTGTTTTGGAAAGGATGGGAGAAGTTGCCTACAAGTTGGAATTACCTAAAGGATTGTCAGGAGTGCACGATGTGTTCCCCGTCTCACAGCTGAAGAAGTGTCATGCTAAGATGGCTGATATACCGTTGAGAGATACCGTACCCTTAGAGGCAATTCAGCTGGACAGTGATTTGACATATGAGGAGAAACTAGTCAAGATTCTTGAGTTTGCCAGCCGAGTCACTCGCAGCAAGGTTATCAAATTTTGTAAAGTTCAATGGAGCCACCATACCGAAGATGAAGCCACCTGGGAACAAGAGGATGATCTCTGCAAGGACCACCCGCACCTATTTTCTGACCAACCTGAATCTCGAGGGCGAGATTCATCTTAAGGGGGGTAGGTTTGTAACATCCCAAAATTTCAATTTGGAATGTTATACATAGATCATCCATGCATATCATATTTTATTGCATTTCCGTTCCGAAATCCTAAAAATCCTAAGCAACTCAAGGACCATCGGAGAGAGTTGGGGATTTCCCGATTTTTCATATTTGATTTTGTATCAAATAGTGAAACGAGGATATTTGATTTTAATTATTTTTCTCTCCGAAAAATATTTCTATAAAAATATATGAGAGGAGATAATATGACTTCTCCAAAACAATTGAAATATTGGAGAAAAAATGTTAAAATCATTTGTTAGATTTTATTTGAGTTTATTTGGATTTTATTTGCATTAGAAAAATATGCACGTTTTTAAAATTTCATTTTAGGGCCAAGAAAATGTTCATCTCGTTCTAAATATTATATTTAGAAGATGAAAATTTGTTTGGGCATTTTTAAGTTTTTATTTTATTTTATAGGATTTATTTTTCTGCTGGCAAAATTATTAAAAAAAAACTTTCCCCGCCCGACTGGGCCTAAGGCCCAGCCGAGCAGGCCGGCCAAGCCGTCGCCGCCTCCCTCACAAGACGCCCGCCGCCTGCTCAGACCGAGTCCGAGCCGGACTCCGTCTCCGCCGCCTTAGCCCTCCTCCAAGTCACCCCCCCTATATACGCCGCCACCCCGCCCCAAACCGCCACCACCACCAGCCCCGCCGCCTTGCGAGCCGCGGCCACACAGACTGCGCCGCCGCCGCCTTCGCGCCTCGCCGCCGCGCAGCCAGCGCCGCCGCTTACCGCCCGCCGCCGTCAAGCCCGCCCGCCCGAGAGCCGCCGCCCCGCCGCCCAACCCTGCCTCGCCGGAGCCACCTTGTCGAGGTACCGCGCCGAACCGTCGCCGCCGTTTTTTTAAAAACCGTTCGTTTTTTTAGAAACCCTAGGTCGGTTTTTTTATATTTGGTTCGCCGATTTTCTCGGTTCGTTTATTTAACGAACGTTCGTCCGTACGTTCATTTAAACGAACGGGTTTCTTCCGTTAGTTACAGATAATGAACGCTCGTTCGTTAGTCTGTTCGTCAGATTTCTTTTATCGGATTTATCCGCAATTATTTTTCAGTCGCGATTTCTGATCCGATCTTAGATTCTATTTTTCTTCGCGCTCGTTAGTCGGAATCAGGTGATTCAAATGCCTAGAGTTTCGCCTCGAGACCCTCTCTCTGTTTGATCAACTTAAACAAAGTTTTGGTACTGTAAAATTTGACCTTAGTCCAGATTAGTAAACGGATCTTGTTTCTTTCGCCGTTTGAGTTTCGTTCCTCCGTTTGTTTTGATTCTTTTTGCAAACCGGAGTTCTTAAGTTGAACTTTCTGGTTAATCTCTTTCATTTTGAGTTTTACTTGTGTATCTTTGCTAGTTGCTTATGTATGTTATTGTTTGTTTGCTATAGAATTCCCAGAGTGCGAAGCGTGTTACTACGAGTCTCTAGGATTCACGGATCGTCAGCAAGGTAGGTAACACATTGATCATACTCTTTCCATACCCAGTTTTCATTGCATTAGTTCAATCCTCAAACATTGCATGATTAGGATGTCTTTAACTTGTGGGTTGGGAAGTAGTTGATGAGGTAGAACCTATTGCCCTGTTTATTATCAAACCCTTGGGAGTTACTTCTACGCGTTTCTTATATTGCTATGCTATGCTCGTAGACGTGGATTGGGTTTGAGTGTATCCATGACAGATGTGAGGTTGTTAATTAATGGTTTACTTAAGCTGGCAACTTAAATACACATCTGGGTGGATTGAGGCACCTGGGGAATCCAATGTTGTCTGTTTTATTTTTGGAAATCCCGGGGTATCCGTGTGATCTTCCTATGGACCGCCACCCAGGCTCAAAGGGAACTGAGATTATTCATGCTAGAAACTTCCGTGTGCAGCCACAAGCTATTATGGGCTCTAGCATAGTTGAGTAAGTTACGTGAAGCTCTTGAAGAGGTAGATCAGCAGGTAGTGGGTTTTGTAGGTTTGGTATGGTCTACCCGGAGTGGAGAGTTAATGTTTCTGAAAGACTGTGTCTCGGTCATCCGTTTCTCAAACGCCATGTAGTACGAGAAATCCAATGGAGGCGATCGAGTCTTGTGGGGAAAAGTGCGCAAATCTCTGCAGAGTGTACAAACTAATCATGCTTAGCCGTGTCCCCGGTTATGGACAATTTGAGTATCTAGTACTTGAGTATTCACATGTATCTCAACACTCTTAATTAATATTGTTGGGTTGTTAATGACTTTAATTTGGGATTGAGAGGGGGTTTACCTTCTCAATATTTTATCAACCAACTTTGTAGTTAAATAAAATATATTCCTTTGTTGTAGGGAAAAATTTGCTTTACGCAAAACGATAACCCTAGAGCTTTCCACCAGCCATATATGCATGTAGTGATAGCATTACTCTGTTTCCACTCTACTGTGTTATATTGCCAGCATATTCCATGTGCTGACCCATTTTCGGGCTGCAACGTATTATGTTGCAGACTTTTCAAACGAGGAGTAAGGTTCGTTAGGTCGTTTCCGTGCAGCTCAGCTATGCCGTTGGAGTTGATGGACTTACTTTATCTTCCATGCCTTCCGCTGTTATTGCATTAGATGGCCTTTAGCCATATTATTGTAATAAGTTCTCTTTTGAGACATTCAATGTAATAAGTGTGTGATTGCTACTATGTTATAAATCCTTCGAGTGTTGTGTGTGTCAGCATTACTGATCCAGGGATGATACTGAGGCACAGAGACTTGACCGTTTGAGGTCGGGTCGCTACACAAGCGCTACCTCACCAGGCCATCAGTGCCCTCATCACCCGCTCGGAGCAACCAATGGCTGGCCGGCAATCATAATGGCAACCCTTGCTTCTCTCATGTTGGCTCACAGGAACTACCTGAGGAATAACATGGGGGGCATCGCGAGCTCTCTCTGTCTCTTACCCGTGTGATCCGCTCGCGCGTTAAAGGGGGGGCTCCTGAGCATCGCGACTCAGGAGCTCTTACTGGCTCTCCAACCCTCACCCCTGGCCTTGTCCCCGGCATCGCAACCTGGCATACCAGCGGCGGCTGAGCTCGCTCGAGGGCTAGGACCTAAGGACGTAGAGCACGAAGGAGAGTGCGGGGAAGGGAGGAGAAGCCCACGAAAGCCTGACCCAGCGACATCCCAGCTGCCGACACGCAGGTCCAGCACCTCGCGAAGGAACGACTCCAAGCTTTCGAGATAAGTCACGCTCCTAGAACAGCTAATCGACGCAACACCAAACCCTCACTTAATGCGGCCCTGTGACGACGACGCTGCCTTCCTTTCTCGCCTTGCGGCGGCTGCTTGAGCGCTAAAGGGGACCTCCTGAGCATCGCGCCTCAGGGGCTCTTACTGGACCTCGGGCCGCTCACCTCCTGGCCTTGACCACGGCATCGCGACCTGGCATACCAGCGACGGCTGAAGCCTGCCTGGGGACCGGGACCTGTCAGCGTAGAGCACCAAGCCATTGCGAGGTTAGAAAGGGGGAACCGAGCCGGGACAGGACAAGCATCTTGCACCACTTCATAATAAGGATGATATCAACAAAAGACACGACAACCGCTTTACATGCCCCCAAGGGGTACTTCCTCGGTTCCTTGTAGGAAACAAAAAGCACAAATCCTAAGGAGCCCTAACTACACGCGCTTCCACGGCCGATGCCATCATCAATAGTGGGCCACCAAGTGTCGGTGCCAACCCCATCCAGATCAGCCGCGTCGGCGGCCTGGTGCAGCTGCCTTGCTCCGGGTGCGGCGCGAGCTTGGGGGCTCGTAGCTGTCGTCGCTCGTCTCTGGAGTCATGAGAAGCTCGGGAGTGTCGCTGGACCCTCCAACATCTCCGCCGATTCCAGAGGAGCTACTAAGGAAGCGGAGGGCAGGCCTGGCCCTTGCCATGCCGGCGTCCTAGCCGCCTCCTCTGGGGAAGCACTCCAGTCGGCGTCCTTCCGCATCGAAGACCTTGAAGAGCACAAAGGAGGCGCCATCATATTTGAAATGAATCACGAAGGCGCCCCCTGTTCGGCAAACCTGGGTGATCTCGCCCCAGCCTCGGGTCATGTAGACCTTGCCCAGAGCGACGACCTCAACCTCCGCTCCGGTCGTGGGGGTACTGCAGTCAGCGTGCTGCAGCCAGAGCTCAAGAGACCCCTCGGCGGCATCTCGAAGGCGAATGAAGGAGGAAGGTGAATCCAGGAGCTTGGAGGCATGGCAGCGTGAAGCATGAGCTCGTGAGAGTATTCAACGACGTGAACTCCATGAGCGACGACGCGCGCCGTCGTGACTCGTCGACGTCGCCGACGGCGCCGCTCGACATCCTCTTTTGCAGGGCCCTCGGCCCAGGCATACAGAGGGAGTGGAAACCCAGGAGGCGGCCGCTCGTACCAAGGCATCGATGCCTCCGGCCGAGCAACCTCCTCGCGGCGGCCGGGGACCGGCCGCTTCTTCGGCGGGAGCAGTTCGGGCTCCTCTCAGGAGGCCTTTCCTTTCTCCTCGGCTGAGAACCGACGGATCGGTGCCATTGGCGTCAAGAAGGAAGAAGGAGCGGTGCAAGAAGAGATGGAGCGCGGGGGCTCACACCTCTCCCACTACTAGGAAAAGGGCTATAGATGAAATGGACACTAATGGCGCACCAGACATGTGGTGCGCCACTACTATATACTAATGGCGCACCATGTGTTGGTGTGCCATTAGTGTCCAAATACTAATGGTGCACCACATCCCTGGTGCGCCATTAGTAACAATTTTTTTTCAAAACTACTAATGGCGCACCAGGGGATAGTACACCATTACTAGTTAAACTAGTAATGGCGCACCACATCCACGGTGCGCCATTAGTAAAAAAAATTCAATTTTTTTTCAAATTTTTTTATTTCAAAACTAGTAATGGCGCACCAGGGGATAGTGCGCCATTACTAGTTTGAACTAGTAATGGCGCACCACATCCACGGTGCGCCACTAGTAAAAAAAATTCAATTTTTTTTCAATTTTTTTTTCAAAACTAGTAATGGCGCACCGTCGGAGTGGTGCGCCATTACTAACTTGGCCCAAAAATTCACCGAATGCAAACCCCCCCTCCCGTGGACCGCCTTTTCAGTTTTTTAAAAAATAAAATAAAATGATAAAAATAAAAGAAAATATGTTTCCCATGTGATATGTGGTCTTGTTGTTGGGAAAATTTACAAATATGAATTTCGACTTTATTCGCAAAATCTCTCTGGAAATTTGTAAAATGGGCATAACTTTTGCATACGAACACGGATTAAAAAGTTTTCTATATGAAAAATCATCTACTCGAAAAGTTACATCCGAATTTAACATTTTCAAAATCCCGTTAAACATTTTCAAAATCCCCAAAAACCTAACAGAAAAAAGTACGGGGCTTTCAAGATCTAGAGAAAAAAAATTCAAACTTACTAGTGGCGCACCGTGGATGTGGTGCGCCACTAGTAACAGAAAAAAAATTGGTTTTGAAATTTTTTTTTGAATTTTTTTTCAAAAAATGATACGTAATATGACCAGGAAGTTTGAAATATTTTTCAAAATTTCATCATAGTCATGAACATGAAGAAAGTCCTAGACATTAACAAGGTATAATAGGATTGATATGCTAGATATATCAACAAGTGCCTGTGAAGTGAGCTGTTGCTGGGGTTGGATACAACTCTGAAGTTAAGCGTCTTTGGGCTGGAGTAGTGTGAGGATGGGTGACGTTTCGCGAAGTTTGACCACGGAGTGCCATTTGACCCGTGATTAAGCATATTGACCCGAGATTAAGTCATAGTGACCTGAGATTAAGAAAAAAACAAAAAAAATTGATTTTTTTTTAAATTTTTTTTTTAAAAAAAACTCTGATTTTTTTTAAAAAAATTGTTACTAATGGCGCACTTCTATGTGGTGCGCCATTAGTATACCAGATACTAATGGCGCACCGTGGGCTATACTAATGGCCCACCAGCGGTGCGCCATTAGTATACCAGATACTAATGGCGCACCACAGGTGCACCATTAGAAAAAAAATCTAATGGCGTGGTGCTAGTGGCGCACCTGTAGTGCGCAATTAGTAGCGAAAACAAGTGCGCCACTAGCAGCCCTTTTTCTAGTAGTGTCCGTACTTATAGTCCAGAGAAGGCCAACCGTCGGCCTCCACGATCGCAGGTAATCATGACTCATTTTTATATGCAGGGACTCGTCAAATCGGGCAGTTCCCGAGGCAGCGTGGGGAGGCGGAGACGCCCACGTCCAATCAACTGCCACACGGCGACCAAGGCCGTTGGCTGTTGGGAACCATGGCGCTCAAGACTTGCCCTTCGCTCATTGCTAAGCCAAGTCTGAAGCGCTTTGGGCCCGGGGCTCTTGTCGGCGTTAAGGAACAGGGGTCCCAGACTTGCTCGCTCACAAGGCGTGGCTCAAGTGGTGGCCCAAGACGGCCCATCTTCATCAACTCAAGCTCAAGACCCTCGCGAAACACACGCCCAATATGCGATACTATCCTAAAGAGACTCGAAGGTCCCACCAAGGATAGAACCGCATATTGAAACGCTTTTGCAAGGTGGATATCATTACATCAACATTACATAATAGATGGGGATACATACAAGAGGCATACAATGCCACACGAATACAACATCATCTTACATAAGAGCACCATCCGACTACGGATGAAACACAAACAAAACTCAAACGACATCCACCCTGCTAGCCCAGGCTGCCGACCAGGAACCTATCCCCTAATCGAAGAAGAAGCAGAAGAAGAACTCCAAAACAAGCAAACATTGCTATCGCGTCATGATCATCGCATAACCTGTACCTGCAACTGTTGTTGTAGTAATTTGTGAGCCACGAGGACTCAGCAATCCCATAACCATGGGTATCAAGACTAGCAAAGCTTAATGGGAAAGGAAGGGGTAAAGTGGTGAGGTTGCAGCAGCGACTAAGCATATATGGTGGCTAACATACGCAAATGAGAGCGAGAAGAGGAGCAAAGGAACGTTCATCAACTAGTAATGATCAAGAAGTGATCCTGAGCTCCTACTTACGTCATTCATAACACAGAAACCGTGTTCACTTCCCGGACTCCGCCGAGAAGAGACCATCACGGCTACACACTCTCGGTTGATGCATTTTAATTCGGATCCGTGTCAAGTTATCTACAACCGACATTAACAAATTCCCATCTGCCACATAACCGGGCATGGCTCTCGAAAGTTTATACCTGCGGGGTGTCCCAACTTAGCCCATGATAAGCTCTCGCGATCAACGAAGGATATTCCTTCTCCGAGGAAGACCCGATCAGTCTCGGAATCCCGGTTTACAAGACATTTCGACAATGGTAAAACAAGACCAGCAAAGCCGCCCGATTTGCCGACAAATCCCGATAGGATCTGCACATATCTCGTTCTCAGGGCACAACGGATAGTTCAGCCTACGAGTAAAACCAGACCTCGAGTTTCCCCGAGGTGGCCCCGCACTCTGCCCGTTTCGGACCAACACTCGAAGGAGCACTGGCCCGGGGGGCTAAAATAAAGATGACCCTCGGGCTCCGGAAACCCAAGGAAAAAGGGCTAGGTGAGGCAAATGGTAAAACCAAGGTTGGGCCTTGCTGGAGGAGTTTTATTCAAAGCAAACTGTCAAGGGGGTCCCATAAATCACCCGACCGCGTAAGGAACGCAAAATCCGGGAACATAACACCGGTATGACGGAAACTAGGGCGGCAAGAGTGGAACAAAACACCAGGCATAAGGCTGAGCCTTCCACCCTTTACCAAGTATATAGATGCATTAATAATATAAGAGATATTGTGATATCCCAACATAATCCTGTTCACCATGGAGCAATCTTCAACTTCACCTGCAACTAACAACGCTATAAGAGGGGCTGAGCAAAGCGGTAACATAGCCAAGCAACGGTTTGCTAGGAAGGGTGAAAAAGGTTAGAGGCTGACATGGCAAATTTTGGGAGGCTTGAGGAGCAAATGATAGGTAGCGCAGCAAAGCAATAGAACGAAGCAACTAGCATAGCAATGATAGTAGTGAGATCCAGGGTAGCGGTCATCTTGCCTGAAATCCCGCTAGGAAGAAGAACGAGTCCATGAAGAAGACGAACGGACGTAGTCGAACGAATCCTCACAATCGCAACATTACCGGAACTAAGAGGCAACACCGGAAAGAAACAAACAACATGGTAACACACAAGCATAATCATGGCATGATGCACAATCTAGTATGATGCATGTCCGGTTTAATGAGGCATGGCATGGCAAAGTGCAACAAACAATACTACAAGTTAAGTGGAGCTCAATATGCAACGAGTTGCATATTGACAAAACACCACATGCAATTATTTAGTTTGATCTCGTTATAAGCTACTCAACAATATTAAATGTTGTTAAACATGGCAAGAGGTGAGGCATAATAAAACTACCTATTTAGGCAAGTTTAAATGAGGCCGGAAATAACAAACAACAATTCCAGAAAATCCCCATATGCATATTTTCAATTTAATGCAAACAACAATTTTAACCATTTAAATGTTGTTATCATGATGCGGATGGCATATGCAAGTTTTATGCCATTTTATGAAAATGTTGACATAAGCATGATATGAAACATTTGTCACCATGGTGGAACGAAAGGGGTGCCATGGCAACGACAACAGAAATGGTGCCACGGCAACATTCCGATGATCCGACAACTCATTGAGATGTCGGTGCAAAAGAAAGTGTGCAGATGTGCGGAACATGCAAAGGATGGTTGGGTGATCCCGGTTACCGGGTTCCCACGGGTCGACGAAATGGCAAACGAGGAGGAACGTGCAAGGACCAACTTGGACACGGTTTGAACATGAGCATCTCATACAACATGCATTCGTACACGGGCGGTCATCTCGGGGTTATACCTTCGAAGCGTGCCTTTTGGAGCGAATCGAGTTCGTAGTGGAAGTAGTCATTCACGAGTCGTCGTGGGAAGTAGTAGCACACGTGGCGGAGTAGTGGAAGTAGTGGTACACATTCGTTTTCGGAGAGGTACTTGAAGAATCCAACGTATTCGGGGCGACGGTAGTGGTACACGCGACGTCGGGGTACTTGTCGGTCCGGTCTTGGCGGTGTAGATGTACATGTTGTCAGGGTACTTGTCGCATCATCGGGTGTAGTTGTAGATGAGGGTCTTGACGAATCCGAAGGGTACTTGACGGGTCCGGTCTTGTTGTCCTAACAAGGATCACAGATGTATGGGGTGCAAGTTATGCCAAGGTGGAATTTGGCAGCGAGCATGGAGGCTTCGGGGCAAAGTCTTTGCGATCCAGTGACAGTATGGCCTCAAGGTTGCACAGCCAAGTCGAGCAGCGGCACGACACAACATCAGGCAGAGCCATGGCAGCACAGTGCACTCCAGATGGCGAGCTCGGGCTGCTCGAGGCCGTGCGGCAAGGCGACGAGGACGAGGCACATCAGGGCAGCAGTGAGGAAGGTGCATAGGCGAGGATGAAGCAGAGAGGTGGCCGGGCTGCCTTGGCACAATGGAGGCGGAGCAGAGGAGGGCAGCGGCGGCGCGCTTGCTAGATGGAGCAGGGGCGGCGAAGTGGAGCAGAGCAGCAGCGCTCGTGCTCAACGGCGGGGCGGCGAATTCGCGGTGTAGACGGAAGCAGAGGGCGACGTGAGGCAGGGGCGCCGGAGTTGGCCTCCACTGGCGGCGCGGGAGGCCCGGCGCGGCGTCCTGGCGAGGCAATGGCGCGGAGGAGGTGTGGGGACCCCGACTCATAAGTCGTGATCACCGAATGCACGTGTACAGTGATCCCAGAGATCAATGCTCACTGAACACACAGAAGCTGAATAACAAGAGTCTTACATCCATACATACCGTTTTACACAAGTAGGACCATTATGGTCAAGTCTTGAGTATATCATCACAATGAAATCTTAAATCGATAACTTGGACCCATGCCATCCGCCTTAACCCTACAGCATTACGACCGAAGCGTCCTAGCTCGCATGCTCGTCATCAAAGTATTCTTCATCATATCCTGTTCTTTCATGCAGGTCAATAAAATAACCAAAGGGCAAGCCAATGAGTACTTTGAATGTACTACTTAAGCAACCCATGTTTTGGTTCAAGGTACAACAATGCATGACATAGGTAAATTTTGCATAAAGCTAGTTTTGAGTGCAATGACATGTTCAACATCCTATAAAGCATGCATCAAGAGAATTCAAGTAACCATGAGGACATGTTACGGATATCAACATAAATAGAGTGGGCACCAACCCATTTATCATAAACAGAGTGGGCACCAACCCATATCAATCGTGTCAAGTCCTTTGACTTGACCCAAGTCATTTCCATCATCACACACACTGGGTTTGTAAACAAGTGGACGTAGCCCAAGAGCGGTTACCCAACTGTCCTTGACCGTGGACACGGCTATTCGAATAGTTTTACACTCTGCAGAGGTTGCACACTTTACCCACTAGATCCGGGAACTTCCGTGTCATCCACGACCAGCGGTACCTCAAGTACCGGGGTAAGCACCGATCACTACCTTTCCTAGACGACACTAACATGGAGTCCACTCGATTAGTAGTAACCCCATGCCAAACATTTCACATCATAAAATTGTGGAGCCTCGCTCCCATATTCATCACATACCACAAGCACGGGGTACCAACGGTGTGTCCGGTGCCCTGTGAAAACAGTCATGGCCGCCCTACCTGGCATGACCCCGTCCCGAGAGAGCGCACCAACAACTCTCCGTTCACTAGTAATGCGGGTTCCAAGCTTGTATCGGTCTAGGTACTCAACAATGCCCTTTCCCATATAAGGGTAGAGTGGTTGCGCATGTAAGGTTGGAATAACGGTCGCAACTCCGACCAATCCGTTTTGAAAACAACACACACTTCCCTTGGCACACCACTTCGTCATCAAGTGGTCACCCATCTCATCATCTCCCTCGGGCATAAGTGGCACCCGATGGGGTTTTTGAAAAATCTTTTGAAAAAGCTTTGCCTCCTTCACCATGCATAAACCCATCCCTTTTTGCGTAGCATCTACATTAGCATCCTATCTACTCCCACCGGCATAACCCTCATAAGAAGGTAGGGCCATGCACAATGCAAGTATCAACGAGGAATGTAACCGAGGCAACCAACCACGTGGTTCACCATCTCATCATGATTCCGATGCAACAAATATAACGAACTATATGGCATGTATAAGAAGGTTTCATAAACATGGTCAAAGGGCTGCTTGCCTGTTTCAACAAAGTCTTCGAGGTCTTCAAATATCTCTGGTGCAACTCCGAGCATTCCGTCTACTTCGCCAACTATCGTCGAAAGCAACCACAATAAGCAAAACAACAAGGCAGGAAATAAAAGTGCTCTAAAAATATGAGTTGGACTTTTCTGGGATACCTCTGGTCATATGAGGGTTGACCAAAGTGGTTTCAATGGAAGTGGATCTATGGATATTTCTAAACATTTCCATAGGATGGGATCAAGGGGTTTATGGAATTGCAAGAAGTGTACAGAAGAATTATTTTGAAAAATGAGAAAAGGCACCCATTTAACAAAGGGTGATTTTAGAAGCATCTAGGGATTGGTTTCACTGGATTTGGAGTTCAAATGAATTTCCTATGAATTTGCAAAGTTGGCTATATACAAAGAAATAGATCATTAGTTGAGGTGATACAGAAAATATTAGTAAAAATGTTCAAAAACTAAGTTTTGAACTTAGATGCATCTAGGAATTTGAATCATGGGATTTGGATCAAAATGGGCTCTCTGTGATTTTCTAAAGTTCATCACGTAAATAGGAAAATGGGGATTTGATAGATATTTGTGAAGAAAAGTCTCGGAAAAATGTGCATGTTGCACCAACAGTAGATCATGATTTATAGAGTCACTAGAAATTTGAATCATCAAATTTGGAGTTGATTTGATTTGTTTATGGAATTTTGAAGTTGACCGGAAAAAAGAAAAGACAAAGGAAGGGTTATACCTATCTGCGCAAGACCGAAGCGCATATAGCGCCACCTGAAGATTAGGCGGCCCACCGCTCGCTCTGTGGCGACAGGGGCCACGTCGGCGGCTCTGAAAAACGCCTTGCTGGGAGGCGGTAACGGCGGACGCCGTCTCCACTTAAACGGCGGGCCCGCCCACGGCCGGCCGACGAGCGGGGCCCGCTTGTCGGGTTCATCCCAACCTCCCGCCGAACAGGCCGTGGCAGGGGCGGCATCGTCGGCTTGCCGGCGCTACAGGCCACCGTTTTCGGAGGTCCGGCCACCGGCGTGCTCAGCGGAGAGAGACGATCCCGGGGGACCCCACCACGGGTGCCGACGTCACCGGAGGGGAGCAGGTCCTTGCCCGCGGCGGACGGCGGCGTCGGGCGAGATGGGTTCTGGGGTTGTGGGGCGCTAGAGGAAGAGGTAAAGGGTGGAGGAGCCTCACTGGTGTGCGGTGGCTCCATTGGTGTCAAAAGGGGGAGAGGGGAGGCTTCGGTTTGCAGGAATTTGGGCGGAGTCCGGCGGCTCGGCTCTGGCCATGGAGGGCTATGGAGGGCGCAGGAGGAGGAACGGGCTGGTACAGGGGGTGCAAGAGATGGAGAGAGAGGCAAAGGAGGCCAGAGAGAGGCCTCGGACTGCCTTAAGTAGGAGGGGGGCGAGGTGCACTGTGGCTCGTCTTGGCCGGCTCCTAGCCGTTCTTTGCAGAGCCACGGGGGCGCACGCGTGGGTGTGTCTGGGGTGTTCGTGGGGTTGGTCTAGGGCGAGAGGAGGGAGAGAAGGAGCGGGAAAGGGCCGGTGTGCAGCGTGTGAGCCGCACCATTGGCGCGCCGGGCGCCTAATGTCTGCTAGCGGAGGCGCGGGAGGAGGAGAGAGGAGGGGCCGACCACAGCGTGGCGTGTCGCGGACGCCGAGGCGCCTGACCGGGCGCGAGGGAAGGCTCGAGGTGGTCGGGTGGCTTAGGCGGAGAGCAGCTACAGTGTGGGGAGCATCAGAAGGCCTCTGAGCACGCCTTTGGCATGCCATGGCATAAAAAGGGGAAGTGGGCGCGACCACTTGTGTCTGTAGTGCTTGGGGTAGTAAGGAAGGGTGTCAGGGCATTGGATGCCCAGGGATCCACCGGAGTGAGGGGAGGTTGAGAGAGAGAAATGCAGCTGTCCAGAAGGGTAAATGGGGGGTTTTCACCCCTCAATCATTGATCTGAGGCCAGGGAAGGGTTACTGGAGATAGGAGAAGACTAGGAGGGGCTGTGGTAGAAATTTGAGCTCCCCAAGAATAGTGGAAGGGGTCAAAATAGTGGTTTTTGCAAAATGTCAGAAGGTGTTTGATAATGGTTTGGGCAATAAGATGACTTCCATTCGTCATGAGACTCCATAGGGTGAAATGACACATATAATTAGGGCCTTCCACCAATTTGGAGATCATTTGAAGAAAGTTGACAATGCAACTTTGGTAAACCCTAGAAATTAGCAGAAATGAACTTGTGTAGATTTAGTTAAGCAAATCACTTCTCCTTGATGCACCACTTGGTGTGGTGACCTCATTTGGTCATGTGATCGTGCTCACAAAAGTTGGGGTCAAGGAGAGAAAGTTGGTAGTGCAAAGTAGTTCAAATTTGATTCTGGTCAGGGAAGGTTTTGGGGCACTTTGACCCAGATATCCTCTTCTCCAACCTGTGCCATTTGGTTTAGATGCATCATTAGACCATTGGAGCATGTTCACCAAGTTTGAGAACATTTGGACATGTTTGGCAATGTAAAGTTGCTCAAACTTCAGAATGGACAGAAATGGTTTTGAGGGGTTTTGATGATGTTATCTTGTTCTCCAAGACATGAGACTTGGCAAGATCACCAAATATGTTATATGTGACATGATAGAATTTTCTTGGAATTTTTGGAGAAAATTTCCTTTGTAAATATTTCAAAAGCTTGAAATATCCAGAAAGGGTTTTTGAGGGATTTGACCAATGTTTTGAACATGACCATGTGTTGAAACTCTTATATATGGACAATATATGTCCTATGAGTTTCCCTAAATTTTCTCAAATATTTTTTAAGCAATAAAATAAGTTTTGCCTATTAAAGACCATTTCTGGCCTTAATAAAAAGCTTTTAAATAAAATAGGAAAATAACTTTTAAAATTATATTTTTGTGGTTTCTGGGTATCCTATATCTTATAGGAGTCAAATATATTTTTGGAAAGATTTTTACTGCCCTAATTAAGTACTTGCAGTGCAAACCTCAATTCAGGGGTTTTTGAAAAACTAATTTTTGAAAATACTATTTGGCCAAATTATTTTTGTAAGAAAATACTTTTATGTCCTATACACATGGCCTGATCATTGGTTCAAGAGTTTGGAGCAAGGAGATGAAGTATAGGAGTTGGAGGATTTATTTTATTTTTAGAGCATTTGCAAACAACAGTCAACCATTCAATCAAAGCAAAGGCAAAACACTCAAAAGTTTTTGTCAAACCACATTTTAGCATGATTATTGACTTAAGTGTTGTGCCATGAAAATCAAGGTGTGACAGACCTACCCCCCTAACAAGAATCTCGTCCCCGAGATTCCCAGACTAGGTGCGGAAAGGGATATAGAAACTTGGATCTGGGGTGGTCTTCAAGTCTTCATGTTGCTTCGCCTGTAGTGCTCCACTGAACTTGAAGTACTTGACGGTGTGGCTTCGTGTATGACGCTCCTCTTGATCCAGGTTGCTAATGGGTAGCTCGCGGTAGGTTAGATTGGGCTAGGGGTCGATGGCTCGGTGGTCAATGTCCTTATTAGTGCTCGGGCTAGCTAGGAAGTTGGAAACACTTTCGGGGTTGGGATGCATGGAAAGCGTTGTGCACATTAGGTGGCTCAGGTGGCAACTTCAGCTGGTAATTGTCTTCTCTTCGTCTCGTAGTGATCCCAGAAGAGGTTGTTAAATCTTGGAGTGATCTTGCAGAAGGCCGATGAATCTTGGGGCGAGCTTTCCTTTGACATGGAAGCGATGGGTTCTTTTGAGAGGGGTGACCCGGAGATAAACATGGTCTCCAACCCGGAAGGTCATGTCTCGACGACGTGAGTCAGCGTAGCTCTTTTGTCTTGACTTGGCAGTCTTCAAATGCTCTCGGACAAGCTGGGCTTGCTCTTCGGCTTCACGGAGGATATCGGGCCCAAAGACAAGTCTTCCGGTTTTTGACCAATTGAGGGGTGTGCGGCATTTCTGTCCGTATAACACCTCGAACGGTGCCATCTGAGGGATTGACCGATAACTGTTGTTGTAAGAGAACTCGGCGAAAGGGAGGCAATCTTCCCACTTAGCTCCATATGCTAAGACACAGGCTCGGAGCATGTCTTCGAGTATCTGATTCACTTGCTCTGTCTGACCTCCGGTCTAGGGGTGGAAAGCAATGCTGAAGGACAACTTGGTCCCCATGGCCTCCTGGAACTTCTTCCAGAACCTTGAGGTGAATTGGGTTCCTCTATCCGACACAATTTCCTTGGGAACGCCATGAATGCTCACGATTCGGTTGATGTAGAGACTGGCTAACTGGTTCCCCTTGTAGGTCGTCTTGACAGGAATGAAGTGGGCCACCTTGGTCAAATGGTCAACAATGACCCATATGGAGTCATGTACCTTGCTTGACCCGGGGTAAACCGGTGATGAAGTCCATCCCGATTTCGTCCCACTTCCATTCATGCACCTAGAGGGGTTGCAACAATCCCGCGGGTCGCTGATGCTCAGCTTTGACTCTCTGGCATACGTCACACTTTGCAACATAGGTAGCAATCTCCCTTTTCATCCGTGCCACCATAATCTTTCCTTCAGGTCTTGATACATCTTGGTGTGGACCTCCTTGTGATGGAAAAGCTTGGTTCCTTAGAGAGAAGTGGCTTGCAGTTACACTTGGTCTTTGACGCGGATGTCTACTTCTTGATGATGGTGGTTGGTATAGTTCTTCTTCCTGGACATGGCGATCTTTAGATGTTTCCTTGACCAGCTCAGTGATTCTTTTTCCGTCTTCGGGTGGACAAGTAGGTCACCAAAGAAAGATGACAACCAACTTATCCAAGCACTCCATGAAATCTATGGGGTACACAAAGTGGGCTGAGGCATTGGTGGTGGTCTTGGTTGAGTATCGGCCAAGGTCTTGTGATCTAGAACCAAAGCCTGTGGTCATGATCTGACCATGTTATGGCTTGGTAAGGCTTAAGGGTTTCAAGGATTCTAGTGTGCGAGTGAACATTTATCATCTTTATCCTTAAGCACGGTTCCTGAGATGCCAATTGTTCTATCTAGTCCTTTAAACAGATAACCTTATACCACCGAAAGCAGCAACTCTTGTAGGTCAGCTTCAATCATCACTCATGCTATTATTATCCTCATGACTCCCAGGGGAAGGTCTAACAAAAATCATATATGTCTACAATCCCCAAACTCATATGTATGTCTACCCCTAAAAATCCATGGGTAGAACATATAAGCTGCTAAGCTTGAACGTGACAATCCAAGTGCTCACCCTATTCTTCCCAAGGTCCATGCTAGTGCATCTCTATCCTAAGGAAACACGTCGTATGCCACTCCAAGATCTTGTTTCCTTCCTATGAATCAACTCCAACAACCCATTAACTACACCAATCATTACATGATCCAGTAGTTCTTCAAATCCAATCTCCTAGTTTATCGTCCACCGAGAAACATGGTATCATGATCGAGATCATCAGTCTAAATCCAATTTACTCTGAACCATGTAGATACACCTTACCATCTATATCCAACTAGGATCACCTATTTCAATCCAAATCTCTTGTCCAATGAGGAACCCTATATGTTCCCCCCAAGTCATTTACGTAATATCAACTGTCTCCTAACAACATCCCATGGCTAAGTTAAATTCAAATACTTCCAAGAATTCCAGCTTGCGATCATAACTGTCCTATAAATCCAATTTACTCAGGGGTACTGAAAGTTATGCTAATCTATACTCATGATCCCACCAAGTTCTCCTACCAACATCAAAGCCTCATAATCCACCAAATAGTCTCATATAATTCCTCAAGTCATTTCTATAAACTCATTAGGTCATTTCTCCTCTATTCCTATATCCTCTGATTGGTCTTCCCTATGGCATCATCAGTTTTGGTGCTATCTTAGGATGATAATGTGCTCGTCCACTATGTCCACTAGTTCCATAATGAACCCAGTGATAAGCAAGGTTACGGAGGCTTAACCGGTTCCCTTGCAATTTTGGGAGTTAAGCACATGGTTAAGGATTCAAGATGGGTTATCTCGTGAGGTCTCGAAGGGTCTAGGAATGGGTTTCTAATCTTGAGGGTTAAACATAATTCTACGGGGTTGCATTTGGTCGAGGAGGAGGTTGTAGCAAAAGTCTTCAGTGCTTGTTGGTCGCCGAGGTGGAATCCTTGGTGCATATTGTCTTGCTTGTCTTCAGTTGAGGAAGGAGATGAGAGGGAAAAGTAGCATAGAGGAGGGATGCCTAAAGGGGGTTCTATAGTGCAAGCGCAAACAAACAGTGCAAAAGGCCAAACACAAACAACAAAATAAGGCAGGTGATATAGTTGCGTACTTGTTGCCTAGGGCAAAAAGGGGCGACTGATATAAAAAACACAGACAAATAAAAACAAGCAACACACTCATGGTTCTACTCGAACCATCATACGGACTCGACTGCGCATAGGGGGGTACACGACTCATCCTACCCTAGGGGTTTTCGGACTCCACAGTCGTGCCTTGTGCCTCGTGCAGTCTCCCGGGTTTTCCTCAGGTGCTGCTACATCTCTTGTAGTTGTTTGATGAAACGATCCTGGTTGAGCTTGAGGAGTCTTCAACAACTTCTTGCTTGTTGAAGTGATGGGGTGAAGGTGGCTTCTCATAGCAGGCATTGACTCGGTCTTCTGTTGTCTTCTTAATCATGACGATCCCTTCTTGTCTTCTAAGGTGTCGAAGATACTAAGTAGATAATCCTTTATGCAATGACATATCAAGGCATAATAGAGGTCCATCATGTCGGTTACGTTGATGACAACTTCGATACCAAGAGCGGGGGATGAGGAGAACCGTTTTCCTACTCACTATGGTGAGGCGGACCAAATGGCTAGGTTCTCATACATCGGTGGTTGCCGATACAACAACGGTAGTGACAGGGTTACTCTATTAGCGATATATATCATGATCTTGCATATTCCACGCCCTGATCATTGCAGGCTAAGGTTGCATCATCTTGGGGCAGTGTCAAGGGTGTCACCATCTCTTGGGTCTTCAGGTCCTCATTCCTCGAGGATGTATCTTCTGTTGGTATCGTTTTGTTGTGATGTCGCCAATTTTGTGTTCAGGAGATGTGGGTGAATGTCTGGCAAGGCATCTTCCTTTTAGATTACCCACGAGGATTACACGGAATCCCATGGTCAGGGGCATAAGGGTTCTAGCAACCAAAGGTTTTGAAGGGGAAGAGATCAATATGGAAAGTATACCTTAGTTTTCGAAAAACTGAGAAGGGAAGAGAAGTACATATAGTTTTGAAAACTAGTAGTAGTTTTGGAAATAGTTTTACCCTAACTAACGACCATGCTAACTAAGGCTTCCTACAGTCAGGATGGCTTTGATACCAGCTCTGTGGGGACCCCGACTCATAAGTCGTGATCACCGAATGCACGTGTACAGTGATCCCAGAGATCAATGCTCATTGAACACACAGAAGCTGAATAACAAGAGTCTTACATCCATACTTACTGTTTTACACAAGTAGGACCATTATGGTCAAGTCTTGAGTATATCATCGCAGCGGAAATCTTCGTCGATAACTTGGACCCATGCCATCCGCCTTAACCCTACAGGCATTACATTGGAAGCGTCCCTAGCTCGCATGCTCGTCATCAAGTATTCTTCATCATATCCTGTTCTTTCATGCAGGTCAATAAAATAACCAAGGCAAGCCGGTGAGTACTTTGAATGTACTACTTAAGCAACCCATGTTTTGGTTCAAGGTACAACAATGCATGACATAGGTAAATTTTGCATAAAGCTAGTTTTGAGTGCAATGACATGTTCAACATCCTATAAAGCATGCATCAAGAGAATTCAAGTAACCATGAGGACAAAGTTACGGATATCAACATAAATAGAGTGGGCACCAACCCATTTATCATAAGCAGAGGGCACCAACCCATCTCAATCGTGTCAAGTCCTTTGACTTGACCCAAGTCATTCCATCATCACACACACCGGGTTTGTAAACAAGTGGGCGTAGCCCAAGAGCGTTACCCAACTGTCCTTGACCGTGGACACGGCTATTCAATAGTTTTACACTCTGCAGAGGTTGCACACTTTACCCACTAGATCCGGGAACTTCCGTGTCATCCACGACCATGGGTACCTCAAGTACCCGGTAAGCACCGATCACTACCTTTCCCTAGACGACACTAACATGGAGTCCACTCGATTGGTAGTAACCCCCGTGCCAAACATTTCACATCATAAAACTGTGGAGCCTCGCTCCCATATTCATCACCTACCACAAGCACGGGGTACCAACGGTGTGTCCGGTGCCCTGTGAAAACAGTCATGGCCGCCCTACCTGGCACGACCCCGTCCCGAGAGAGCGCACCAACAACTCTCCGTCACTAGTAATGCGGGCTCCAAGCTAGTATCGGTCTAGGTACTCAACAATGCCCTTTCCCATATAAGGGTAGAGTGGTTGCGCATGTAAGGTTGGAATAACGGTCGCAACTCCGACCAATCCGTTTTGAAAACAACACACACTTCCTTGGCACACCACTTCGTCATCAAGTGGTCACCCATCTCATCATCTCCCTCGGGCATAAGTGGCACCCGATGGGGTTTTCAAAAATCTTTTGAAAAAGCTTTGCCTCCTTCACCATGCATAAACCCATCCCTTTTTGTAGCATCTACATTAGCATCCTATCTACTCCCACCGGCATAACCCTCATAAGAAGGTAGGGCCATGCACAATGCAAGTATCAACGAGGAATGTAACCGAGGCAACCAACCACGTGGTTCACCATCTCATCATGATTCCGATGCAACAAATATAACGAACTATATGGCATGTATAAGAAGGTTTCATAAACATGGTCAAAGGGCTGCTTGCCTGTTTCAACAAAGTCTTCGAGGTCTTCAAATATCTCTGGTCCAACTCCGAGCATTCCGTCTACTTCGTCAACTATCGTCGAAAGCAACCACAATAAGCAAAACAACAAGGCAGGAAATAAAAGTGCTCTAAAAAATATGAGTTGGACTTTTCTGGGATACCTCTGGTCATATGAGTGTTGACCAAAGTGGTTTCAATGGAAGTGGATCTATGGATATTTCTAAACATTTCGATAGGATGGGATCAAGGGGTTTATGGAATTGCAAGAAGTGTACAGAAGAATTATTTTGAAAAATGAGAAAAGGCACCCATTTAACAAAGGGTGATTTTAGAAACATCTAGGGATTGGTTTCACTGGATTTGGAGTTCAAATGAATTTCCTATGAATTTGCAAAGTTGGCTATATACAAAGAAATAGATCATTAGTTGAGGTGATACAGAAAATATTAGTAAAAATGTTCAAAAACTAAGTTTTGAACTTAGATGCATCTAGGAATTTGAATCATGGGATTTGGATCAAAAATGGGCTCTCTGTGATTTTCTAAAGTTCATCACAGAAATAGGAAAATGGGGATTTGATAGATATTTGTGAAGAAAAGTCTCTGAAAAAATGTGCATGTTGCACCAACAGGTAGATCATGATTTATAGAGTCACTAGAAATTTGAATCATCAAATTTGGAGTTGATTTGATTTGTTTATGGAATTTTGAAGTTGACTGGAAAAAAGAAAAGACAAAGGAAGGGGTTATACCTATACTGCGCACCGAAGCGCAGATATAAGCCACAACAAGATTAGGCCGCCCAACCCCGGCTCATTGCTGCTGGCGGCAGGGCCACGTCGGCGGCTCTGGAAAGACGCTGCTGGGAGGCGGTAACGGCGGACGCCGTCTCCACTTAAACGGCGGGCCCGCCCACGGTCGGCCGACGAGCGGGCCCGCTTGTCGGGTTCGTCCCCAACCTCCCGCCGAACAGAGCCGTGGCGGGCGGCGTCGTCGGCGGCTTGCCGCGCCTGAGCCACCATTTTGGAGGTCCGCCACCGGCGTGCTCAGGCGGAGAGAGCGATCGAGGGGACCCCACCACAGCGCCGACGTCACCGGAGGGGGGAGCAGTCCTGCCCGCAGCGGACGGCGGCGGGCGAGATGGGTTCTGGGGTTGTGGGGCGCTAGAGGAAGAGGTAAAGGCGGAGGAGCCTCGGCAAAAGTCACGGTGGCTCCATTAGTGTCAAAAGGGGAGAGGGGAGGCTTCGGTTTGCAGGAATTTGGGCGGAGTCCGGCGGCTCAGCTCCGGCCATGGAGGGCTATGGAGGGCGCGGGAGGAGGAACGGGCTGGTATAGGGGGTGCACGAGATGGAGAGAGAGGCAAAGGAGGCCAGAGAGAGGCCTCGGACTGCCTTAAGTAGGAGGGGGGCGAGGTGCACCGTGGCTCGTCTTGGCCAGGAGCTCCTAGTTGTTCTTCTGCAGCCACAGTAGCGCGTGGGTGTGTCTGGGTGTTCGTGGGGTTGGTCTAGGGCGAGAGGAGGGAGAGAAGGAGGGGAAAGGGCCAGGTGTGCAGCGTGTGAGCCGCACCATTGGTGCGCCAGGCGCCTAATGTCTGCTAGCGAGGCGCGGAGGAGGAGAGAGGAGGGGCCGATCCAGCGTGGCGTGTCGCCGACGCCGAGGCGCCTCGACTGGCGCGAGGGGAAGGCTCGAGGTGGTCGGGTGGCTTGGGCAGAGAGCAGCTACAGTGTGTGGGAGCATCAGAAGGCCTCTGAGCACGCCTTTGGCATGCCATGGCATAAAAAAGGGGGAAGTGGGCGCGGCCACTTGTGTCTGGTAGTGCTTGGGGGTAGTAAGGAAGGGTGTAGAGGCATTGGATGCCCTAGGGATCCACTGGAGTGAGGGGGGAGGTTGAGAGAGAGAGAAATGCAGCTGTCCAGAAGGGTAATTGGGGGGTTTTCACCCCTCAATCATTGAGCTGAGGCAAGGGAAGGGTTACTGGAGATAGGAGAAGACTAGGAGGGGCTGTGGTAGAAATTTGAGCTCCCCAAGAATAGTGGAAGGGGTCAAAATAGTGGTTTTTGCAAAATGTCAGAAGGTGTTTGATAATAGTTTGGGCAATAAGATGACTTCCATTCGTCATTTGGTCATGTGATCGTGCTCACAAAAGTTGGGGTCAAGGAGAGAAAGTTGGTAATGCAAAGTAGTTCAAATTTGATTCTGGTCAGGGAAGGTTTTGGGGCACTTTGACCCAGATATCCTCTTCTCCAACCTGTGCCATTTGGTCTAGATGCATCATTAGACCATTGGAGCATGTTCACCAAGTTTGAGAACATTTGGACATGTTTGGCAATGTAAAGTTGCTCAAACTTCAGAATGGACAGAAATGGTTTTGAGGGGTTTTGATGATGTTATCTTGTTCTCCAAGACATGAGACTTGGCAAGATCACAAAATATGTCATATGTGACATGATAGAATTTTCTTGTAATTTTTGGAGAAAATTTCCTTTGTAAATATTTCAAAAGCTTGAAATATCCAGAAAGGGTTTTTGAGGGATTTGACCAATGTTTTGAACATGACCATGTGTTGAAACTCTTATATATGGACAATATATGTCCTATGAGTTTCCCTAAATTTTCCCAAATATTTTTGAAGCAATAAAGTAATTTTTGCCTATTAAAGACCATTTCTGGCCTTAATAAAAAGCTTTTAAATAAAATAGGAAAATAACTTTTAAAATTATATTTTTGTGGTTTCTGGGTATCCTATATATAATAGGAGTCAAATATATTTTTGGAAAGATTTTTACTGCCCTTAATTAAGTACTTGCAGTGCAAACCTCAATTCAGGGGTTTTTGAAAAACTAATTTATGAAAATACTATTTGGCCAAATTATTTTTGTAAGAAAATACTTTTATGTCCTGTACACATGGCATGATCATTGGTTCAAGAGTTTGGAGCAAGGAGATGAAGTATAGGAGTTGGAGGATTTATTTTATTTTTAGAGCACTTGCAAACAACAGTCAACCATTCAATCAAAGCAAAGGCAAAACACTCAAAAGTTTTTGTCAAACCACATTTTAGCATGATTATTGACTTAAGTGTTGTGCCATGAAAATCAGGGTGTGACAGGAGGGCCGACGAGGGGGCGCGATGGAGCTTAACGGGCGTGCTCCGGCGGAGATGCTTGAGCGGGGCGGACGCAGAGGAGAGGAAGGAGTGGTCGTCGACCTGCTGGGCTCCGGTGGCGCGGTTCAGTGAGGATGAGGTGGAGGTCTGGTGCTGGCGCGCGGAGGGAGATGGGGATCGAGCGCGAGGAGAGGGAGAGGGGGCCGGGCGCTGGCGGCGCTGGAGGGAAGGAGATGGGGATCGGGAGGGGGTTCGATCGGGCTAGGGTTTAGGTTAAGTGGCGCGGCTGGGCCTTAGAGGCCGGCCTGGTAGAGAAAGAAGTGGCCAGAGGCCTGGCTGGGCAGCTGGGCTAGGCTCTCTCTCTTTCACTTATTTTCTTTAACAGAAAAGCATTAGATAGAAGGAAAAGGAAGATGGGCTTGGGAAAAGAAGTTGAGCAGGAGGACAATTTTCCTGGACTCATAAAATGTGCTCGTTCCAAGAAAAATGGAGTGGGCAAGATTGCAAGGTTTACATTTGAATTTAATTCAAATGGTTTGAACAAGGAGTAGGAATCCGAAGTTTCCGAAAATGTTGAACATTTAGGAAGAGCCTCGATAAAATGATAAAAGAATAAGAGGACAAGTCGGAGACCAAGAATTTAGATAACAAAGGCATTGAGATTTATTTGCAAGTGTGTTATGGTGATTTCCAAATTAAAGAAATATTTAATATAGCTCCATAAATATGAGGAGGATATGTTATAAAGAGAAATCACCATGTGAATTCCCTCGATTTAAATAGATCAAAAGATCTATGCAATTTATTTAGTTGAGTTGAGATGCAAAGGTTAATGACATGAAGGCATGATGACATGATGCAATGCAAAAATAAAAGAGCAAGCACAAAAGAAACACAAGTCAAAACTCGGAATAGCTGGAAGTCTTCTGGAGCATCGTTCTCGGGGCGTTACGCGAGGGGCCAAGCCTCGCGGGGCGGACGATGCAAGGGTTCCTCAGGAACGACCTTACCAGGCCGGCTCGCGAGGAGGCGGAGAGATCAAGGCAAGGGTACCTCGCGAGGTGCTCGTGACGCAAGCCATGACGATTGAGACCAGGCAGGCGCCAGGCGGGCGCCTGCCTGCGCAGTGTCCTTGTTTCCTCTTTGGTGCAAAGGGGGCAAGCGCAGGCGCGGAGTACCAAGGCATCAAGCAAAGGTTACCATTTTGGTGCAACAAGACCAAGACCAGCAGAGCAGCAGGACGGAGGTCACCGTGGAGCTCAGGGCGGCGTCATCGCCAGTGCCTTTGGCAGCCAAAGACCAACTTTAGTCAGGATAACTTGCACTAGATGTTCCCCTTCAAAATTGCCGTTGTTGGCGCCCTTCCCGCTCAATATTTGATAAGAGGACCAAGGCCTCTATATATAGAGATAGCCACCACAGTAGAAGGCATCTAGATCTCACCTAGAGCAAACAGAGACGGAGCAATTCCTCTCCAAGAACATCACCACAAGAACACCCCTCGCGAGGTTGTTCTTCCTTTGTACTGTTCATCATCAGCCCCTGAGGAATCCACCACACCACACACTGGATTAGGGTATTACACTACAACGGTGGCCCGAATCAGTATAAACCTTTTGTCCCTTGTGTTGTTCATCGTGTAGCTTAGATTCGCAGCCAGACATTGGGACGTGGAGCGGTAGGGGGAAGATCTTCACGCGCACCCTAGAGTTCGAACCTTAAGGGTTTTGCCGGAACCCGATATCCGACACCCGCGCCAGCAATTGCAGACATTGTGAATGCCTGGCAGACGTGTGTTGATGACTACTCGATAGTTCAGTGTGCCATGCCTTACGGCTTAGAATCGGGACTTCAAAGATGTTTTGAACGTCATGGAGCAGATTAGATGTTCCAAGAGTTGAAGTTAATATTTCAAGCAAATGTCCGAGTTGAGAGATATGAAGTCTCCAACAAGTTCTATAGCTGCAAAATGGAGGAGGATAGTTCTGTCAGTGAACACATACTCAGAATGTCTGGGTACCATAACCACTTGACTCAGCTGGGAGTTAATCTTCCTGATTATAGTGTCATTGACAGAGTTCTTCAATCACTGCCACCAAGCTATAAAGGCTCGTGATGAACTATAATATGCAAGGGATGAACTAGACAATTCCCGAGCTCTTCGCAATGCTAAAGGCTGCGGAGGTAGAAATCAAAAAGGAGCATCAAGTGTTGATGGTCAACAAGACCACTAGTTTCAAGAAAAAGGGCAAAGAAAAGAAGGGAACTTCAAGAAGAACGGCAAGAAAGTTGTTTGCTCAGAGAAGAAACCCAAGTCCGACCTAAGCACAAACCGAGTGCTTCTCCGCAAAGGGACTGGTCACTAGAAAGGGAACTGCCCCAAGTATTTGGCGGATAAGAAGGATGGCAAAGTGAAAGGTATATTTGATATACATGTTATGATGTGTACCTTACTAATGCTCGTAGTAGCGCCTGGGTATTTGATACTAGTTTTGTTGCTCATATTGGCAACTCGAAATAGTGGCTACGGATTAAGCGAAGATTGGCTAAGGACGAGGTGATGATGCACGTGGGAAATGGTTGCAAGGTCGATGTGATCGCCATCGGCACACTACCTCTACATCTACCTTCGGGATTAGTTTTAGACCTGAATAATAATTATTTGGTGCTAGCGTTGAGCATGAACATTATATCTGGATCTTGTTTGATGCGAGACGGTAATTCATTTAAATTAGAGAATAATGGTTGTTCTATTTATATGAGTAATATCTTTTATGGTCATGCACCCTTGCTGAGTGGTCTATTTTTGTTGAATCTTGATCATGGTGATACACATGTTCATAATATTGAAGCCAAAAGATGCAAAGTTGATAATGATAGTGCAACTTATTTGTGGCACTGCCGTTTGGGTCATATCGGTGTAAAGCGCACGAAGAAACTCCATGCTGATGGGCTTTTGGAATAAGTTGATTATGAATCACTTGGTGCTTGTGAACCGTGCCTCCTGGGCAAGATGACTAAAACTCCGTTCTCCGGAACAATGGAACGAGCTACTGACTTATTGGAAATAATACATACCGATGTATGTGGTCCAATGAGTTTTGAGGCTCGTTGTTGGTGGGAAACGACACCTATGGGATCACAAGAATCCCTACCATGGTTGCGGGGCGCTGGGTAGTGAGGAGAGCAGGATCAGCAGTCAGTTCAAGCACGCGGGTCGTTTACCCAGGTTCGGGCCGCAGAGATGCGTAATACCCTAGTCTTGCTTGGATGTGTGTATTTGCGTTCTTGAGGTTCTCGAACTAGCTACAATGGGCGTAACTTGTCCAAAAGTCCGAATCTGTAACGCCCTCGATGCGGCTATATCTCCCACGTGTCGAAGCACGACTTAGAGGCATAACCGATTTGAAAGCAATGTCGCAAGTGAGGTAATCTTCACACAACCCAAGTAATACATAAGGGAAAGAGATACATAGTTGGCTTACAATCGCCACTTCACACAATTACATGAATAAAGCATTACATCATCCAGATACAATCAAGGTCCGACTACGGAACCAAAATAAAAGAAGAACCCCAAATGCGACAAAGGACCCCGATCGACCCCAACTGGGCTCCACTACTGATCAACTAGATCGAAACAACACAAAGGGCAAGATCTTCATCGAGCTCCTCCTTGAGCTTGATTGTGTCACCTGCTCGGTAACATAGGCACCTGCAAACTGGTTTTGGAAGTATCCGTGAGTCACGAGGACTCAAAGAATCCCATTACCATGGGTATCAAGACTAGCAAAGCTTAATGGGAAAGGAAGGGGTAAAGTGGTGAGGCTGCAGCAGCGACTAAGCATAATATGGTGGCTAACCAACGCAAATAAGAGCGAGAAGAGAACAAGCGGAACGGTCGTGAAGCTAGCAATGATCAAGAGGTGATCCTGAACACCTACTTACGTCAAACATAACACAGAAACCGTGTTCACTTCCCGGACTCCGCCGAGAAGAGACCATCACGGCTACACACTCGGTTGATGCGCTTTAATTCGGATCTGTGTCAAGTTGTCTACAACCGGACATTAACAAATTCCCATCTGCCACATAACCGCGGCACGGCTCTCGAAAGTTTAAACCTGCAGGGTGTCCCAACTTAGCCCATGACAAGCTCTCGCGATCATCGAAGAATAGACCTTCACCGAGACACTCCGATCGGGCTCGGAATCCCAGACATCAAGACATTTCGACAATGGTAAAACAAGACCAGCAAAGCCGCCCGATCTTGGCCGACAATCCCGATAGGAGCTGCACATATCTCGTTCTCGTGGCAACACGGATAGGTCACCTACGAGTAAAACCAGCCCTCGAGTTGCCCGAGGTGGCCCAGTCTGCCGGTTCGGACCAACACTTAGACAAGCACCGCCCGGGGCTGAATAAAGATGACCCTTGGGTTAATTACTCCCAAGGGAAAAGTAGGTGGTGGTGAGGCAAATGGTAAAAGGCAATGTTGGGCCTTCTTTGGAAAAGTTTTATTCAAAGCGAACCGTCGGGGGTCCCATAAATCACCCGACCGCGTAAGGGACGCAAAATCCGGGAACATAACACCGTATGACGGAAACTAGGGCGGCAAGAGTGGAACAAAACACCGGGCATAAGGCCGAGCCTTCCACCCTTTACCAAGTATATAGATGCATTAATTATATAAGAGATATTGTGATATCCCAACATAAACCCTGCCCACCATGGAGAAATCTTCAACTTCACTCGCAACTAGCAACGCTATAAGAGGGCTGAGCAAAGCGGTAACATAGCCAAACAACGGTTTGCATAGGAAAGGTGTCAAAGGTTAGAGGTTCATGGCAATTTGGGATGGCTGGACAAGCAGTAATAGGTAGCGCAGATAGCCAAAGAACGAGGCGACTAGCATAGCAATGATAGTAGTGAGATCGAGGTAGCGGTCATCTTGCACGAAATCCCGCTAGGAAGAAGAACGAGTCCATGAAGAAGACAAGCGGACGCAATCGAACGAATCCTCACAACTCCGGACGAAACCGAAGCTATCGAGAGAAGCAAACCGAAAGAAGCAAACAACATAGTAAACAACCATCGATAAACATGGCATGATGCACAACCAAGTATGATGCATGTCCGTTTAATGAGGCATGGCATGGCATGGCAAAGTGCACAAGCAATCCTACAAATTAAGTGGAGCTCAATATGCAACGAGTTGCATATTGACGCAACACCACATCATTTATTTAGTTCAATCTCGGTTATGAACACAACAATATTAAATGTTGGTTAACATGAGAAGAGGTGAAGCATAACAAAACTACCTAACTAGGCAAGTTTAAATGAGGCCGGAACAACAAACAACAAGTCCGAAAAAATCCCCAATGTGCATATTTTAAGGTTTGGTACTGTTCTGCCCTAAACACAATTTTAGAGTTGTTAAACATGCAAGATGAGTGCACCACGTTAAACTAGGCAAAATTCTACCCCATTTACATATAAAGAACATTTAATTCCGAGTTACGGTTATTTAGATATGAATTAAATCATTTTAACATGGCATTTAAGCAAATTTAAACAAACATCATTTTAATCATTTCAAACATGGATGAAAATGGCATATTATGAATCTAGATGAAAAACTAGTCATTTTACATATATAAATTATTTTAAACCGATGCACCGTTAATTAGTTATTATATGCATGAAGTTTAGGGGGTTTTCTGCAAAACAGTAATTCGCTGGATAAATGCAAAAATGGCAGCAGCGAAAAAAAAACTACGGGCCAAATCTCGCATGCTTTGGCCAACAGAGGGGGGCTGGAGGGCTCACCCATGGGCCAAGGTTTGTGGAAGAGGAGGCCGGCGAGGCAGTGCCGGATCTGGGCGTGGAGGCCCACGCGCACACGCTGCACGAAGCGGGCGAGGCGCTGCCGTCCTCCTCCGTGCCCGCACAGACAGGAGACAGGGGCGGTGGTGGTTAACGCCGGCGACGGCGAGGCTCGAGGGCGGCGGCGGGCGGATCCAAAGAAGGGCGGGCAGCAGAGGCCGGATCCGGCGGGCGGTTCCATTCCCGGCGATGAGCGGCGCGGGGACGAGCTCTTGACAAACCATGGTAGTGAGGAGGAGATGTGAGATCTGAGAGAGAAAGAGAGGAGCGAGAGAGAGAAGGGAGATGGGGAGGCGCTACCTGGCGGAGGCGGCGGCCACGAACTCCGGCGGGGACCGACTCCGGTGACCCGACGGCGCAGAGAACGACGACGGGAGGCGAGGTCGGGCATGGCGGCAGCGGGGCTGACGGGAGAAGGGCTCGGGGAGCCGGGCGACACTTGCTCGGGCGGATCCGGGCCCGTCGCGGCCCAGGCGGCGAGGATGGGCTCATGAACTGTCTGCGGTGGCCGAGGAGCTGGGGCGGCGTGGAGGCGGCCGAGTGGCTGCGGTAGGTGGGGAGGCGACGTGGCGGCGCCGGTTGGCCGGGCGACGCCTCAGCGTGGCGCGGGCGATGGCGGCGCGCAAGTGGCGAGGGGCCTTGACCGCGCTGAAAACAAGGAGGAGCGGCGGCTGCTGCGGGAATAGAGGAGGGGGTAGGTAGGAGGCCAAAATGGAGAGAGGGGTCTATATATAGGAAAAGAGGCTAGGGTTGGGGGTTTGAGGGTTTGAGCCCTCCGATCTCGATCGGACTGACACCGGACGCGAGGAGGGGTATGGTAGGTGGGCTAGTGGACTGTGAAGAGGAGTAGGGCGAGGGAGAGAAGGGAAGTGCAGCCCGACAACTGCTTCCGGAGACCGAAAACGTCCGGACGATAGACCGACTATATTGCGGTTGTAGGTTTAACGGTTGGGCTATCAAATGGACTCCGAATGCGATGAAACTTGGCAGGCGGTCTGTCTACACTATAATAAGACCGCACGACAAGTTGCAACCCATTCCGAGAACATTTTTATGCCACTTATAAAGTAATATTTCGGAGGTGCCGCGAGCGCGTGCGAGTGTGTCTGGCTCAGAACGGACAACAGAGAGAACGGGCGGAATGCGAACGGATGCAAGTTTTTAAAACATGACGGCAACAGAGTGCCGATGCAATGCGGATGATGCTATGAGATGAGATGCATAACAAAAACAAAAGCAACACAACAGACAAAAACCCAACCACGAAGGAAAAATCATATCGCATCTCCGGAAAAGGCAAGAGTTAGAGTTAAGAATATGGAAAGTCGTATCCGGGGCGTTACAACACTCCACCACTACGAGAGGATCTCGTCCCGAGATCTAGGATGGCACCGGAGGGAAAACGGAAGAGGAAGAGAAGAGGTAAAACTAAGTTGCTTCTTTGACGAATGTGTGAAACCACGAACCTTGAGAGGTTGAGCAATTTAAAAGAAAGAGTACAACAGAGATGAACGAGAATGCAAACAATCCGTTAGAAAAGATGAACAAGGAGTATTACGAGAACTTGGAGGTTGCAATTACATGAATCAAGAGTTTAATGGACAAGATAGAATTCGAACACACTCCGGTTAAAACAAGATGAGAGAGGAAGAATGATATAATTTGGGCAAAGACTCCGATTGTAAATGGAAGGAATTGGACATGAACTTGACAAGATGAGAGGATACTTGAAGAAATCAACAACACAATCTGCAATGGGTAAGAGGATTTGAGACAAACACTCGGTTGAAAAGAGAAGAAAACTTGAAAAGATTAAAAGATATTGAAGAGATGATACACCACTCCGGTTAAATGGATAAGCAAGAAAAGAACACGACCCTCACAATCGACGATGATGAGTGAAGAGAGCAACATCACCATGCCTCCGGAAAAAAAGAATAGAAGATAGATCATTGGAATAAAAGAACGGAGAAGAAAATGCCAACTTCTGCCACAAATGAGCTTGGAAAGCATCCTTGCAAAGAAGAATTGAACGGAGTTGTTGCAAAACCAACAACTAAACGAATAGACTTGTAGTGGGCTTATGGAAACATCTCAACATTATGAGGTGAAATTCTGCCACTATCAAAATCAATTGCTTGCTTGAGATCAATGAAGAGATGAAAACTGCTTCACCAAGATGATAGAGATATAACTTGGATCATTGATAAGCACCACAAATAGCAATATTCCTTAGGGAAGGCTTTAGGTGAAATCTATACCAAGATAACTCCAGAGAAGAGATTGATGGATTTAAATACCTCATTCTTGACAACATGAATCACGAAGGGAAATTGTCAAGAGTGACATAACACCATCTCAAAAGATAAGGTAGAAGGAATTGCACTCCGGATTACCATATTAAGAAAGCTTGAGCTTCTTAGGAAAGAATCTCGATGAAAACTTTGAGAAGGAATTAAATTCTTGATGAACCACCATGTAGAGCCTCAATGAAGAACTCCGGTAAACAAAAGGAATGAAAAGAAAGAGAAATTGAAAACACAAGGTGAATCCTTGCAATGATTTAGATGGATCTTCGTGATAATTAGAGCTTGGAACTCCGGAAAAGAAAAGATGAAGCATCTCGAACCAAGAATGTGATATGATGAACAACTCCGGAAAGAAGAAATTAATCACTTGGATGAACAGTAATAAGAATTATGTTATGCCTATCCTTCACCAATTTAAATTGATGACAAGCAACGGATTTGGCATACCACTTATTCCCGTAGAAAGGATTAAAAGAGATATATCAAAACTTGAGAAGGTCTTCAACGAACCACCGGTGGGATTGGAACAACAAATGAATTGATATGATGAACAAGGAAGAGACATCTTGAAAGAACCACCGTAAGAATTGAAAATGAATGTAGCAAAGGCATAATTTACCGGGAAGAATTGGAAAACGAATGAAGATATTTGAGGGGATTTAGATACATGAGAACGAAGAGAACATGAACTGATTAGAGGGTACTTGAATGATGCACCGGTATGATTTGGAGAACGAGAGCTGAAAGCTTGAATGAAGAATTAAGACATGATGGCCTTCGGAAGAAAGAAAATGGAAACAACTCAAGAAATACTCCGGATGGTAAGAAAAGAATTCTCACAATCGAAAACAATTATGAGGATAGCATGAAGCTAGAACCATGAATATACAAGAGTATGGACCAAGATTTAAAAGAAATCTTTCTTTGGTCTTCAAATGTTGAGAATGATGATGAGAACCACCATGAATTGTTGAGATACTCCGGGAGAATTAAAAGAGGAAAGGTTGAGCCAAAGATGAAAAGAATTTGAAAGATCTTGGAGAAAAGCATTTAACTGATGATAACTCAATCTTACGTCAAACTTGGAGAAGAATTTGAGATAGCTCTGGAATAATTAGAAGAGTCAGGTAAGATCCTGGGAAAAGACCTGTGGGTTAGGGCCCACTCAAAAGAAACACCATTGGAAATGATTTAAAAGAGATGTTGCACCGGTTGAATTAAATGACTTGAATGAGATACCAATCTCGAAAGAGCTTGAACGAATGCAGAGTGGAAACACGATCTTCGAGATATCTTGAGCACTCCGGAATAACAAATAGCGAGAAGTAGAATGATAATGAGGTGCACCGGTATGAGAAGACATTGAAACGAGGAAAGGAATATGATGAATATCAAAAGCTTGAATTGGATCCACCGGAGAAGAAACAACAACGAAGGATGATGAACTTGAAACTGTTTAGCATCTTCATGGGAAATCACCGGATAAGAACATTGATTGAAAAGAGTGAAGAGACTTCACATGAATAAATGGATACTTGATTAAAATAAATGAGTCCTTGAATTAAAAGGGGTGGGTGGGCGGGAAAACAAAGGTAACTTGGGATGAACGAAAGAAACACCGTTGAGAAAACTTAGAATTGATCTTGCGGATGGGAAAAAATGATGGGATCCACTTGAAGAGAAGCACACCGGTTGGAAAGAATTGACAAGACAATCTCGATAAACAAAAGGATTAGTATTCACATAGCAATATGAGAACACCACTTAGGAAAGGTATGGATTCAACATTTGACTTCGAAGCAACTCGAATACCACAAATAAAACAAAACAAAGGATTTGGCTTGCAGAATAAGCGGAACAAACATATGATAGAGATTTAAATCAGAAGTTTTAGTGGTGGGGCCTACACGGGCTCAATCGTGCAAAGACCATCATGTACAAGGCAAGGCACATGACATCTGAAGTGTCCCAGTCGGCATAGCCAAGGACTCTTTAAGACACAACGAGACCATCAGAAACCAACCGTGAATAGGCGGACCACTAGACGTCGAACCCCAATTTCATATCATACATCCGTTGGAAAGATATCCTAAGAGCTACTTGAATTCCCACCTATAAAACTCCGAAACTTTTGGTTATGCAATCGGTGTTGGGGATACAGGGAGCAATATATCTCACCCAAACTAACAATCCCTACATCCAAATTGTATCCATCCGTCAACACATAACCAAGAAACCTTCGAAATCGTCTACCTCAACCTTGAAAAGCATCCGTTATACGAGTCATGGCAATACTCCGTACTCACCTCGATCTTTGGGTTAGCGGGGTTATCTCACCAACAACTGCATAAAAGAGATTTTCGATGTCGGCGACTAAACTCGGTATTCCGAACTGCAACGATAAAATTATGGCGACAACACCTCGGGCTCAACTCCCGGACACCGCCACAACCCCTAAATGTCGAGGCACCAAGACAATGTTGTCATCATAAAACCATCGAACGATTCTAAGATACCAGCGTGATCCTAAAAAAAATTTAGTGAAATTTAAGAAGAGAAGAGTCAAAACTCTACGTCGGATACCTCACCGTAAGGTCGAAGGACCGGGAGTAAAAAGAATTCCTAAAATCTCCAATATATATAATCCTAAATGACTCAAAACATTTTTCTAGACACAACTCGGCCACTAAAAGCGATCAAGCGTTGGGGGGCTCCTAAGGTCGGGATGGCTCGATACCAACTTAGCGCCCTCGATGCGGCTATATCTCCCACGTGTCGAAGCACGACTTAGAGGCATAACCGCATTGAAAGCAATGTCGCAAGTGAGGTAATCTTCACACAACCCAAGTAATACATAAGGAAAGAGATACATAGTTGGCTTACAATCGCCACTTCACACAATTACATGAATAAAGCATTACATCATCCAGATACAATCAAGGTCCGACTATGGAACCAAAATAAAAGAAGAACCCCAAATGCGACAAAGGACCCGATCGACCCCAACTGGGCTCCACTCTTGATCAACTAGATCGAAACAACACAAAGGGCAAGATCTTCATCGAGCTCCTCCTTGAGCTTGATTGTGTCACCCTTTCGGTAACATAGGCACCGCAAACTGGTTTTGGAAGTATCCGGTGAGTCACGAGGACTCAGCAATCCCATTACCATGGGTATCAAGACTAGCAAAGCTTAATGGGAAAGGAAGGGGTAAAGTGGTGAGGCTGCGGCGAGCTACTAAGCATAATATGGTGGCTAACCAACGCAAATAAGAGCGAGAAGAGAACAAGCGGAACGGTCGTGAAGCTAGCAATGATCAAGAGGTGATCCGAACACCTACTTACGTCAAACATAACACGAAACCGTGTTCACTTCCGGACTCCGCGAGAAGAGACCATCACGGCTACACACTCGGTTGATGCGTTTTAATTCGGATCTGGTGTCAAGTTGTCTACAACCGACATTAACAAATTCCCATCTGCCACATAACCGCGCACGGCTCTCGAAAGTTTAAACCCGCAGGGTGTCCCAACTTAGCCCATGACAAGCTCTCGCGATCATCGAAGAATAGACCTTCACCGAGACACTCCGATCGGGCTCGGAATCCCGGTACATCAAGACATTTCGACAATGGTAAAACAAGACCAGCAAAGCCGCCCGATCTTGTGACAATCCCGATAGGAGCTGCACATATCTCGTTCTCGAGGCAACACGGATAGGTCACCCTCGAGTAAAACCAGCCTCGAGTTGCCCGAGGTGGCCCCCAGATCTGCCGGTTCGGACCAACACTTAGACAAGCAACGGCCGGGGCTGAATAAAGATGACCCTTGGGTTAATTACTCCCAAGGGAAAAGTAGGTGGTGGTGAGGCAAATGGTAAAAGGCAATGTTGGGCCTTGCTGGAAAAGTTTTATTCAAAGCGAACTGTCAGGGGGGTCCCATAAATCACCCGACCGCGTAAGGGACGCAAAATCAGGGAACATAACACCGGTATGACGGAAACTAGGGCGGCAAGAGTGGAACAAAACACCAGGCACCTTCCACCCTTTACCAAGTATATAGATGCATTAATTATATAAGAGATATTGTGATGTCCCAACATAAACCCTGTCCACCATGGAGAAATCTTCAACTTCACCTGCAACTAGCAACGCTATAAGAGGGGCTGAGCAAAGCGGTAACATAGCCAAACAACGGTTTGCATAGGAAAGGTGTCAAAGGTTAGAGGTTCATGGCAATTTGGGATGGCTGGACAAACAGGTAATAGGTAGCGCAGCATAGCCAAAGAACGAGGCGACTAGCATAGCAATGATAGTAGTGAGATCCAGGGTAGCGGTCATCTTGCCTGAAATCCCGCTAGGAAGAAGAACGAGTCCATGAAGAAGACAAACGGACGCAGTCGAACGAATCCTCACAACTCCGGAACGAAACCGAAGCTATCGAGAGAAGCAAACCGGAAAGAAGCAAACAACATAGTAAACAACCATCGCATAAACATGGCATGATGCACAACCAAGTATGATGCATGTCCGGTTTAATGAGGCATGGCATGGCATGGCAAAGTGCACAAGCAATCCTACAAATTAAGTGGAGCTCAATATGCAACGAGTTGCATATTGACGCAACACCACATCATTTATTTAGTTCAATCTCGGTTATGAACACAACAATATTAAATGTTGGTTAACATGAGAAGAGGTGAAGCATAACAAAACTACCTAACTAGGCAAGTTTAAATGAGGCCGGAACAACAAACAACAAGTCCGAAAAAATCCCCAATGTGCATATTTTAAGGTTTGGTACTGTTCTGCCCTAAACACAATTTTAGAGTTGTTAAACATGCAAGATGAGTGCACCACGTTAAACTAGGCAAAATTCTACCCCATTTACATATAAAGAACATTTAATTCCGAGTTACGGTTATTTAGATATGAATTAAATCATTTTAACATGGCATTTAAGCAAATTTAAACAAACATCATTTTAATCATTTCAAACATGGATGAAAATGGCATATTATGAATCTAGATGAAAAACTAGTCATTTTACATATATAAATTATTTTAAACCGATGCACCGTTAATTAGTTATTATATGCATGAAGTTTAGGGGGTTTTCTGCAAAACAGTAATTCGCTGGATAAATGCAAAAATGGCAGCAGCGGAAAAAAAACACTACGGGCCAAATCTACGCATGCTGGGCCAACAGAGGGGGGGCTGGAGGGGCGCTCACCCATGGGCCAAGGCCCGGTTTGTGGAAGAGGAGGCCGGGCAGGCCGGCTGGGCGCTGGATCTGGGCCGTGGGAGGCCCACGCGCACACGCGTGCACGAGCGGGCGAGGCGCCGTCCTCCTCCCGTGCCCGCACGGACAGGGAGACAGGGGCGGCGGTGGTGGTTGACGCCGGCGACGGCGAGGCTCGAGGGCGGCGGCGGGGCGGATCCGGCAAGGGCGGGGCCGGCAGAGGCCGGATCCGGCAGCGGCGGTTCCATTCTCGGCGATGAACGGCGGCGGGGACGAGCTCTTGACAAACCATGGTAGTGAGGGAGGGAGATGTGAGATCTGAGAGAGAAAGAGAGGAGCGAGAGAGAGAAGGGAGATGGGGAGGCGCTACCTGGCGGAGGCGGCGGCCACGAACTCCGGCGGGGACCGACTCCGGTGACCACGGCCTTGAACGACGACGGGAGGCGAGGTCGGGCATGGCGGCAGCTGGGCCGACGGGAGAAGGGCTCGGGGCCGGGCGACACTTGCTCGGGCGGATCCGGCCTGTCTGCCCCCAGGCGGGCGGGATGGGCTCCAGAACTGTCGGTGGCCGAGGAGCTGGGGCGACGTGGAGGCGGCTGAGTGGCTGCGGTAGGTGGGGGAGGCGACGGGCGGCGCCAGGTTGGCCGGGCGCCTCAGTGGCGGCAAGGCGATTATGCGCGCCAAGTGGCGAGGGGGAGCGACCGCGCTGAAAACAAGGAGGAGCGGCGGCTGGCTGGGGAATAGAGGAGGGGGTAGGTAGGAGGCCAAAATGGAGAGAGGGGTCTATATATAGGAAAAGAGGCTAGGGTTGGGGGTTTGAGGGTTTGAGCCCTCCGATCTCGACGGACTGCACCGGACGCGAGGAGGGTATGGTAGGTGGGCTAGTGGACTGTGAAGAGGAGTAGGGCCGAGGGAGAGAAGGGAAGTGCAGCCCGACAAGCTGCTTCCGGAGACCGAAAACGTCCGACGATAGACCGACTATATTGCGGTTGTAGGTTTAACGGTTGGGCTATCAAATGGACTCCGAATGCGATGAAACTTGGCGGCGGTCTGTCTACACTATAATAAGACCGCACGACAAGTTGCAACCCATTCCGAGAACATTTTATGCCACTTATAAAGTAATATTTCGGAGGTGCATGCGCGCGCGCGAGTGTGTCCGCTCGAACGACAACAGAGAGAACGGGCGGAACGCGAACGGATGCAAGTTTTTAAAACATGACGGCAACAGAGTGCCGATGCAATGCGGATGATGCTATGAGATGAGATGCATAACAAAAACAAAAGCAACACAACAGACAAAAACCCAACCACGAAGGAAAAATCATATCGCATCTCCGGAAAAGGCAAGAGTTAGAGTTAAGAATATGGAAAGTCGTATCCGGGGCGTTACAGAATCCTTCTCCTGGATGGCTCGGGCCTCCTTTTACAGGCAAGGGGATCACCACAGTGGCACACAGGAGGTGGCATCGGGGTACTGTGATTAAGCCTATCCCTTGCCATTACAGGACAAAGTGCATTTAATGCGCCCCTGACATGTCCCCTCCACTTTACCGCTACTTTGCCCTGCTTCGACACGCGCCTGGGCCAGCGAGGTGGTCAGCGCCATGTAGGCTGGCTGGCTGCTGAGTTGGCGCGGTGGTAGGGCTTTCACGGAGATTTGCATGCCACCACATAGGCATGCTGAGTTGGCCGAGAAGCCTTGTACCGACACACAGGTGCCTGTCCAACTGGTGGCTGGCAGCTGCACGGGAGCAGCAGCAAAAACCTAGCGAGTGTGGGCCTGGCCATGGCCTCGCGGATGTCCTCGGCAAGGGCCTTGCTGAGGCCCCGGCAAGGGTCTTGCCACGACGTTGCAGTCGTCCCCGGAAAGGATCTTTCCGGGGGTCTTGTGGGTTTCCTTGGCAAGGATCTCGCCGATGTTCGTCGTCTTCTACTTTTTTGAGTTGAAGTGTTCCTTGTCTTCACAAAGATCTGTATGCCACCATGGAGGTGCCTCCCGACCCTATGTTCCAACGTGGTTGGCGACGCTGGAGAAACTTGGGCCCAAGGGCGGCGCGCCCTGCTGGCGTCAGGTAGGCATGCCCCGGCAAGGCGAGGTTGCCTCGGCAAGGGCCTTGGGGGGAAACCACTTCACCTTCTTGCTCTTTATTCTTCTGTCTTGGCATTGCTTTGATTTTGTATTTCTTCCCTGCTTAAGCGTGGTCGTGGGCGCGGCTCTGACTGCCCGTGCACAAATAAGGGGTACAAAGGAGCGCCCCTACTTTAGTACACCGACAGGAGCCCCCGGGCCTGGGCCACACATAAGCATGACACGTTGTTGGGCCAGGCCCAGAATGGTGCGCGGGCAGGCGGGGCTGTTTTTGTAGGACCTTGAGAAGAGGTGTCTAGAGGGGGGGGGGGGTTATTAGACACTAAGTATCAAAGTTGCAGTTTTTAACTTCTTTAAGTTTAAGTGGAGTTTAGGCACAAGTTTAACATTCACAATACATAACAATCAAGCATGCAAAGAGTACATGAGCAGCGGAAAGTAAAGCATGCAACTTGCAAGGCCGTAGAGGGAAGGGTTTTGGAGGATTCAAATGCAATTGGAGACACGGATGTTTTTGTCGTGGTTCCGATAGGTGGTGCTATCGTACATCCACGTTGATGGAGACTTCAACCCACGAAGGGTAACGGTTGCGCGAGTCGATGAAGGGCTCCACCCATGAAGGGTCCACAAAGAAGCAACCTTGTCTATCCCACCATGTCCGTCGCCCACGAAGGACTTGCCTCACTAGCGGTAGATCTTCACGAAGTAGGCGATCTCCTTGCCCTTACAAACTCCTTGGTTCAACTCCACAATCTTGTCGGAGGCTCCCAAGTGACACATAGCCAATCTAGGAGACACCACTCTCCAAGAAGTAACAAATGGTGCGTTGATGATGAACTCCTTGCTCTTGTGCTTCAAATGATAGTCTCCCCAACACTCAACTCTCTCTCATAGGATTTGGATCTGGTGGAAAGAAGATTTGAGTGGAAAGCAACTTGGGGAAGGCTAGAGATCAAGATTCCTATGGTAGGAATGGAATATCTAGGCCTCAACACATGAGTAGGAAGGTCATAGGGTGCATGGATCACTAGGAAACAATCATGGAAATACTGAACTTAATGTTAACAGGCTGACAGCAACATCATTTAGCAACTTTGGAGCAAGATTACAACAAGCTACAACAGGCTATAATTGCAACCAAGGGCATGAATGGATAGAGCATGACATGTATAACAAAACATCCTTAGTGAACATCTCTAGAATAATGCACGAAATGACTTGTAGGAGCAGGTTTACATAGCAACAAAATATAACAGAATCTGTTAGGAAAACAGAATCTTGGTGTGTTCCACTTGTGGATGCTTCCGTATCAACTCTTAATTCACCATGGCCAGGAGAGCGATCTTCATCTGCTCGTCCAGAAGGAAGGAGAACCCCTGCGCAAGTACATACAGAGATTCAGCCAGTGCGGTAGAACATCCGGATGTCCACCACGCCATGGTTATCGTAGCGTTCCATCAGAACGTGCGTAACCGCATGATGAGGGAGGAGATGGCGATGTGCAAGATCAGCGAGCTATACGCTCTGGCCGACAAGTGTGCACGGGCTGAGGAGGGGAGGAAAATCCCCGGAGAGAACGCGGGAGCAGAAGGATCTGACAGTGAGGATACCCCTCCGGCAAAGAGGAACCGGAGGCGGAATAACAGAAAGAGGAAGGCTAAGGATGTGCTAGTTGTTGAGCAGTCCGGCAACGGAGGCGGTTCCGAGAAGGCCAAAGCTGGTGACTCCGGCGAGGCTGTGGTAGCCGCCAACAAGCAGGACGGCTCCGGCAAGCAGTACTGCAAGATCCACCGCACCAAGGGACACGACCTCCAAGCGTGCAAGAAGGTTGAGCAAATGGCAGAGCTACAGAAAGCTGAATACGAGCGCCGCGACAAGGAGAAGGCCCAGGAAGGTGGAGGAGGATCCGGCAAGAAGCGCCCGCCGGGAGGGCGCCAGACAAGGTCAAGCAGCGGCAAGGAGATAGGCCTCCCCGTGGCCGCGACAAGGACGAAGACGAAGATGAAGATGATGAGATGGAGGAAGATGAGGCCGATGAGCAGGAGTTCCAGAAGGCAACAGAGGTGTTGTGCGTCGACGGCGGTGCTTCTCTGCACACCTCGCACCGCCAACTCAAACAATGGGTGCGAGAAGTGAGCGCAGCAGAACCGTCCGTTGAATTGCGCAAGCCCCTGAAGTGGTCCAGCACGGCCATCATCTTCGACGTTGAGGATCACCCTGATCGCATCACTGCGGTCGGGTGCTTGCCGATGTTGGTCTCACCAACCATCCGCAACCTCAAGGTCACTAAGATGTTGGTCGATGGCGGGGCCGGCCTGAATCTGATCTCTTCCGCGGTGCTCAAGAAGCTCCAGATCCCCGACAGCGAGCTCGAAGAGACTGGCACTTTTCAAGGAATCAACCCGGGAAGGAGCAAGCCCAAGGGGAAGATCACACTGCCAGTGACGTTTGGTAGCGAGCTGAATTTCAGGACAGAGAGAGTCACATATGATGTTGCTGATTTCCCATTTCCCTACAATTGAATACTCGGCCGTCCAGCGCTTGCCAAGTTCATGGCAGCCTCTCACTACGCCTACAATGTGCTCAAGATGCCTGGTCCGATAAGTGTCATTTCTGTCCAAGGCGACAAGAAGGATGCACTTATCTGTATCGACAATATCTCACGGAAGCGGCAGCCGCAGCAGAGCGCAAACCACTTGCTCAAGCTCCGGGGAAGAAGAAGACCAAGTCCGCAAGAGTAGCTCGATGCCCACTCCGCAAGCGCACCTCTTGAGTCTGTGCTACCGTCGAGGACGCACCATCGAGCTCCACCGCAAGTGCAAAAAGGCAAAGACAGCTTCACCAGAGACCAAGAAAGTGGCGCCAAGGAGGCCGGACCGGTGGTACCTTCACCATCGGTGCCACGCTTGATCCTAAATAGGAAGCGCGCCGTTGCTTTCTGCATGGCGAATCGTCGATGTGTTTGCATGGCAACCATCGGACATCCCCGTGTTCCCGTGGAAGTAATTGAGCACCACCTTGCCGTCTACCCTCACGCGTGGCCCGTCAAGCAGCGAGTTAGGAAGCAAGCGAGAGAGCGTCAAGAGTTCATTGCGAGAGAGATCAAGAAATTGGAAGCAAAGAGCTGGGTCCGAGGAGTACTCCATCCAACGTGGTTAGCCAATCCAATGAGTCGACGCAAAAGCAAGCGGGAAGTGGAGGCTTTGTATTGACTTCACCGATGTTAATAAAGCTTGTCCCAGGATCCATTTACCTTGCCGCACATTGACGGTTATCGACTCCACAACGAGGATGTGATCCGCTTCCTTCCTTGATGCATACTCGGATATCATCGATCTTCATGGCGAAGAGGATGAAGAAAACCGCATTCATTACTCCATGTGGCACATACTGCTTTGTACGGATGCCTTTCGGACTAAAGAATGCCGGTTCAACATTTGCAAGAGTAGTCAGCCATGCTTTTGAGCCACAGTTGCACATAAATGTGGAAGCTTACATGGATGACATAGTGGTCAAGAGCAAGGACAAAGAGACGCTGATCCAAGATTTGGACGAGACTTTTTCAAATCTACGCAAGATCAATCTCAAGTTGAATCCCGAGAAGTGCGTGTTTGGAGTTCCTTCCGGCAAGCTTCTCGGATTCTTTGTATCTCAGCGGGGGATCGAAGCCAACCCCGACAAGATCAAGGCCATTGAGCAAATTGAAGCCCCGAAGCACGTCAAGGATGTGCGAAGACTTGCCGGCTGTGTTGCTGCTCTCAGTAGGTTCATTTCAAGTCTGTTGAACAGCATACCGCCATTTTTCAAAATTATGAAAAAGGCAGGTCAATGAAATGGACTCGAAGCGGAGGCTGCTGCATTGCAGACTTGAAGAGATACCTATCCTCCACTCCAACACTTGTCGCACCTAAGCCACAAGAGAAGTTGCGCTATATCTGGCGGCAACCAATCAAGTGGTTAGTGCTGCGTTAGTAGCGGAGAGGAGGCGGATGGTGAGCCAGACAACGCGGCAAGCGAGTCCAATGACAAGCGGGGGCTTCCCGACAAGTTCGCTCGCAAGGATGGATCTGTCTGATTGCGGAAGAGAAACGAAGAAGATGGTGCAGCGCCAGTTTTTTGTCGGTTCCCTTATGCGGGGCTAGATCAAGGTACTACGGTGTGCGAAGTTTCTTCGGCCTTCTCATGGCATCGAGGAAGCTGCGCCATTACTTTCAAGCACATGAGATCACAGTTGTCACTCGCTTTCCGTTGAAGAGGATATTGCGTAATCCGTAGCAGGCGGGATTGTCGAGTGGGCACCGGAATTGTCAAGCTTTGGCCTCAAGTTTGAAAGTACTTCAACTATTCAGAGCCGAGCATTGGCGAGTTCATAGCGAATGGGCCAACGCTGATGAAGAAACTCCGGAGAGGAGCGTCCCCGTCGAGGAAGCGAGCAAAGAATGGATCATGTACTTTGATGGTGCCTTCTCGCTGCAAGGCGCCGGTGCGGGCGTACTACTTGTCGCACCCACCGGAGAACACCTCAAGTACGTGGTCCAGATGCACTTTCCCAAGGAGCAAGCAACAAACAATACTGCAGAGTATGAAGGCTTGCTTGCCGGACTCAGGATCGCGGCAGAACTTGGGATCGAGAAGCTTATTGTCAGGGGTGACTCACAGCTTGTCGTCCGTCAAGTAAACAAAGATTATCAGAGTCCGTTGATGGAAGCATACATTGATGAAGTGAGAAAGCTAGAAGAGCATTTTGACGGCCTGCAGATGGAACACGTTCCAAGAGCTCAGAATGACATTGCAGATGGCCTGTCAAAATGTGCCGCACTCAAGTTACCTGTGGAGCCAGGAATTTTTGTGCTCAAGCTGACTCAGCCATCTGTAACACCATCAACTGGACAGAGCAAGAAGAGAAAGTTGGTTACTGGTGACTACTTTCCGGTAGAGCTCCCCGAAGCCGCCGCCAAGAAGGTCCCCAGGATCAACACAGAAAGTGCTGAGGAGCAGTCTGCTCCGACAAGCCCTAGGGTTTGCTCCATTGAAGCAGACGCTCCCGACAAGCTATGTCCCGACACGCTTGCCGGGGAGCATCACGCTCCGGCAGGATCCCAAATTCTTGCCGTAGAAGCGAATGTTCCCGCAGCAGCATTTGCGCCTTTAGTCCTTGTTTTCGAGCCACAAGCTCCAACATGGGCACAACAAATAGTCCATTTCCTTCAGATGTAAGAACTTCCCGAGGAGCAAGAAGAAGCGTAAAAAAGTAGCCCGCAATCAAGTATGTACCAGTTTGTCGATGACATCTTTGTCTGAAGAAGGTTCAACGGAGTGAAATTGAAGTGCATTTCCGGGAAGATGGATGTAAGCTGTGGCGGAGATACATGGAGGCATATGTGGTCACCACATTGGCGCAAGAGCACTTGCGGCAAGGCCTTCCTAAGGTTTCTTTTGGCCGACAGCCTCCAGATGCAACCGCACAAGTAACCAAGTGTGAAGCGTGCAGTTCCACTCCAAGCAGATGCATCAACCAGCTCAAGCTCTCCAAACAATCCCTTTATCCTCGCCATTTTCGATGCGGGGGCTCGATATTCTCGGCCCTTTCCTCAGATCTGGATCGCCTCGAGTGCTCGCCATGATGAGCTAGAGCAAGCAGCAGCAACAAGATGATGCGCTGCTCCTCGAGGAGGATCGCCTTCGAGTCTGCAGATGCGAGCTGCTCGCTACCGGCAAGCTTTGCACCGCTACCATAGCCGCAAAGTTAACGCCAGAAGCTTTGAGAGGAAGAAGATAATGAAGTGGATATGGCGACATTCAGAAGAAGTACAGTTGTGCCTTGTCGGGACACAGACGACGGAAAAGCTAAGTTGCCAAAGTTTGAGCACAGTCAATTTTAAATTTTTTAGTTATACTCCTTGAACGACCATGCCTTGTATGGAAAACCCTGTCTTGCGGAGGAATCGACTAAGTGGCTAAGTTATGCCCTTAATTTGTTTCGAGTCCGCTCAACAATGAAAGTCTTGCTGCAACTAGCCCCGACAAGGTTTCTTGTCGGAAGCAACACCGCCGCAGCAGCGGACGCTCAAGACTTCAGCGCAAGGACAAACGTGTTATTGGCCAAGCAAGTTCCCTAAAAGCGTAGGGTAAAAAATACAAGAGATGGAATCAAGTAAAGGATATAACATAGCAAGAATTCCCCTTTTTTCATTAAAAAAACATCCCACTCAGGTACAGTCCATTGAGGATGAAAAACATGAAAGAGGGGATTACAAGTTTTAGATGCGGCTAAGGCCAAGGCTTACAAATTAAAAAGATAAGATGCTCAGTAATCCCTTTCCTATCCCTCTTTTCGGAGGTAGGTCAAGGAGGCGAAAAAGAGCAAAAGGCGCTTAGGCGAGCCACGGGTGCCAGAAGACACCAAGAGAACATCCCGGGGGCCGTCCGGAGGCTGGACGGTGATGGCGGCGCCGGAAGCGGGCTCAAGACGGGCAAAGGGGCGTCAAGATGCCGCCGAGGGCACTCGCGCCTCGTACTCCGACAGACGGCCTTGTCGCCAGCCCTCTTCCCTTCCGCAGCCTCCCTATGCCAGCCGCCCAAGGAGACGACCCTGGGGAGTTCAAGGCGCCGGCAACACGGATGATGGGGTCGCCGGTGACGCCCGAAGCGGCGCCCGACGCCTAGTCGGGCCCGCCATCCCGCCGCCCGCTACCCTCGTCGTCGCTGCCGCTCTCCTCCTCGCTACTCGCCGAGGGGAGTTCGCCATCGGAGGAGCTGTCCACGCAGCACTTCGCCCGAGTGCCGAGTCCCTCAAGACTTTGACGGAGAGGAGGTCGCCTCCATTAACTTAAAATGGAGGGTAAACCCCGCCGTCGAGTGTGGATGCGGCTAACGCCTTCCACCCACGATCAAGATACATCACATTAGGGCTGGGAATACAACGCGACTCGCGTGTCAGCTGATCCCACGCCCTCATGTGCAATCTCAATGTGTCGGCGGGTCCAACTCCATCGCACTCGCAAACGGAGCTGAAGCCGAGGCGACGACGAGGCGCCGGGCGCAGCTCGACGAAGAACTCGCAAGGGTCGCCCCTCGATGGACCGCCACGGGAGAGGAACCGCCGGGCGGAGCGGCCGGGCGCGCGCCCGTCCGCCTCTTCCCCGAGCGCCTCGGCCTCGTCCTCGACCTCGTCCATGACCTCGACGCCTCCCTCTTCCCCTTGTGGCTGGCTCTGCCACCACGGACGCGGGATAGGGAGGGACGCGTTGTCTGGCGGCGACCCTCGCCGCCACCGATGAAGGGCCAGGGTTCCCTTCCTCCATGGCGAACGAGGGAAAGGGGAGCAGAAGCTGAAGAAAGGAGAAGATAAGAGAGTGCGGGCTTCTACGCTCCCCTCTCGCTCTTCTTAAAGGAGTGGGGTGGGGGCTCGGCCGCCCCGCTCAGAGAATCAGGACACGAGAAGAGCAGGGAATCGGGCCGACCAGCCGCCTCGCCGCAACGCCCGCTTCCCACTTCCACCGCCCACGACCCCAGCGCATGGGAGCCGCGGGCGGGATGCGTAACCGAGGCGAACGCTACGCATTTCGGATTAAAGTATAGCCCACGCTTTCCCATGACGCCGCGATTGACGCTGCGGCTGCTGGGAGGGCGCGGCGGTACGGAGTCGATTTTGTGTGGACCCGAGCCGCGTGCCGTGCTCTGTTTTGGGCCCGCCCAACAAATAGCTCGGCACCGTGTATGGCCCAGTTCGGGGCTCTGTCGGTGTACTAAAGTAGGGGTACCTTAGTACCTTTAACTTGGGACGGGCGGGTGAAGACTTCAGCAGCGAGGCTTGCCGCATCCGCCAAGATCCTTCGCCATTCCTATTATCGCCATTCAAGAACAAAGTATTAACTAAGAAGACAAGGCCCGACAAGAGGAGCTTGCCGAAGGACAAGACCTCGACAAGAGGAGCTTGCCGAAGGACAAAGACCACGCAAGAGGAGCTTGCCGAAGGCCAACCAAGGCACTTCGTAAAACTTGCCACGACGCCCGCTGCGTCCGGCAAGACCCGACGAGCGGCAAGCTTGCGGGTGCGACAAGATAGCAACCGCAGCAAGGCGCTTGTCGTGATCGGCCGCCACTCGCACCCACGCCCACCACCCGACGACGTGTCGCCACAGGATTGCTCCTGGTGCACGTGGTGGGTAGCTGCGCAGCCAAGCGGTGCGAGGTGGCAGGCAAAGCTGACAAGGAGGCCATCGTGGCAATCGGTGGAGCCCCTAACGGTCGCTTGCTGCATTGTTGGGGCGACCGGATGGGCATTAAATGCCCTTGTCCCCTGCCGTCAGAGTTAGGTAGGGGGGCACTGTTGATAGTGGTTGTACCAACCCGCATTTTTACCTTTTTACCCCTCCTTCACGTTGCCCGTCGGTGACCCCTTTAGACTATAAAAGGAGGCCCATGCGACGAGAAGGGGTTCCGCTCAGTTAGACTCATTCGCAACTACAACATACCTACGCCCTCAAGCAAGAACAAATACAAACACAAAGCAGCAGTAGGAGTTTTATCTCTCCGGAGAGCTCCGAAGCTGGGTAAAATCCCCCCCGCGTGCTCTCGACCTCGATCTGCTCTTCGTGCACCCTCCGCTCCCTGCCGGACCGAAAAGGGCCCCCCTGCCCCATAGGTGCTCGTTATCCACCACGACAGCGGGCTACTCTCTCTGCCTCTTCCTGCTCCTCAGAAAGCTCTCCTATTTGGAGGAATCGGACGGTGTGCTGCGCCCATGCCGGAGCGTGTGGCTCGACGGCAAGTACCAAAGGCATTTCTTCTGCCGCGTGAGCGGTTGCCTCCGTGGCAAGGGCCTGGCGCCCCACCGGAGTCGGTTGTCCCACGGCGGGCTCGGCATCCATGGCAACTCGTTCACCGGCGGCTCCAGGGAGCTCGGTGGGGAAGTACTTGCCGGGGCCTAGCTTCTTCCTCTTGTTCTGCCCTGTTGATGCTTCGACGGATGGTTGAGTTAACCGAAGCACAAAATTACCTGGTTCCATATGTAGCTTGAGGGCAGCACGCTTCGATAGATAGTTGGCGATGTCATTCTCCACTCGGGGGACATGCTCCGCCTGTATCCCGTCAAAGTGCTCCTCCAGTTTCCGCACTTCATCTACGTAAGCTTCCATGAGCGGGCTTTGATAATCCTTGTTGATTTTCCTGACGATGAGCTATGAATCACACCTGACGATGAGCTCTTTGACTCCGAGGTCTGCTGCGATCCTGAGACCGGCAAGGAAGCCCTCGTACTCGGCGGTGTTGTTAGTTGACATCTCCCGGGGAAAGTGCATTTGGATGACATACTTGAGGTGCTCTCCGGTGGGTGCAACAAGCAGCACTCTATCATCGGCGCCTTGCAGCGACAAAGCCCCATCAAAGTACATGATCCAGTTGCGGCTTGTTTCCTTGCCGGGGAGAGTGGTCTCCTGTACCTCTTCGTCGGGCGTCAAGGTCCATTCTGCAATGGACTCCGCCAAGACTCTGCTCTGCATTGTTGAGGTGCTCTCGAACTTTAAACAAAAAATTGACAGCTCCAGGGCCCATTCCACAATCCTCCCCATTGCATCTGGGTTATGCGGTATCTGTCGCAACGGGAGGCGGGTGACAATGGTGATCTCGTGCGCTTGGAAGTAACGACGCAGCTTCCTCGAGGCCACAAGGAGGCCAGAGAGCAATTTTTGCACACCTGAGTACCTCGACCTAGCCCCCTGCAAGAGGGAGCTGACAAAGTAAACTGGGTGATGTACCATTTTCTTCTTCTGCACCACTTCACCTAGTCGTGTGGGCCTTGTTGCACTGGTGTCAGCCTTTGCCGGGGACTTGGTCTTGCCGGGGCCGAGCCCTGCCGTGGATGGTTCTAGCTCGCCATCCGTTGATTCTGCCGTTGCTGCTGCCTCTTCCTCGACCTCTTTCTGTGCCACCAGTGCGGCGCTAACCACATGATTCGTTGCCGCTAGGTATAGGAGCAACGGTTCTTGTGGTTTAGGTGCTACCAGCACCGGGGTAGAGGAGGGGTATTTCTTCAAATCCTGCAGCGCTGCCTCGGCCTCTGGGGTCCACTCCATTGGGCCCGCCTTCTTCAATATCTTGAAAAAGGGAAGGGCACTCTCCACAGACTTGGAGATGAATCTGCTCATGGCGGCAACGCAACCAGTAAGCCGACGCACGTCTTTGATCTGCTTAGCTGCCTCAATTTGCTCGATGCCTATGATCTTGTCTGGGTTTGCCTCAATCCCGCGCTACGACACAAAGAACCCGAGAAGCTTGCCGACGACAATCAAGACACACTTCGTGGTTCAACTTGAGGTTGATCTTGCGCAGGTTTGCAAATGTTTCCTCCAGATCATGCACAAGTGTTGCTTTGTCCTTGGTTTTGACCACTATGTCATCCATATAAGCTTCCATATTTCTATGTGTTGGGGCTCAAAACCAATTTGGACTACTCTTGCAAAGGTCGAGCCAGCACTCTTCAACCCAAAGTGTCGGGACGGGACGGAGGAGACCCGCCCGCCGCGAGCACCTATGGGGCCGGGGCCCCTTCGTGAGTGCGGTACGAGGGCGGAGGAGGCACAGAGAGCAGATCGAGGCAATGCACGCGGGCGGATTTTACCCAGCTTTGGGCCGCGATGGACGCGTAAAACCCTACTGCTGCTTTGTGTTGTATTGTGCTCGGGAGCTTGAAGAGCTACAGTAGCAACTACACCGAGCGTGGGAGTTGCAAAGGATTCGACCCTCCCCTACGTTGTGCATGGGCCTCCTTTTATAGTGCCAAGGGGTCACCAACAGGTGTCAACGAGGGAGAAAGGGTAAAATGTAAAAGAGGTGGTAGTTGGAATAGTGCGGAACAAGCAGTAGCTACAAAGGCTTGAACAGTGGTTTCTACCTACTTTGATAGTGGGGGACAAAGGCATTTAATGCCCGTCGCCGCCGACCCCAAAAGCTCCCGCCTTGCGCTCCGTCTCGCCACGGTGATGGATCCACCACCGCGGAGTGCCACCGCACCCCTGTGCTGCACAGCCATCCGCCACGGTCTCTCGAGAGAGCTTAAGGCGACGCGGGGCAGATGAGCTGGAGTGCGGCACGCAGCGCAGCTCTCCCGGCAAGTACCTTGCCGGGTCTTGATCTTGCCGACCTTAAGCTTGTCGGGCTTTGTAACTTGCGCTCCGGGCCCTCGCCGACGGCGATAGCACCGAGGCGGTCTTCTACGATGTAATCTTCTAGTCTCCCCGGCGAGCTCCTCTCGCCAGGGGCCTTGCGTGAGCGAGGTAACCTTGAGCTCGACGGCCCTCCCGCAAGCTCCTCTTGCCGGGTCTTGATCTTCCGCCTTGTACACTTTGTTCTTGAATGGCTTGATATGGAGCAGAATGGTCTCCGCAAGCATGTGGTAGATCTAGCTGCGGGAGTCAGAATCGCCTGCAGCACAAGTTGGGGTACCGAGGTACCCCTACCTTAGTACACCGACAGAGCCCCGGCCTCGGGCACACACGGTGCCGAAGCGCTGTTGGGCCAGGCCCAAAACAAAGGCACGGCACACGAGGCCCATGGCGCGTCGAACTCGCCAGATCCGCCGCCTCCCGTGAACGGCACGCTGCCGATTGCGCGGCGTCATGGGAGACGTGGGCGCGATGCAGCTTTTTAAGGCATCCACCGTGATCGTGGTGCAGCGAGGTCGCTTCACCCGCCGCCCGGCTCCGCCACGCCACAGCCCTCATGCACAGGGGTCGTGGGCGGTGAAGGTGGGAGACCGAGCCGCCACGGGCGGAGAAGGCGAGTCGGCCCCTGCCCTCCGCCTCCTCGCTTCCCGATTGGTCGAAAGGGCGGTTGAGTCCCTACCGCCCTTTTAAAAGGGGCGGAAGGGGAGCACAATGGCCACACTCATCCTCTTCCCCTCGCCTTCATCTTCCGCTTCTTCTTTCCGCCATGGAAGGAGGGAATCCCTGCCTTCGACGGTGGCAGCGAGGGTCGCCTCAGCAGCGCACCTCTCCCATCTTGTTCCGGCAGGCGGAGCCGCCGCGAGAGGGAGAGGGAGGGCGCGTCATGACGAGGCCGAGGGCGTGGCCGAGGCGGTCGGGAGAGGCGGTCGGGTGATGCGCCTCCCGCCTCCCCGACGCCTCCTATCCACGATGCGGTCCACACCGAGATGACCCCGGAGTTCTTCATCAAGCTTCGCGAAGGCTGCCGCCGCCGACCCGGCCGCGGCCCCATTCATGGACGCTGATGGGACCGGATCCGCCCGAGGTGATGGAGTTATGATGAGGGGCTGGGGATCAGCGGCACTGTGTGAGTGTCGTGTCCCCACCCGGCGTGATGTTCTTCGACCGAGGGTGGAAGACGCTCGCCGGGATCCACAGCTTGACGGCGGGTTTACCCTCCATTTGTTAATGGAGGGCGACCTTCTCGCCAAGGTCTTCGGGACTACGGACCCGGTGAGATGTCAGTGTGGACAGCTCCTCCGAGCAGCGAAGATCCTCCTCGAGCGAGAGTGACGAGGAGGGAGCGACAGCGACGACGACGGGGATGGCGGGTCCGACTAGGCGCCGGACACCGCTGCCTCACAAGGCCACCGGCGACCTCAGAATCCGGTCGCCGCCTTCAACTCCCCGGGCCGCCTCTTGGGCGGCCGGGCGAGGGAGGCTGCGGAAGAGGAAGAGGGGATGGCGGCAAGGCCGTTATGTCGAGTACGAGGGCGAGGTGCCTTCACAGCTGCGGCCGGGCGCCCCGCCACCCTGCCTTCAAGCTCTGCCTCCGGCGCCTGCCTCCGCCAAGCCTGCCGCCCCCGGGTGTTCTCTTGGTGTCTTCGCGCGCAGTAGCCTCCTGGGGTGTCGCCCCCATGCCCGCCACCTTGCGCAGCTCCCGAGAGCACGCCACCCGCAGTCGCAGTGGGCGCCACCGCCACGCCTCCTAGGCGCCTGCCTCCCCCGCAAGCTTCTTGCCGGGGCTCTTGACCTACCTCCCTAACTCCCAACAGAGAAACATGAGAGGGATCACGGCACCTTATCTTTTAATTTGTAGGCCCTGCCTTAGCTGTATTTAAAAACTTGTAATCCTCTCTATCATGTTTTTCATCCTCTATGGACTTGTATCAAACTAGGATGTTTTTAATGAAAAAGAGGGGAAAGCTTGCCGGACTGAATCTTGACTTTGTGCCTTGTATGTTCCTATCCCACGCCTCGGGAGCTTGCGGTCCTAACACGCTTGCCGAAAAGGGACATCGGCAGTCTACTGGCTGGTGTTGTTCCCGCAAGCAACCTTGTTTGGCCATTGCAAGACTTGTGTTTGCCGAGCGACTCAAAACGTAATAAGGGCGCGAGACTTGTCGCGCTCACTTTAACCGCTTGAGCGCGTTCAAACAAACCAAGGGCGCAATCGGGCCGCGACTTGGCTCCTCCGCAGATGGGTTGTACAAGTCATGCTCAGACGCAGCCCCGCTTTCCCGGTCCATGAGAGGATGCATGACGAGGATAAAAACTTATCTCGATATCAAGAGCCCCAAAGAACTCGCTTGCCGGAGACGAATCTTAGCGCCAGAGCTCCCAGACGACGCTGCTCGCCGGAGACGAATCTTGGCGCCGCCGCCAAAGAACCCCGCTTGCCGGGGCCTGTGTGGCGCTCTTTTCCGGTTTCTCCTTGTTGCTGCAATTTCGCCATGACAACAGCGAGATAGATCTGCAACATCTTCATCATGTACATGTATATGTATATAAATCTTGACTTTGCAATACGATGCCGCGTTTTGCCCTTCGTATGTTTGCACTCTACGCTCCTCGGGAGCTCACGGCCGCGAACACGCTTGTCGAAAGTGCGAACATCAGCAGCCCGGCCGGTTGGTGTTGCTTCCGCAAGCAAGCTTGCGGCCAGTTGCAGCGTGTTTGTGTTTGCCGAGCGGACTCGGAAACAAGGCAAGGGCGCAGCCGGACCACGACTTGGCTCCCTCTCAAGACAAGTCTCTCATACGGCGACATCTCACGGCAGGCTCGCCACGCTACACCCTCTACCTTACATCCTTTGTGCGCCTTTACCCCACGCTTCTAGGGGAACTTCCTGCTAACACACTTGCTGAAAAGCGGAACATCAAAGAGTCTGCCCGGCTGGTGTTGCTTCCGGCAAGCAACCTTGCCGTCGGTCCAACCGTGACACTTAACTCCGCCGAGCGCACTCGAAAACGAAACAAGGGCGCTGGCTGGTCGCGCTCACTTTTAACTCGCTGAGTGTGCTCAAGCAAGATAAGGGTGCGGCTATTCACAGCGGGCTCCACAAGCACGTGTTTTGCGCACAAAGGACTTAACGACGAGGGATATAACATAAAAAAGCATGGAACTAAAGAGTGCTTCGCACAAAAGCTCGAACGACTTAGCTTTTTCTTTTTCTCGCTTCTTGCACTTGCCGTGGAGCTCGATGGCGCGTTCTCGACGGCAGCGCAGCACTCCGGGAGGTGCGCTTGCGGAACGAGCACTGTAGCTGCCTCGCCGGGCTTAGAGCGCCCGAGGAGCGGCGCTTGTCGGAGTGAGCACTGAGCTGTCCTAGCCGGACTTGGAGCTCGATGGCGGTCCTCGCCGACAGCAGAACGCCTGTGGAGATGCACTTGCCGGAGTGGAGGGGAGCGGGCGAGCGGCGCGAGGAACAGGATATGCTTGACTCCTAGTAGCGATAGGAGGAGCAGGTCCTGCCTCGCACTTTCGCTGGTTTATGCACGACGGTAGTCCGAGCATCCCGCGAGCCTCCGGCGCGTTCTTGCTCCAAAGAAAGCGGATACCACCTCCCGTGGTATGGCGCTGCTTGGGTTGTCGTGGCGCTGAGATGGACGTGGATCCACGGAGACCGAGGCGCGGCATCCGCCCCTCTCTCGATCTGGTGGCGCCGCGAGTGCCTCGCCGGTGTCCACCCTTCATTGGCGTTTTCTCCGCTTACCGCTGGCTCCGGTGGCGGCGGGTGAGATGCGACGGTTCGCGACCCTCGAAGCCCTCGCTTGGGGCCATGGCACGATTGCCGGCGAAGTTGCTGATGAAGAACACGCCGCTTGAACGCCGGATCAGGTCCGCGACAACCTCGACGCCTTTACCGGGCGCGCCAAAGATGTCGGGGCGGGACGGAGGAGACCCGCCGCGAAAGCACCTATGGGGCCGGGCCCTTCGTGAGTGCGGCACGAGGGCGGAGGAGGCACAGAGAGTAGATCGAGGCGATGCACGCGGGCGATTTACCCAGCCGGCCGCGGCGGACGCCAGAAACCCTCATGCTGCTTTGGTTGTATTGTGCTCGAGCTTGAAGAGCTACAGAGCGCTACACCGAGCGTGGGAGTTGCAAAGGATTAGACCCTCCCCCTACGCAGTGCATGGGCCTCCTTTATAGTGCCAAGGGGTCACCAAAGCAGTGTCAACGAGGAGAAAGGGGTAAAATGTAAAAGAGGTGGTAGTTGGAACAATGCGGAACAAGTGTAGCTACAAAGGTTTGAACAAAGGGTTTCTACCTACTTTGATAGTGGGGGACAAAGGCATTTAATGCCCGTGCCGCTTAATTCCAAAAGCTCCCGCCTTTGCGTCTCGGCTCTGCCACGGTGATGGATCCACCACCGCGGAGTGCCACCGCACCCCAGTGCAAGATACCATCCGCCACGATCTCGGAGAGAGCTTAAGGCGCGTGCCAGGCGATGAGCCGGAGGCGGCACGCAGGCAGCTCTCCCGGCAAGTACCTTGCCGGGTCTTGATCTTGCTTTAACCCTAAGCTTGTCGGGCTTTGTAACTTGCCGCCTCGGGCCCTCGCCGACGCGTATAGCGCCGAGGCGTGTCTTCTACGATGTAATCTTCTAGTCTCCCGGCGAGCTCCTCTCGCCAGGCCTTGCGTGAGCGAGGTAACCTTGAGCTCGGATTTGGCCCTCCGGCAAGCTCCTCTTGCCGGGTCTTGATCTTCCGTCTTGTACACTTTGTTCTTGAATGGCTTGATATGGAGTAGGAATGGTCTCCGCAAGCATGTGGTAGATCTAGCTGGGGGAGTCAGAATCGCCTGCACAAGTTGGGGTACCGAGGTACCCCTACCTTAGTACAACCGACACAAAGGCATCCGTGAAAAGCAATCGCACTCACATGGGGTGATGAATGTCGTCTTCTCCTCATCTTCTCTTGTCATGAAGATCCGATGGTACCACGAGTAGGCGCCGACTTAATGATAGCAGTAACCCGCCATGGAGTCAACAATCTGGTCGATGCATGGTAACAGAAGGATCCTTTGATAAGCTTTATTGATGTCCGTAATCAATACACGCCTCCACTTCCTCGCTTGCCTTGCACACCACTACCGGGTTGGCCAACCACGCCGGATGGAGCACCCCTTACCAAGCCTCGCCGCCTAGTTTTCGGATCTCTCCATGATGAACTCCTGCCTCTCAGAGCTTGCTTCTCGACCTTCGCTGACAAAGGTGCATGAGGACGACAAAGAAGATGGTGCTCAATCACTTCCCTGGGAACGCCGGGGATGTCGGATGCTTGCCATGCAAACACATCGACATTCGTCCGCAGGAAAGTGACGAGCTCGCTTTCCTATTTGCCGTCGAGGGTGCAGCTTATGATAAAAGCCCCTCCCGTGCTAGTGCAGCTCTGGACTTCTTGCTCTTGCCGATGGAGCTCTCTCGCACGTCCTTGACGGGAGCGCAACACCCTAAAGAGGTGCGCTTGCCGGAGTGGGTGCGAGGAGTCTCGCCGGTCTTCCTTCCTCCCAGGGTTTCAACGGCAGGAGCAGGTGCCTTTGTGACAGCCGCTGCAACCGCTTCCCGGTAGAGTTGGTCAGTGCAAATCAGCGCGTCTTTCTTGTCGGAGGGGACGGTGATGATGTTCATCGGCCCGAGCATCTTCAACGTGTTGTATGCATAGTGAGAGGCCGCCATGAATTTGGCCAACGTCGGGCGGCCGAGGATCCCGTTGTAAGGCAAGGGGATCTCGGCTACATCAAAGACAATCCTCTCCGTCCTGTAGTCTAACTCGCCTCTGAACGTCACGGGCAGCGTGACCTTTCCCTTCGGTTGGCTCCTCCCTGGATTGACCCCTTGGAACATGCCCGTCTCCTCGAGGTCTACATCAGGGATCTGTAGCCTCTTGATCACAACAGGCGAGATCAAATTCAGACTGGCCCCGCCGTCAACTAGCATCTTCGTCACATTGAGGTTGCGGATTGTTGGTGAGACCAACAACGGCAAGCACCCGACCGCAGTAGTGCGGCCAGGGTGGTCCTCGGTGTCCAAGATGATAGGCGTGCTGGACCACTTCAGTGGCTTCCGTGCATCAAGCGACGAGTCCACCACTAGGATCTCACGCGCCCACTACTTGAGCTGGCGGTGGGATGTATGCAGCAAGGCGCCACCATCGATGCACATGGCCTCTGTAGCTTTCTGGAACTCGTGGTTACTGGACTCATCGTCCTCGTCATGATCATCGTCCTCCTGTTTCTTGTCGCGGCCTTGGGCGGGCCTCTCTTGCTGATTATCTTTGCCGTGGCGGCCTCCTTGGCCGCCACATTTCTTGCCGGATCCCTCGGCACCCTCTTGGCCCTTATCCTTGTCCCGCCTCTCATACTGGGCTTCTGCTTCTCAGCGAGCGGCTCAACTTGCCGACAGTTCCGGAGGTCATGGCCCTTGGTGCAGTGGATCTTGCAATACTGCTTGTCGGAGACACCTGGCTTGTCGGCAGCTGCCAAGGTCCGGCAAGCGACACACCCAGCAAGCTCCTTGCCGGGGTCGCTCGCCTTGGCCTTCTTGGTGGCGCCAGTGTCATCGGACCCCTCGACGGCAAGCACGGTCTTGCCCTTGCGCTTCCTGTTATGGCGCCGGCCCTTCTTTGCCGGGGTGGCGGTATCATCCATGGAGTCGGTTTCCGCGCCGGCGTCCTCGCCGGGGTACTTCCTCCCCTCTTCAGCCCAAGCACACCGATCGGCTAGAACATAAAGCTCAACCACATCCCTGACCTTGTTCATCGCCAGCTCCTCACACATCTTGCGGTTGCGCACATTCTGATGGAATGCACTGATCACGGTGGCAGGATGGATGTCTGGAATGTTGTACTGCACTTGGCTGAACCTTTGGATGTACTTGCGCAAGTTTTCTCCTTCCTTCTAGGGGATGATATGCAAATCGCTCGCCTGGCCATGAGCTTGGTGGCCTCTAGTAAAGGCGCCAACAAACTCATGACACAGATCCGACCAGCAAGAAATGGAGTCCACTGGCAAGTGCATCAACCATGACATAACATTGGGCTTGAGCACCAATGGGAAGTAATTGGCAAGCACCTTATCATCGTGAGCCCCGGCAGCTTGCATCGCGATGGTGTAGATGCTGAGGAACTCCGACCGGTTAGTCTTGCCATTATACTTCTCGCCCACGTCAGGTTTAAACATGTGGTGGGAGGGCCACTGGAACTGCCGCTGCTCACGAGTGAAGGCCGGACAGTCCACCTCATAGGGTAGGCCACCGTAGCCTTCCGGTGCTGGGTGGTCCATAGTGGGCCCTGCTCGCCTATCCGACTGGTGGCGCGCATCGCGTCGGCGCTCGATGGTGGTTCGAGCGTCTTCATGAGATCGCTCCAGAAGGACTTGACGTTGATCGCGGTGGGTTCGCGGGTCGGATGACGTGATGGCGATATCATCACGAGCGTCGTCACGACGGACCGACGCCCGCGGTGGCTGGTGTGGAGGAGGGGAGTGCACCGTGGCCGCATTGCCTTCGGCCCGTCCACCGCTGGCATGTGGTGGCTCGACGGAGCGACGTCCTACGGGACCCGCCGGTCGCAACTCATCTTTGTTGGCGATGCCGAGGAGGCTCCGGATGGTGGCCCTCCATTCGTCGAGCTTCTCCGTAGTGGGAGGAAAGTCGAGGAGCAACAGCGCGCGCAAGGGCTTCTGCTGGTGTCGGTTGGCGAGAGCTGCGTGGACCGTGACATGCTTTGACTTCTAACTACGTTAGAAGGAGCTCCATCACGGCCCTGTGGCCGTCCGCCACCTCCGCCAACACCTCGGCGCGCATGCTGGCCCTCCTCGTCACGTGAAGGGCACACGGGACTCTTCCTAGGGCGGCGCCCAGGGTCACCAGCGGGGCGGCACTGCTCATCGCGCAAGACCTGAGAAGAGCGTGCCGTGGGTGCCGGTGTTGGTGTCTTGGAGGTTGCCGCGTCGCTGTCCAGCGACACGACGATGCCCCTGGAGGGCCCCGCGCCGTCTGCGGGGGGCCCAACTCCGTCTCTGGAGTTCGCGGCATGTGGCCCGTCGGCTGGCGCATGAACTATGCCTCTCACCAGGCCCGGACTGCCAGGGGGATGTGGATGTTTGCGGGCTACGACACGGCTTCTCTCCACGACTGGCCCGCTACTGGTCCGCACCGGTACAGGCAGTCCAGTCCCGGACGAACCGATCGCTGTGGTCGTCTTCTTCTTGGGAGCCATGGCGACGAAGAGTTGTGCCACTGCCTGCAAAACCAGATACTCACTACTACGCCCCATGCCTGGCGCGCCAAAGATGTCGGTGGGAAACGACACCTATGGGATCACAAGAATCCCTACTATGATTACGGGGCGCTGGGTGGTGAGGGGAGCAGGATCAGCAGTCAGTTCAAGCACGCGGGTCGTTTACCCAGGTTCGGGCCGCAGAGATGCGTAATACCCTAGTCCTGCTTGGATGTTTGTATTTGCATTCTTGAGGTTCTCGAACTAGCTACAATGGGCGTAACTTGTCCAAAAGTCCGAATCCTTCTCCTGGATGCCTTGGGCCTCCTTTAATAGGCAAGGGGATCGCCACGGTGGCACACATGAGGTGGCACCGGGGTATTGTGATTAAGCCTATCCCTTACCATTACGGGATAAAGTGCATTTAATGCACCCCTGACGTGTCCCCTCCACTTTACCATCGCTCTGCCCTGCTTCGACATGCACCTGGGCCAGCGAGGCGGTCAGCGCCATGTAGGTTGGCAGGCTGCTGACGTGGCGCGGTGGTTGGGCTTTCATGAAGATTTGCATGCCACCACGTAGGCATGCGCCGAGTCGGCCGAGAAGCCTTGGCCGACACGCAGTGCCCGCTTAGCCGGTGGGCTGGCAATGCATGGGAGCAAAGGGCAAAACCTGGCGGTGCGGGCTCGCCGTGGCCTCGCGGATGTCCTCGGCAAGGGCCCTGCCAGGGCCCCAGCAAGGGTCTTGCCGCGGTGTTGCGGTCGTCCCCGGCAAGGATCTTGCTGGGGGTCTTGTGGGTTTCCTTGTCAAGGATCTCGCCGAGGTTCGTCGTCTTCTACTTTTCTGATTTGAAGTGTTCCTTGTCTTCACAAAGATCTGTATGCCACCATGGAGGCGCCTCTCGAGCCTATGTTCCAACGTGGTTGGCGACGCTAGAGAAACTGGGGCCCAAGGGCGGCACGCCCTATTGGCGTCAGGTAGGCATGCCTTGGCAAGGGCCTTGCCGGGGGAAACCACTTTGCCTTCTTGCTCTTTATGCTTCTGTCTTGGCATTGCTTTGATTCTGTATTTATGCCATGTAGGCTGGCTGGCTGCTGAGGATGCGTGGTGGTAGGGCTTTCACGAAGATTTGCATGCCACCACGTAGGCATGCTGAGTTGGCCGAGAAGCCTTGTACCGACACACGTGCTCGCCTAATCAGGATGGCAATGCAGACGGAGCAGCGGCAAAAACCTGGCGAGTGTGGGCCTGGCCGTGGCCTCGCGGATATCCTCGGCAAGGGCCTTGCTGGGGCCCCGGCAAGGGTCTTGCCACGGCGTTGCAGTCGTCCCCGGCAAGGATCTTGCCGGGGGTCTTGTGGGTTTCCTTGGTAAGGATCTCGCCGATGTTCGTCGTCTTCTACTTTTTTGAGTTGAAGTGTTCCTTGTCTTCACAAAGATCTCAGATGCCACCATGGAGGCGCCCCACCCTATGTTCCAACGTGGTTGGCGACGCTGGATAAACTTGGGCCCAAGGGCGGCGCGCCCTGCTGGCGTCAGGTAGGCATGCCCCGGCAAGGCGAGGCTGCCTCGGCAAGGGCCTTGGGGGGAAACCACTTCACCTTCTTGCTCTTTATGCTTCTGTCTTGGCATTGCTTTGATTTTGTATTTCCTACCGCTAAGTGTGGTCGTATGCTGCTCGACCGCCTGCACAAATAAGGGGTACAAAGGAGCGCCCCTACTTTAGTACACCGACACTCGTGGCGGGTATCGTTATTTTCTTACCTTCACAGATGATTTGAGAAGATATGGTTATATCTAGTCAATGAAGCATAAGTCTGAAACGTTTGAAAAGTTCAAAGAATTTCAGAGTGAAGTGGAAAATCATCGTAACAAGAAAATAAAGTTTCGACAATCTGATCGTGGAGGAGAATATTTGAGTTACGAGTTTGGTTTTCATTTTAAACAACATGGGGTAGTTTCACAACACACCCCGCCTGGAACACCACAGCGTAACGGTGCGTCCGAACATCGTAACCGTACTTTATTAGATAAGGTGCAGTCTATGATGTCTCTTACTGAGTTACCGCTATCTTTTTGGGGTTATGCTTTAGAGACGGCTGCATTCACTTTAAATAGGGCACCATCAAAATCCGTTGAGACGACGCATTATGAATTGTGGTTTGGCAAGAAACCAAACTTGTCGTTTCGTAAAGTTTGGGGCTGCGATGCTTATGTGAAAATACTTCAACCTAATAAGCTCGAACCCAAATCAAAGAAGTGCGTCTTCGTAGGATACCCAAAGAAACTGTCGGGTACACCTTCTTTCACAGATCCGAAGGCAAGATATTCGTTGGTAAGAATGGATCCTTTCTAGAGAAGGAGGTTCTCTCGAAACAAGTGAGTGGGACGAAAGTAGAACTTGATGAGGTAATTGTGCCTTCTCCCGAATTAGAAAGTAGTTTATAACAAGAAATCAGTCCCAGTGATTCCTACACCAATTAGTGAGGAAGCTAATGATGATGATCATGAAACTTCAGATCAAGTTACTACAGAACCTCATAGGTCTTCCAGATTACGGCCGGCACCAGAGTGGTATGGTAATGATGTTCTGGAAGTCATGTTACTAGACCATGATGAACCTACGAACTATGAGGAAGTGATGATGAGCCCGGATTCCGCGAAATGGCTTGAGGCCATGAAATCAGAGATGGGATCCATGTATGAGAACAAAGTGTGGACTTTGGTGGATTTGCCCGATGATCGGCAAGCCATAGAAAATAAATGGATATTCAAGAAGAAGACTGACGCTGACGGTAATGTTACTGTCTACAAAGCTCGACTTGTTGCGAAAGGTTTTTGACAAGTTCAAGGAGTTGACTATGATGAGACTTGCTCACCCTTAGCAATGCTTAAGTATGTCCGAATCATGTTAGCAATTGCCGCATTTTGCGATTATTAAATTTGGCAGATGGATGTGAAAACTGCATTCCTAAATGGATTTTTGGATGAAGAGTTGTATATGATGCAACCAGAAGGTTTTGTCGATCCAAAGGGTGCAAACAAAGTGTGCAAGGTCCAGCAATCCATTTATGGACTTGTGCAAGCCTCTCGGAGTTGGAATAAATGCTTTGATAGTGTGATCAAAGCATATGGTTTTATACAGACTTTTGGAGAAGCCTGTATTTACAAGAAAGTGAGTGGGAGCTCTGTAGCATTTCTAATATTATATGTAGATGACATATTGTTGATTGGAAATGATATAGAAATTCTGGATAGCATAAAGGGATACTTCAATAAGAGTTTTTCAATGAAAGACCTCGGTGAAGTTGCTTACATATTGGGCATCAAGATCTTTAGATATAGATCAAGACGCTTAATTGGACTTTCACAAAGCACATACCTTGATAAAGTTTTGAAGAAGTTCAAAATGGATCAGTCAAAGAAAGTGTTCATGCCTGTGTTACAAGGTGTGAAGTTGAGTCAGACTCAATGCGCGACCACTGCAGAAGATATAGAGAAAATGAAAGTCATTTCCTATGCTTCAGCCATAGGTTCTATCATGTATGCAATGACGTGTACCAGACGTGATGTATGCCTTGCTATTACTATAGCAGGGAGGTACCAAAGTAATACCGGAGTGGAACACTGGACTGCGGTCAAGAACATCCTGAAATACCTGAAAAGGACTAAGGATATGTTTCTTGTTTATGAAGGTGACAAAGAGCTCGTCATAAACGGTTACATCGATGCAAGCTTTGACAATGATCCGGATGACTTTAAGTCACAATCCGGATACATATTTTTATTGAATGGTGGAGCTGTCAGTTGGTGCAGTTCCAAGCAAAGCATCGTGGCGGGATCTACGTGTGAAGCGGAGTACATAGCTGCCTACGAAGCAGCAAATGAAGGAGTCTGGATGAAGGAGTTCATATGCGATCTAGGTGTCATACTTAGTGCATCAGGACCAATGAAAATCTTTTGTGATAATACAGGTGCAGTTGCCTTGGCGAAGGAATCCAGATTTCACAAGAGAACCAAGCACATCAAGAGACGCTTCAATTCCATCAGTCATCAAGTGTCGGAGGGAGACATAGAGATTTGCAAGATACATATGGATATAAAAGTTGCAGACCCGTTGACTAAGCCTCTTCTAGGAGCAAAACATGATCAGCACCAAAACTCCATGGGTGTTAGTATCATTACTTGGTAATCTAGATTATTGACTCTAGTGCAAGTGGTAGACTGAAGGAAATATGCCCTAGAGGCAATAATGAAGTTACTATTTATTTCCTTATTTCATGATAAATGTTTATTATTCATGTTAGAATTGTATTAACCGGAAACTTAGTACATGTGCGAATACATAGACAAAACATAGTGTCCCTAGCATGCCTCTACTTGACTAGCTCATTAATCAAAGATGGTTATGTTTCCTAACCATAGACATGTGTTATCATTTGATGAACGGGATCACATCATTAGGAGAATGATATGATGGACATGACCCATCCATTAGCTTAGCATTATGATCATTACAGTTTCATTGCTACCGCTTTCTTCATGACTTATACATGTTCCTCAGACTGTGAGATTATGCAACTCCCGAATACCGGAGGAACACCTTGTGTGCTATCAAACGTCACAACGTAAATGGGTGATTATAAAGATGCTCTACAGGTGTCTCTGAAGGTGTCTTTTGGGTTGGCATAGATCGAGATTAGTATTTGTCAATCCGTATATCAGAGAGGTATCTCTGGGCCCTCTCGGTAATGCTCATCACTGTAATCCTCGCAAGCAATGTGACTAATGAGTTAGTTGCGGGATGAAGTATTACGGAACGAGTAAAGAGACTTGCCGGCAATGAGATTGAACTAGGTATGATGATACCGACGATCAAATCTCGGGCAAGTAACATACCGATGACAAAGGGAACAACCTATGTTGTTATGCGGTTTGACCGATAAAGATATTCGTAGGATATGTAGGAGCCAATATGAGCATCCAGGTAGCTCTATTGGTTATTGATCGGAGATGTGTCTCGATCATGTCTACATAGTTCTCGAACCCGTAGGGTCTGCATGCTTAACGTTCGATGATGACTTGTACTATGAGTTATGTGTTTTGATGACCGAAGGTTGTTTGGAGTCCCAGATGAGATCACGGACGTGGCGAGGAGTCTCGAAATGATCGGTACATAAGGATTGATATATTGGACTATGTTATTCGGACTTCGGAAGTGTTCCGAGTGGTATCGGGTAAAAACGGATTGCCGGAAGGGGTTACCGGAACCCCCGGGGGAACTAATGGGCCCTCATGGGCCTTAGTGGAGAGAGAAGAGGTCCGCAAGGGGTTGCCGCTCCCCCCTTAGCAGTCCGAATTGGACAAGGGAAGGGGGGTGACGCCCCCTTTCCTACTCCCTCTCCCTCTCCTTCCTCCCCCCTCTCTTCCTTGTAGAGGAATCCTACTAGGACTAGTAGTCCTAGTAGGACTCCCTCTCCTTGGCGCGCCCCTAGGGCTGGCTGGCCTCCCCCTCCCTCCTTTACATACAGGCGGGGGCACCCTAAACACACCAAGTCTTCTTAGCCGCAGCGTCCTCTATAGTTACAGACCTCGATCATATCGTCGTTGTGCTTAGGCGAAGCCCTGTGCCGGTAACATCATCATCACCATCGCCACGCCGTCATGCTGATGGAACTCACCCTCATCCTCAACTGGATCAAGAGTACGAGGAACGTCACCGAGCTGAACATGTGCAGAACGCGGAGGTGCCGTACGTTCGGTACTTGGATTGGTTGGATCATGAAGATGTTCGACTACATCAACCGCGTAACTAAACGCTTCCGCTTTCGGTCTACGAGGCTACGTGGACACACTCTCCCCTCTCATTTCTATGCATCTCCTAGATAGATCTTGTGTGATCGTAGGAAAATTTTGAATTTACTACGTTCCCCAACAACACGAATATTCCACATGGATGGTCTAGAAATGTGCAATCAAGATTACTCACTGTGCAAATTGAACAAGCCAGTTCTTAACCATTCCACAAGAGCATAAATAAGAAAAGAAATAGTCAAACACATCCCTACAATTGAAAATTAATATTATCCTGAATATAGTAAAAATAAATTCTTGTATCTTGAGTAAATTAATATTACTCACATGTGAAGTATTAGGTACTACGATGTGAACACTACCTAACCGGGCTACTTTCATAAGCACAGACTGAAACAACCGAGTTGATAAAATGTTGAAAACTAACAATACCACGCCGCTTACAAGTAGTCATGCCAATTGACCAAAGAAGAACTTGAGTCAAAACTTTCTACCATCCAACAGAAGCCCATCCGAAGAACTTATTGGCTGTACTTTGGCTCAGGACTATGAAGTGGTGAGCTTCTCCACTCTGTCAGTAATTTTTACATAGAAATTCCATTTGGGATCAGTATCTAGTTTACATTGAAGAGCAGGATCCTCATTATACCACAGTTTTCTTTATTGCCCAGAATATTAACTATATGCGTTGGTTTTCAGGAGTATTACGATTGGTAGTAGTGTGTTCCGATGCATCCGGAAGAAATTAGAGCAGTGCATTCATTAGGACCTTGAAAAATAATACTCCTATAAGTGTAGATGAAATTCTTACACAAGAGGGTCTTGTGTCACCCCCGCGGGCGACCTGGGGGGAAACCCTAGCCGCCCCGCCTCTCGGCCTCCTCCAGTTCTTGCCCTCCTCGCCGCCGCTCGCAGCGCCGCCGGGCGAAGTCTAGCCGGCAGGGCGGCGGCGGGGCTTCTCCTCACCACTTCCGTCAAGGCTGGCGCGGGAAAATGAGATCGGGAGGTGCGCTGGGCAAGCGCAGGGTCCGGCGTCACGGTAGGCGGGTCTCCCAATGGCGTTCTGCGCAGCGCGGTGGCGGCGCGCTGCTTGTAGCAAAGTGGTGGCCACGTTGGATTTGACCGGTGGTTGCGAGTGCCGCCAGATCCAGATCAGATCCATCTAGATCCTGTCTTTGGAATCTGTCGGCCGCCACAGGGTGGTGGTGGTCGTTGCTGGCCATGCCGGATCACTGGATTCGGCGTTTGGAGTTCTATGTTGGGGTATTCTCGGTCCTCCTTCCTAGTGGGCTGAGCCCCATGGCTCTTTCATCTCTGCAGGTTTTGGTTCATGGCTATTGCCGGATCTGGAGCAGACGGAGGTTTGGTGGTATAGAATGGGACCGGGGGAAAGTTTGGTTGGCTTGTTCGGCCCGGCATCAGCGACGTCACTCCGCGCCGTTATCCCCCCCGGAGGCGAAGTCGAGGTCTGTCCTATCCACCCCCAAATCCCTCCTGGATGAATGTCCAAAATCTAGTCTAGATTGCACGGCGGCGGCGTCCTGCGCATCGTATTCTCCATGGAGGTGCCGTCTAGGGAGGAGAGAGATGTTGCGGGTGGTGGGGCTCCGCATGGCTCTAGCAGTGGCGACAGTGTAGTGGTTGTCAGGTGGTGCGGCGTTGTATCTACCGTTTTAATGACGACGAGTTTTGGCGGCATGGTGCAGCTAGATATCATAGACGGATGCGGCTGGATGGTCGAGAGCAGGGTGGTGGCATTGTCTGACGCCATGGTGGCATCGACGGCAGGCTGGCAAGGTTTGCATCAGCCCCTGCTATGGAGATGGATCGGTGGAAGACGACGGTGGCAGGCTCAGTGAGTGCGCCGAACCGGTGTGTGACCCAGTTCCGGTATGTGGCTATGATGGGCGATTTAGATGTTAGGTTTTGGTGTGATCTCTGTTTGGTATTAGGTTCGGACATTCGGCACCCCTACATCAAGAGGATAGGAGTAGCGATATGTGTTGCTAAGATGGTGGCTCCAGGCTTACTGATGTACTACTTTGTAAAGTCTTTGTGAATAATTAATAAAGTGGCCGCATGCTTCCCCGAGATGAAGAGGCCGGGGTACATCCTTCTTTTCAAAAAAAAAACAACACTTGGCTCTATATCCTGGCTGTCGCGTTCTTCTCGTTGGTACTCGTGACGATGTCGTGATGCCGCTGACGCCCTATGTTGCAGCTGCATCGGCTGCTCGTGTTGATGGCCACAAGGAGGCACCACTACGCCGTCGTAATATGTGGCTGCTTGGTTACCTTTGTGTCCCCTACCTCCAGCTCATCTCCTGCGGAAGGATTGCAAGTTCCCATTTTCGGAAGGTAAATCATTAGAACATTAGTATTCTCGAAAGGTATAATTTGATGTGCACCAATATAGAAACAACAAAAGTGGTTCTCAACTATTTCAAATACAAGTCTGCTAAAATACAACACCCACTCAAGAGGGATGTTGCCACTGAAGCAATTCTTGACCATACTTGTCTCAAATTACTCGTTGCTCAAATGAGATAGTGCTGGATGCATCCATTTGAGCGACAAGTAGTTCAGGATAGAGGGAGTACAAAACAAATCAGAGCAATTCAAACTATCACCAGACCATGAGAGTGTAAGACAATATAGGCAGTGTTAAACCCCAATTTTTCATGGCTTGTGAACAATTCATAGAACAGCCATCAGACATTGCCATGGAGTTAGATATCTCCTACGCTGTCAGATTTTTAAAATCTGATACTACGACCTCCAAGTGATGATTCAACACTTACATTTAAAAAGTTTCCTAAGCCAATGAAAAACTGGGAGCTAGAGGTGTACCATCGCATAATGATAATATACATAACTGATCACAGTTTTTCGAAAAAGGATATATTTATAAACTCACAATGTTGCATCAAGAGAATACAAATCATCATGAACTAACCTTATAGCTGAAAGAATATTCCACTAAAAGCTTATATGCATAAAACAAAGAAAAATCAGAATCGGTGTTGAACTAATTAAATATCCTGGGGCCCAATGAATAAATACATCAGGTTGCAATGTGGGAATATGATACTTTAGCACAAGTCTCCACTTGCCCAACTTTCTGTTGAGAAAACTAATTATCAAATACGCCACTTATCACCTACCAGTGAATATAGCATAATTGATAAAGTTGAACGTATTTTTAAAATTTAAATAAGCTATGAAAGACTGCTAAGTTCACTACAAAAAAAATACACTTCCATGATGATACGTGTTTGTCACAGTAGGTCGCGTTTTTTGTCATGCATGTACATCCAGGACGATTTTATGACAGAATCAAGATAGTCATACATGTGTTGTCGTAGAAGTGTTCCATGACATTACCAAAATTATCATCACGGAAGTGTCCACTTCCATGACGATTAATCGCGTGTCATAGAAGTGCTTTCGTCAAGGGTGACCGACATGTGGCATCCACCGTAACGGAACGCCGTTAAGCTATCGGGTTGGGTTTTGGATCCGATAACCCGTTAATAGCCCCGACCAATGTGGATTTTCCACCTATAAAATCATGATTGGCTGGAGGAAACACGGTCGGCTCATCGCTGGGACAGATGTCATCCACTCATTGGATGTATACGCCTATGATACGCTCACACGTGGCACGGCCCAACGGAGGCCCATTCCCGTGAAAAGGCCGCCTGCTTTGACTTGGTCGAAGGTGGCGGCCGCCCATGGAAAGCCTCGTTAACGGCCGCTCGCATATAGCCCGCTTACGCCCGCTAACCCAAGGCCCGCAAGCCCTATCTCAATTAGGCCCACTAGCGCCATCTAGGCCATCCAATATGATTCCAACCTGCTTTCGCTTCGCCCATGACGCCTTTTGGCCCATATGACGCCCTTTGTAACTTGGCCTATTAACGCCCATGGTGAAATCGCCCGTAATGAACAAAGGTATCACTTTACACCCATTAACGCCCGTGGTGAAACCGCCCGTAATAAATAAAGGTATCACCTTATACCCATTAACGCCCGTTATTCCGCTGGGCCGCTTCAGCCCATGTTATCTTTCGCCTTCTCGAGCTCGCTTATTCTGGGCTCATTTCAAAGATTCGCTTACTTACGCCCATTATCGCTATTTTCGCCAGGGCCTAATTCACCTGTGGTTACAGCCGCCCGCTTGTGGTCCGTTAATACGCTGGGCCGCTTATAGCGCCATCAAATACAGCCTATTAACGATTGCCCGTTATGGTCGGCCCATGAACGGACGATTCCAACTCTTGCCCATTTACGCCCATAATGGGGTCTGTTTGGCCCATGTTTGGCCAATCGATCATACTGCTCGTATAAGGCCCATTGATGATACGGCCCGCAGAAGGCCCATTGTTTCTATGGCCTGTAGAAGGCCCATTGTTTCCACGTCCCATAGAAGGCCCACTGTTTCTACGGCCCGTAGGAGGCCCAAAGGTCACTACAAAGAATATTAGCCCATGGTTATTGTGGCCTAGTTTTAAAAAATAGGTTATTGCAGCCACTAGCAAACCACGGAAAAAGAACTGCAATGACTACAAGCAAAAAAATAAACAAGACAACAAGGAAATAAATAAGCAAGCAACTAACGCTAGGCTATCACAGCTATTACACATATTACATCCACTGGGCATCAAAGTTCGCCACCATGCAAATATAGGGAACAAAGCAGATATCATATACACGGTTGTCAACATTGGCCATCAGCAAATAAATGCCACAACAAAACAAATCCGAATCAAACCACTTCGAAGATCTCAAGAAACAAGATCCCGGTACCCATAATGTCGCAAGATGCTTAGCAAGCTTATTAACTTTCTCTTGTTTGGCGCTTAAATCCTCCAACGCTTGTTGTTGCACTAGGAAATATGCATCCAATTCTGCAGGACTTCTCAGCCCTTCACTTCGTCACAAAGACATCCGATAAATGTCTTTCGACTTGAAGTTGAGACTCAAGAAGATGAACTGATTCAGCAAATGAAGTTCAAGAGCTTGTGCCAAAAGAGTGGCCAAGAATCTCAACACTACATCAAGACAGACTTTTGGGTTCTCTCACCGCTGCCAAGATAGTTTTTATCAGCTTTCTTGGAGACCAATAGGATGTCTCACTATCTTGAACCTTATCTACATTACTTCCTTTACCATTGATAACGCGGTATCGTTCTCCAATATTTTGTCCGCATTCTAAAAGAGAAACAAGCGGACACATTACATGTTTACCATGTTGTATATTAAACTCATTTTGGTAAATGAGTTCAGTAGTAAAGTGGACAGGATAACAACATGAAACAAACATATATCTATGTACCATGGTCACTTTATGGTCTATATCATCCTAGTTTTTGTTGCCAAATCAAGATAGAGACACAGTTCAAATAATATTTGTTCAAGACAAAGCAGAATAGACAGAATATAAGTGTGGGAAACTATAGAGAAATAACAACACTTGTAATGTGCATGACATGAGAACATAACTGTTTATTTAATTGAAACTGAAATCAACAATGAGTAGGTTACAACAGCAAACCAGTTAAAGAAACAGGTTTAAAACATACCTGTTGCGCCATTGGAGTTCAAATTCCATCCTTCAAATTTGAAAATAGTTGGTATGAGTAAATCCAGTAATGCAAGAGCAAAGGAGTATGTACCATAGCTACAGAACCTGACTTGAGAACAAATCTTCTTCTCCTTTATGCGTTGAGTTGGGATTTAGAGTGGTGGTCCTCATGCTTTGGGCACTGCAGTTCCCTTACTAACCGCCGTGTTTGGGTGCTCTGTGGTGGAGACGGTGCTGTGTTAACTGAACTCGGGTTACTATCTGTCGGGTTGGGGTTAGAAGGTGTAGCTGGTTCTCTCATCCAACTGGTAGGGGTACAATCATGAGAGTCCTGGGTTATGTGTGGTGGATCTGGTCCTTGGGCAAGTACAACCGTGGTTCTATCTACATCGACTTGTAGCACTATCTTTTCTGAAGACCGTGTTGTTACTCCCTTAGATACTGCCATCACCCTCTCCAATTCAAATGGTTGATAAACAAGAAAAGTAATTGAAAGTATAGACATTGTATGATAGACAGGTGCAATGGATAGTGGGGAATAAAAGAGGGCATGAAATAATTCATATTTATGTTGTCTAACCAAACAGGATAGCATGACACAATTTCACATATATGATGGCTAACTAAACAGGATAGCATGACACAATTTCACATTATGATGGCTAACTAAAAAAGATGGAAAGACATAGTTCAAAATATGAGACTATGTAAACAGGATGACATGATATAACTATATAATGTGTTTATTAAATAGGTTGGCATGCCATAATTCACATACATTCACGGATAGAATGCCATAATTCAAAATATGATGACTAGAAACACTAAATAGGATGAGATGATATAACTATATGATGTGTTTATTAAATGGGTTGCCATGCCATAATTTAGATAGATGATATGTAGGTACTATGTAAACATGATGGCATAATATAATTCAAATATATGATTTATATAGTAAGCAAGTAAGTAGATGGCAATCCATATATGATGTAAAAACTAAGCAATGCAAGACAACATGCATGACATGGGTAATATAACCCTGCCAAGTTTGAGCATAGACCTCAGGGGGGAAATAGGACTCACATCGCCTATGAATCCTCCTCTCAGAACTCTCAGAATCAAAGAAGATGTCTGCTTCAAAGCAGTAGCATTGTCGGCTCAATACCTTGTTTTCACTCCAGATACTTCCATCACCGCTTGAAATGGCTGATGCACAAGAAGAGTAGTTGAATATACAAATGTTTTCGACAAATGGAACACGTAATACAAAAAAATGATAGCATGATATAATTCACATACATGATGATTGACTAAACAACATGGCATTGCATAATTCACATATATAATGCCTTTGCAACAAGATAGCATGGCATTACTGTTCATCTCCACCGTCGACCTCCTAAAGCCTCCACGGGCTACCGTCGACCTCCTCTAGCCTCCACGGGCTCCAATTCATCCAGCCTCCACCGTGCCCTACTCCACCGGCTACTGTGTAACGCCCTCGATGCGGCTATATCTCCCACGTGTCGAAGCACGACTTAGAGGCATAACCGCATTGGAAGCAATGTCGCAAGTGAGGTAATCTTCACACAACCCATGTATTACATAAGGGAAAGAGATACATAGTTGGCTTACAATCGCCACTTCACACAATTACATGAATAAAGCATTACATCATCCAGATACAATCAAGGTCCGACTACGAACCAAAATAAAAGAAGAACCCCAAATGCATAAAGGTCCCCGATCGAATTCTAACCGGGCTCCACTATCGATCAACTAGAACTAAACAACACAAAGGGCAAGATCAAGATAGAGCTCCTCCTTGAGCTTAAGGCGCTAACCGCCGGGTAACATAGGCACCGCAAACTGGTTTTGAAGTATCCGTGAGCCACGAGGACTCAAAGAATCCCATTACCATGGGTATCAAGACTAGCAAAGCTATCGGGAAAGGAAGGGGTAAAGTGGTGAGGTTGCAAAGCAATGACTAAGCATATATGGTGGCTAACATACGCAAATGAGAGCGAGAAGAGAACAAGCGGAACAATGAGAAGCTAGCAATGATCAAGAGGTGATCCTGAACACCTACTTACGCCAAACATAACACGTAAACCGTGTTCACTTCCCGACCACGAGAAGAGACCATCACGGCTACACACTCGCTGATGCATTTTAATTCGGATCCGTGTCAAGTTATCTACAACCGACATTAACAAATTCCCATCTCGCCACATAACCGCTGCACGGCTCTCGAAAGTTTATACCGCAGGGTGTCCCAACTAAGCCCATGACAAGCTCTCGCGATCATCGGCGAATAGACCTTCACCCAGAAGACCCGATCACCCTCTAATCCCGACATCAAGACATTTCGACAATGGTAAAACAAGACCAGAAAGCCGCCTGATGCGCCGACAATCCCGATAGGAGCTGCACATATCTCGCTCGTGGCAACACCGATGAGACATCCTACGAGTAAAACCAGACTCGAGTTGCCCCGAGGGGCCCCGCAGCTACTTCGGTTCGAACCAAAGACTTAGACAAGCAATCGCCCGGGGCTATAATAAAGATGACCCTTGGGTTAATTACTCCCAAGGAAAAGTAGGTGGTGGTGAGGCAAATGGTAAAAGTCAATGTTGGGCCTTGCCGGACAAGTTTTAGCGAACTATCAAGGGGGTCCCATAAATCACCCGACCGCTAGGGACGCAAAATCCGGAACATAACACCGTATGACGGAAACTAGGGCGGCAAGAGGAATAAAACACCAGCGTAAGGCCGAGCCTTCCACCCTTTACCAAGTATATAGATGCATTAATAATATAAGAGATATTGTGATATCCCAACATAAACCCCGCCCACCATGGAGAAATCTTCAACTTCACCTGCAGCTAGCAACGCTATAAGAGGGGCTGAGCGAAGCGGGAACATAGCCAAACAACGGTTTGCTAGGAATGGTGTCAAAGGTTAGGGGTTCATGGCAACATGGGATGGCTGAAAAAACCGGTAATAGGTAGCGCAGCATAGCAAAAGAACGAGGCAACTAGCATAGCAATGATAGTAGTGAGATCCAGGGTAGCGGTCATCTTGCCTGAGATCCCGCAAGGAAGAAGAACGAGTCCATGAAGAAGACAAACGGTCGAAGTCGAACGGATCCTCACAACTCCGGAACGAAACCAAAGCTAACGAGAGAAGCAAACCGGAAAGAAGCAAAAAACATAGTAAACAACCATCACATAACATGGCATGATGCGCAAACAAGTATGATGCATGTCCGGTTTAATGAGGCATGGGATGGCAAAGTGCAACACACAAAACTACCAGTTAAGTGGAGCTCAATATGCAATGAGTTGCATAATGACGGAACACCACATCATTTATTTAGTTCGATCTCGGTTATGAACACAACAATATTAAATGTTGGTTAACATGACAAGTGGTGAAGCATGAGCAAACTAACTAGTTAGGCAAGTTTAAATGAGGCCGGAAACACAAACAACCATTCCGGAAAATCCCCATAAGTTATTTAGCAATTTAAGCAAACACAGTTTAAACATTTTAATTGTTGTTATTATGATGCGGATGACATGAACAAGTTATATGCAATTTTTATGAAAATGTTGACATGAGCAGGTAAGGAGCGTTTGGTCACCATGGCGGAACAAAAAGGGTGCCACGGCGGCGAAACGAAAAGGGTGCCACGGCGGCGAAAAGGAAATGGTGCCACGGCAACATATCCGAAAATGATGCCACGGCAACATATCGGTTCCGGTAGCTCACGGAGATACCGGTGCAAAAGGAGGCGTGCGGATGCGTGCACGGATGGTGGGGTGATCCCGACTACCAGGTTCCCACGGGATAGTGGCGTGGAAACGAGTGACAATTCGGACACGGTGCAAACAAGAGCATCTCATACAAGCAAGGGCATCTCATCGCGGTCGTCTCGGGCTATATCTTCGAAGCGTGCGTTCTCGGGCAGAACGAGTTCGGTACGATGTAGAGGAAGTAGACGCTCGTAGCGGTCGAGAGGAAGTAGTTGTTCACGACGACGGTAGTTGTACACGCCAGAGATGTTCAGTGTCGACGGTAGTGGTACACGCGACGTCGGGGTACTTGTCGGTCCGGTCTTGGCGGTGTAGATGTACACGCTCCGAGACGAACATGGATGTCGTGGTACTTGGCGCTTCGGTCTCGCAGTTGTAGTCGAACTTGGTGTATCCGGCGGGTACTCAGTGAATCCTCGTAGTCCTACACGGTCGTAGGGGAACTTGGCGCCAACAAAGAACAGAAGGAGGCGATGGTGATCGCTCATGCAGGAAGCAACATCGGGCTCGCCGTGACTACTTCGACGTAACGAGGCACGCCAAGAAGCAGCCGGCCCAGCGATGGAGCAGAGGCGCCCATGGTGAGCGCACCCAAGCGCCAAATATGGCCGGATCCGCCGCCTGGTCGGGAAGCTAGGTAGCGATCGGCCGAGGGGAGATGGGACTTGGCGAAGAGGCGGTCGACACGGCCGCCTGCTCGCGATTGCGTACACGCAGGCAGCGGAAGGTTATCGCGCGGCACCGGCAAGGAACTTGGCGCGGAGGGAACAGAGGGGAGCGGATCCAGCGCGGACGGCGACCTCCGCGATGGGCGTGGACTGGGCGGCAATGGGCGGCACGATGAGGCGACGCTGAACTTGAGGGCGCAGCGGCAAAGGAGAGCTCGCTTGGAGGAGAAGCAGGAGCAACAACATGGCGATGGGAGGCACGGCCATGGGGAGCTCAAGGGGGGCAATGACGGTGAGGCTCATGAGCAGAGGAGGCAGGGGTCTGTGGCGAATTGAGGTGGGTCGAGGACGATGGGAGGAGCGGGCGAGCGAGGGGATTGGGGCGAAGAGGGTTCGGCGCGGGCGCTGCTTCCTCGGCCGGGTCGTCGGGGCTCACTGGTCGCATGAGGGGGTGGAGGCGCGAGGAAGATGGAGAGGAGGCTGGCACAAGGCGGGCCTGGAGGGACGGAGAGGAGGAGATGGGGATCGACGGAGGAGGGAGGAGCGGCGATGGGGTCGAGCGATGCGGCACTGGAGGGAGGACGAGGGAGAGATGGATGCGGCTAGGGTTAGGAGGGGTTAGGTGGGCCTCGTGATGGATGGGCCACGAGAGGCCCACTGGCTGGATTCTTCTACCTCTCCCTATTTCCTTTCTCTAAACAAACAGAGAAATAAAGATAAAGAAAAAGAGAAGAGGAGGTTAGAGGAAGAATTTGGGTAGGAGGACAACTTTTCCAGAGTCGTAAAAATATGAGGAATTTGACAAAATGGCTCGACAATTTTGAGGAAGTAAAATCCACACACGCTGATTTAACTCGCAAGTTTGAATTTCAAACCCATTCAAATGAACTTCAAATGGGTTGAAATTATAGGAGGTGACCCTACACAATAGATTTGATTTATGGGCAGATTTGGAACATTAATGGGTAGAGTAAAATTGCAACTCAATTTTACTAAAAGGCCCCAAAGGAAGAAAAGAAGTTGAGTAGGATAAAAGGAAATTTGAAGAACGGTGCATATGTGTTATGGGTGATTCCAAAATGGAATATTTATAATATCTCTAAATATCGAGAGGATATGTTTTAAAGAGAATCACCATGTGAATTCCTCGATTTAAATGGATCAAAGATCCATGCCATTTATTTAGTTGAGTTTTTAAAATTAATGAAATGATGGCATGATGACATGATGCAATGCAAGAGATGCAACAAACAAAACAAATCACACGATGAAACTCTGAGTAGCCGGAAGTCTTCGAGCATCGGTCTCGGCTATAACACTCCACCACTACAAGAGGATCTCGCCCCGAGATCTAGAATGGCACCGGAGGGAAAACGGAAGAGGAAGAGAAGAGGTAAAACTAAGTTGCTTCTTTTGACAAACGAGTGAAACCACGAACCTTGAGAGGTTGAGCAATTTAAAAGAAAGAGTACAACAGAGATGAACGAGATTGCAAACAATCCGTTAGAAAAAAGGAACAAGGAACATTACGAGAACTTGAAGGTTGCAAAGACATGAATCAAAAGTTTCATGAACGAAAAGAATATGACCATCTCGGTACAATGAGATAGCCAAGGAACAAGAATGACAGAATTTGGATAGCACTCTGGTAGAAAAGAGAAGAAAACTTGATGAGATGAAAATATATTGAAGGGATGATACAGCACTCCGGTTAAATGGATAAGCAAGAAAATAACACGATGCTCACAATTCAAGATGATGAGTGAAGAGAGCAACATCATAATGCCTTCGGAAGAAACAATAGAAGATAGATCATTGGGATAAAGAGACGGAGAAGAAAATGACAACTTGTGCCACAGATGAGCTTGGAAAACACCCTTCCAAGATGGTTACAACGAGGTTGTTGGAAAACTAACAACGAAAAGAATAAGCTTGTAGTGGACTTATGCAAACATCGCAAGACTATGAGATGACATTCAGCCACTAACGAAAAAACAATTGCTTGTTTGAGATCAACGAAGAGATGAAAAACCTCTTTCATCGAGAAGGATATGGAGGAAGCTTAGATCAATGATAAGCACCACAATAGCAACATTCCTTAGGGAAGGCTTTAGGTGAAATCTATACCAAGATAACTCCAGAGAAGAGATTGATGGATTTAAAATACCTCATTCTTGACAACATGTGAATCATGAAACACGAACTCAAATATTCAAGAATGACATAACACCATCTCAAAAGATAAGGTAGAAAGAATTGCACTCCGGATTACCATATGAAGAAAGCTTGAGCTCCTTAGGAAAGAATCTCGATGAAAACTTTGAGAAGGGAATTAATCCTTGATGAACCATCATGTAGAACCTCCATGAAGAAACCGTAAACAAAAGGAATGAAAAGAAAGAGAAATTGAAAACACAAGGTGAATCCTTGCAATGATTTAGATGGATCTTCGTGGTTATATAACCGAGAGAACTTGGAACTCCGAAAAAGAAGGATGAGCAATTGAAACCAAGAATTTTTGAAGAACCTCCGAAATAAGGAATTGAATTTACTCGATGAAACAAGAATAAGAATTACATTATGCTTATCCCTAATCAATTAAATTGATGACCCACACTGGATTTGGCATGCCACTTATTCTCGTAGAAAGGATTAAGATATTTATGGCGCAAGCTTGGGAAGGTCTTCAACGAACCACCGGTAGGATTGGAAAGAACGAATGAATTAAATGATAATGAAAGAGGTGAAATCTTGAATGAACCACCGTAAGAATTGAAATTGAATGTAGCAAAGGCACAATTCACCGGGAAGAATTGGAAAACGAAAGAAGATATTTGAGGGGATTTAGATACATGAGAATGAAGAGAACATGAACTGATTAGAGGGTATTTGAACGATGCACCGTAAGATTTAGAGAACGATAATGAAAGTCGAGAATGAGTAATCTTCGTAAATGATGGCCTTCAGATGATCGAGAAAGGAAGCAACCCTTGAAAAGCGTCGGATGGCTGAAAAGAATTCTCACAATCGAAAACAATTATGAGGATAGCATGAAGCTAGAACCATGAATCTTGAAGAGAATGGAGCAAGATTTAAGAGAAATCCTTCTTCGATCTTCAAAATCCGAGAATGACCACGAGAAACACCACCAAGAATTATTGAGGCACAACGGAAGAATCAAAAGCGAAGAGGTTGAGTCAACTATGAAAAGAATTTGAAAGATCTTGGAGAAAAGCATTTGACTGATGATAACTCATTCTTACGTCAAACTTGGAGAAGAATTTAGGAAATCTCTGGGAAAATAGGAGAGTCAGGTAAGATCCTGGGAAAAGACCTGTGGGTTAGGGCCCACTCAAAAGAGAACACCGTTGGAAAAGATTTTAAAGCGAGATTGCACTGGTTGAATTAAATGGCTTGAATGAGATAACAATCACGAAATATCTTGAAGGGATTGAGAATGGAAACACAAGTCTTGTGAGATATCTAGAGCACTCCGGAATAACAAATAGCGAGAAATAGAATGATAATGAGGTGCACCGGTATGAAAAGACATTGAAATGAGGAAAAGGGTATATGAAGAATATCAAAAGCTTGATATGGATCCACCGGAGAAGAAAAAGAACGAAGGATGATGAACTTGAGACTGTTGAGCATCTTCATGGGAAATCACCGGATAAGAACATTAATTGAAAAGAATGAAGAGACTTCACATGAATAAATGGATACTTGATTAAGAAATCTGTGTCCTTGAAGAAAAAAGGGTGGGAGGGCGGGAAAACAAAGGCAACTTGGGACGGATGAAACAAACACCATTGAGAAAACTTAGAAATGATCTTGTGGATGGGGAGAATGATGGGATCACCTTGAAGAGAAGCGCGCCGGTAGGAAAAGAGTTGACATGACAACCTCAGTGATCAAGAAGGATTAGTATTCACATAGCAATATGAGAACACCGTTTATGAAAGGTATGGATTCAACATTTGACTTCAAGCAACTCAAATACCACAAATAAAACAAAACAAAGGATTGGCTTGCGTATAAGTTTAACAAACATATGATAGAGATTTCGTCCAAGTTTTCGTGGTGGGGCCTACACGGCTCAATCAGACAAAGACCATCATGTACAAGGCAAGGCATTATGACATACGGTGTCCCCGAAGTCAGCATAGCCAAGGACTCTTTAAGACACAACGAGACCATCAGAAACCAACCGTGAATAGGCGGACCACTAGACGTCGAACCCCAATTTCATATCATACATCCGTCGGAAAGATATCCTAAGAGCTACTTGAATTCCCACCTATGAATTCCCAAACTTTCGTTATGCAACTGTGTTGGGGATACAGGGAGCAATATATCTCACCCAAACTAACAATCCCTACATCCAAATTGCACTCCATCCGTCAACACATAACCAAGAAACCTTCGAAATCGTGGTACCTCAACCTTCAAAAGCAACCGTTATACAAGTCATGGCAATACTCCCGCACTCACCTCAAGATCAAGTTAGCGGGTTATCTCACCAACAATCGCATAAAAGAGATTTTCATGCTCAAGCATTTAAACTCAGTATTCCGTAACTACAACGATAAAATTATGACAACAACACCTCGTAGCTCAACTCCCCGGACACCGCCACAACCCCTAAATGTCGAGGCACCAAGAACAATGTTCTCGCTATAAGAATATCGAACGATTCCAAGATACCCGCTGATCCTAAAAAAAATTAGTGAAATTTAAGAAGAGAAGAGTCAAAACTCTACGCCAGATACCTCACCGTAAGGTCAAGGGACCGGGAGTAAAAAGAATCCTACTCCGATATATAATTCCTAAATGACTCAAAACATTTTTCTAGACACAACTCGCCGCTAAAACGATCAAGTCGTGGGGCCCTAAGGTCGGATGGCTCGACACTAACTTGTAACGCCTCGATGCGGCTATATCTCCCACGGTCGGCTAACGACTTAGAGGCATAACCGCATTGAAAGCAATGTTGCAAGTGAGGTAATCCTTGAGAAGGTCAAGCCGAGGAGCAAGCAGAGGCTTGTCACCAAGAGCTGTCCACCCGGAAGGTGAACTGACACACCGGAAAGTCAATCTGACAGCTACGAGGAGGAGCTCACAGACGCGAAAGCAATCACTTGGCGGGCACTCAAAGAAGCGGGACGCCGCCGCAGCCGCCGAGGCCGCCAAGAAGGAATTAGAGGTGAAGATGACGCACCGGAGGCTGATCTCGAAGGGAAGGATGAGGAGCTTGCCACACTCCAAATGAATGCGAGAAGGATGCTCGCCATGGTGATCTCGAAGTCCAACTCGCCGACAAGGGCAAGGAACCGAACTCAAATGCCGATCTGAGTCAAGCTGGCCACGCTGCCGGAGACGCCGGGCGGCGCCAAGAAGCGAGAGGAGGATTTGAAGAAAGAGATCAAGGCCAACGAGGAGTCGCTAACGAGGGCCGCCGAGACTCAAAACACCTTCGTGGCCACGGTGGAGCTCAGATGGAGGGCCTCATCAACATCGCTGCATTCATCGACGAAGAGTCGGCGGAATCGACTTGGCGGGCTTCGGTACTCTCCGACGAGAACCTCCACCAAAGCCAAGCTTACTTTTTTTTCTTCAAGGGTGTGGCGACGCCTCCAAAGAACTCCGGAAAGGATCCCAAAGAAGCCGGGCCGACGAAGTCGCGCTAACTGTGCCAAGGTCTTGGAGAAGGTGTTGGTGAAGATACTCTTCCGCAATCCGGCTCGACTCACCCGCCCTCAAGAAGCTGCCGCGGTGCCGATCTTGAAGAGCTCAAAGCCATTGTCGCACCCATTGTGGACAAGGTGAATGAAGTCGAGGATCGACGAAGCGCCGTGATTAGGCTGTTTTTCTCTCCTTTTGTCGCTGCTGCCATTTATGTTATGGAAACAATTTAGTCAGTGCCGCAACAAGTTACTTTTGTAATATAACTTTATTCTAGGCAATGCTTGCTACGTTATCTCCTTTACTTGATTCTTTTCTTTGTATGTTTTTACCCTACGCTTTTAGGGAACTTGCCGGCGCAGCACGCTGTCAGCGAGCATCGAAAAGTGAACATCAAGAGTTCGGCCGGCGGTGTCCGCCCCGCAAGAAATCCTGTCAGAACTAGTTGCAGACACTTAAGTTGTTGAGCGGACTCAAACAAAGTAAGGGCGAACTAGCTACGAGGAGGTTCCTCCGCCACATGTGTTTTCCATACAAAGCATGGTCGTTCAAGGAAGATAACTTAAAATTTTAAAAATTGATCATGCTCAGACTTTGGCTACATAGCTTTTTCTTTTTGTCGTCTGTGTCCCGGCAAGGCCAAACTTCTTTGAACGACGCCTAGTCCACACCATTATCTTCTTATCTTCTCCTTCCCCCCGGTGAACTTGTGGGTGAAGGAACCTTCTTTGAGAAAAAGAAGAGAAAATAACGATATGGAACCTTAAGGCTCAAGTATTGCTTATCGGGCAAGTGTTGCACAAAGTGTCGATAAAGCATGCAAAAAAGAAAAATGCATGAATTTGACAAGATGTGCGGCACATGAACTTTATTTATGCACGGATCTCGCCCGCTTTGTACAAAGGGTTACATGCAACAATGCAAGGCTTGTATAAAAGGTGGTTGTCGAACAAGAGGTTCCCAAGAACCGCACCTTAGGGGTAAAACTTACGAGATGCTCTATGTTCCAGAGTTGCTCACCGAAAGCCATCTTCGGTCTCACAGGACAGCTGCCAGCCTAGTGACTCGCTTTTACCCGATAAGGGCCTTCCCACTTCAAGGCCAACTTGTTGGAATTCTGGCGGATTGAACGCTACCAAGAACAAGGTCGCCTTCCTCGAAACTTCCGCATTAACTTTGCGGTTATGGTAGCGACGCAAAGCTTGTCGGTATCGAGCAGCTCAGATAGCAGCCTCAAGACGATCTTTCTCAAGGAGCAGCGCGTCATCTTGCCGCAGCCGCTCTTGCTCAAGCTCATCATAAGCGAGCACTCGAGGCGATCCATATACGAAGTTCCGTGGGGAGAACCGCTTCGCCCCATAGACTAGAGCAAAGGTGTCCGCCGCGGCTCGACGGTGTCGCCCCGATTGACCAAAGAACCACCGCAGCCTCGATCCAATTTCTTCCGCGACTTGTGCAGCTCGTCGAAAGTTCTCGTCTTGAGCCCACGCAGCACTTCAGCGCTTGCCCACTCCGCTTGACCGCTGCTTCTCGGTGAGCAATGAAGCGTAGAAGATCTTGGCGCCAAGATCTTGGACGACAGCATGAAGGTGCGGCTCATGAATTGTGTGCCATTGTCGGTGATGATCCCGTTAGGGACTCAAGCGGCAAACAATCGACCAAGAACTTGATCACCGATCGTGGTTGTCACCTTCCTCATCGCTTCCACCTCCGCCACTTCGTGAACTTGTCGATTGCCACGCATAAGTATCAAGCCCCCGATAGCTCGGGAAAGGGGCCGAGGATGTCGAGCCCCTGCATCAAAAATGGCCAGGATAAAGGGATTGTTTGGAGAGCTTGAGCTGGTTGATGTATCTGCTTGGAGTGGAACTGCATGCTTCACACTTGGTTACTTGTGCGCTTGCATCCTCGAGGGTCTGTCATTAAAAGAAACCTTGCCGGAATGCTTTGCCAAGAAGTCCTTCTTGCGCCAATGTGGTGACCACATATGCCTCCATGTATCTCCGCCAACAGCCTCGCCCTTCTTCCCGGAAATGCACTTCAATTTCACTGTTTGAATCTCTTCAGACAAAGATGTCATCGATAAACCGGTACATACTTGATTGCCGGCTACTCTCTCGATTCTTCTTGCTCTTCGAAGTTCTCCTGCTTGAAGGAAACGGACAATCTGTCAAGCGCTTATGCCGGAGCTCGCGGCTCAACGACAAGGACTAAAGGCACAATGTCTGCCAAGGAACATCACTTTACGGCAAGAACCCGAGGTTCAGCGGAGTTTGATGTTCCCGCAAGCTCGCCGAGCAAAACTTGTCGGGAGCGCTCGCTTCAACGAAACAAACCCTAGGGCTTGTTGGAGCAGATCGCCTCAAAGACTCTTGGTGTTGATCTTTGGGACCTTTTGGCGGCGGCTTCGGAAGCTCACCGAAAGTAGTCACCGTAAATCAACTTCCTCTTCCTCGGTTGTTCGCTTGATGGTATCACAGATGGTTGAGTCAACTTGAGCACAAAGATCCCTGGTTCCACAGGCAACTTGAGTGCGGCGCATTTTGACAGGCCATCTGCTATGTCATTCTGAGTTCTTGGAACATGTTCCATTTATAGGCCGTCGAAATGCTCTTCTAGTTTTCTTACTTCATCAATGTAGGCTTCCATCAACGGACTCTGATAATCTTTGTTAACTTGGCAAACGACAAGTCATGAGTCACCCCCGATAATAAGCTTCTTGATCCCAAGGTCCGCCATGATCCCGAGTCCGCAAGCAAGCCTTCATACTGCAGATTGTTTGTCGCTTTCTCCTTGGGAAAGTGCATCCGACCACGATTTGAGGTGCTCTCCGTGGGTACGATAAGTAGTACGCTCAAGACCGGGCGCTTTGCAGCGTAAACGGCACCATCAAAGTACATGACCCATTCCTTGTTTGCTTCCTTGACGGGATGCTCGCCTCCGAGTTTCTTCATCGTGTTGGCGGCCCACTCGCTATGAATTCGCCAATGCTCGGCTCGATAGTTGAGGTACTCTCAAATTTGAGGCCAAAGCTCGACAGCCCAAAGGCCCACTGACAATCCCGCCTGCTTCGGATTCTCGCAAGATCCTCTTCAACGGAAAGCGAGTGACAATCGTGATATCATGTGCTTGAAAGTAATGGCGCAACTTTCTCGAGGCCATGAGAAGGCCGAAGGCAACTTCGTGACTCCAGAGTACCTTGACCTAGCCCCTCGAGAAGGGAACCGACAAAATAAACCGGGCGCCGCACCATCTTCTTCGCTTCTTCCTCCGCCGCACAGATCTATCCTTGTCGGGACCCGAGCTTGTCGGGAAGCCCTCGCTTGTCGCCGATGTGCTTGCCGCGTCATTGCTCATCATTTGCCTCCTCTCCGCTACTAACGCATCACTAACCACTTGATTGGTTGCCGCTAGGTATAGCAGCAACTTCTCTGTGGCTTAGGTGCGATAAGTATTGGAGTGGAGGACAAATATTTCTTCAAGTCTTGCAAAGACAGCCTCCGCTTCGAGTCCATTTCATAAACGGCAGGCGCTGCTCAGCAGACTTGAAATGAACTCGCTAAGAGCAAAGAACGCAGCCGCAAGCCTTCAGACATCCTTGACGCGCTTCGGTGCTTCGATTTGCTCAATGGCCTTGATCTTGTCGGGATTAGCTTCAATCCCCCTTTGGGATACAAAGAACGCGAGAAGCTTGCCGGAAGGGACTCCAAACACACACTTCTCGGGGTTCAACTTGAGATTGATCTTGCACAGATTTGCAAAGGTCTCGTCCAAGTCTTGGATCAAAGTTTCTTTGTCCTTGCTCTTGACCACTATGTCATCCGTGTAAGCTTTACATTTCGCAACCGCGCTCAAAAGCATGACCGACTACCCTTGCAAATGTTGAACCAAAGATTCTTCAATTCAAAGGCATCCGTACAAGCAAAGACGCGCTACATGGAGTAATGAATACGGTTTTCTTCATCCTCTTCGCCATGAAGATCCGATGATATCTCGAGTATGCATCAAGAAATGAAAGAAAATCACATCCTACCATGGAGTCGATAACCGTCAATGCGCCGCAAGGGAAATGGATCTTTGGGACAAGCTTTATTAACATCGCGAAGTCAATACAAAGCCTCCACTTCCCATTCGCCTATGCATTTACTGCTGTGATTGGCCAACCACGAGGATGGAGCACCTCCGACAAGGCCTGCTATTTCCAACTTCTTGATCTCTTCTCGATGAATTCTTGACGCCCACCGCTTGCTTCCTAACTCTCGCTCGACGGGTCACAAGGTGAGGGCAGACGGCAAGGTGGTGCTCAATTACTTTCCTGGAACACCAGGATGTCGATGGTTGCCATGCAAACACATCAACATTCGCCCGCAGAGCAACGAGCGCGCTTCCTATTTAGGGTCAAGCGTGGCACCGATGGTGAAGGTACCACCAAGCCGCCCTCCTTGGAGGCCACTTTCTTGGTCTCCTGTGAAGCTGTCTTTGCCTTCTTGCACTTGCCGGTGGAGCTCGATGGTGCGTCCTCGGCGGTAGCGCAGCACTCCAAAGAGGTGCGCTTGCCGGAGTGGGCATCAGAGCTGTTCTTGCCGAACTTGGTCTTCTTCTTCCCCCCGGGAGCTTCAGCGGCAAGTGTCTTGTGATCTGCTGCGGTCAGCGCTTCCCAGAGATCTTGTCGGTACAGATAAGGGCATCTTTCTTGTCGCCAGTGACGTAAATGACACTTATTGACCAAGCATCTTGAGCACGCCAGAAGCATAATGAGAGGCTGCCATGAACTTGGCGAAGCGCCGACGGCCAAGTATCCCATTGTAGGGCAATGGGAAATCAGCAATGTCAAGGTGACCTTCTCGTCTCCGGTTCGGGCCACGCCAAATGTCACCGGCAAGTAATCTTCCCTTCGCTTGCTCCTTCCCGGTTAATTCCTTGAAAGGTACAAGTCTCTTCGAGCTCGCTATCGGGGATCGAGGAGATCAGATTCAAGCTGGTCCCGCTGTCAACCAGCATCTTTGTGACCTTGAGGTTGCGGATAGTTGGTGAAACCAACATCGGCAAGCACCGACCGTAGTTACGCCGATCGCAGGATCCTCAACATCAAAGATGATGGGCGGCCGACCACTTCAGAGGCTTGCGCGACTAACCGATGGTTCTCACAGATTAACTTCACGCACCCATCGCTTGAGTTGTTTGCGCGGCGGCGCAGAGAAGCACCGCCATCGACGACAAAACTTCGCTGCTTCTCAAACTCCTGCTCGCCGGCCTCATCTTCGCCCATCTCTTCGCCCTCATCTTCGCTTTCATCCTTGTCGCGCCACGGGAGGCCTCGCCTCCTTGCCGCTGCTTGGCCTTACCACAAGGCCCTCCCCGCCGACGCTTGCCGGATCCTCCGCCACCTTCCCGGGCCTTCTCCTTGTCGCGCTCTCAGATTCAGCTTTTTGTAGCTCAACAAGCTGCTCAACCTTCTTGCAAGTCCGAGATCATGGCCCTTGGTGCTGTGGATCTTGCAAGATCGCTTGTCGGAGTCGCCCCGCTTGTCGGCAGCCACCATACCTCGCCGAGTCACCGGCTTTGGCCTTCTCGGTGCCACCTCCATTGCCGGACTGCTCGACAACTAGCACATCCTTAGCTTTCCTCTTCCTGTTATTTCGCCTCCGGTTCTTCTTTGCCGGAGTGGCATCCTCACCGCCGATCCTCTCGCCTCGCTTTCTCCGGGAGTTTCTCCTTCTCAAAGATGTGCACACTTGTCGGCCAGAGCATATAGCTCACGACATCTCGATTTTGCACATCGCCATCTCCTCCTCATCCCGCGTTACGCGACGCTCGATGGAATGCGCTGATAACCGCGGTAGGGTGGATGTCAAGGATGTTGCGCTGCACTTGGCTGAATCTTTGAATGTACTTGCGCAGAGGTTCTCCTTCTTTCTGGGCGAGCAGATGAAGATCACCGCCCCGCCATGGGGCTTGTGGTCACCGTGAAGGAGCCGACAAACCGATGGCACAGATTCCGCCCATGAAGAGATGGAGTTGTTTGGCAACCGCATGAGCTAAGATCCGACGCTGGGCTTGAGCACCAATGGGAAGTAGTTACGAGGATCTTCGTCGCGCCCCGCAGCTCGCGACCGCGATGGTGTAGACGCTAAGGAACTCGACGGATGTATCCCGCCATCGCATTTCGGTACATCCGCTTGAAGTTCTTAGTATCGCCATCGACTGCCGCAGCTCACGAAAGTGAACGCAGGGCAACCTATCACAGACGCAAGTCGCTCGTTCTCTCGGGCGCATGCATATCAACAATGGCCCAAGGCTGGTCCGACCGACGCCGCTTTCTTCGACGCCAATGCGAGTACGAAGGCTCTTCTTGTTGTCGTTTGGAGAACTTGGCGCTGATCGCGACGAGCTCGCGGGTCCGGACGACGCTGTGGAATCGGTGTCGAGGTTAGCCCGCGAAGTCGGCGATCTTGGCCTTCCGGGCGGGAGTGCACGGTGGTGGCACCCCAGCCGTCTTTGTCGGTGTCGGCTTGCGCTCGGGCGCCTTGCCGGGCTTTGAGGTGCTCGGTTGCCGGGCTTGTCGCCGCTGGGCGGCCGATGAGGCTCGATGGTGGCCTCCACCGCCGATCTTGTCCGGCGCCGAGGGTAATCTAGAAGCGCTGGGCTCGCCGATGCTTCCTCTCAAGTCTTGGGCGGCGGTGGCGAAGCGACGCGAGGAGCGGATATGCTCAAACTTCTAACAGTGTTAGAAGGAGCAACATCTTGACCAGCGACCGTACCGCGCTCGTGCCAACATGTTGACGCCAAGATGTCGACCTTGAGCGCCCCGCGACCCACCAGCTTGGCCTTGTTCCAACGCGAGTACGGTGCTAGGAGCACCATGGCGTTGTCGATCCCGCACCTCCGGGAGGGGTGCGGTATGCACGACGCCGGCTTGCGGGCCTTGTCCTGACCCGTGACGACGTGAGTCCTCTGCCGGGCGCCTCCTCCGCCGGCGCCCACCCCACCGCCTGCTTGCTCCGGTGGCGGGGATCGCACGACGAACCAACCACCTCCAAGTCTTCTTCTTCGTGGCATGTCGATGAAGGTGTTGATGAAGCGCGAACACCGGATCAGTTCGACAACATCGACGCTTCTACCGGGCGCGCCAAAGATGTCGTGGGAACGAACACCTATGGGGCAGGGCCCTTTCGTCCGCAAGGGAGCAGAGAGCGCACGAAGAGCAGACGAGGCGGCACGCGAGGGATTTTACCCAGCTTCGAGCTCTCCGAGAGATAAAACTCCTACCGCCGCTTTGTGGTGGTATTATGTTCTTGCTCAAAGGCGTGAGCGCTTCTGTGGTTTTCGAGGAGTCGAACCCTTCTCCGCTATGCATGGGCCTCCTTTTATAGGCTAAAGGGTCACCGGCATGTGGCAACGCAGAGGGGTATAAAAGTAAAATGAGGGGTTGGTACAACCGCTATCTACAAAGGTTCTCTACCTAACTCGACGGCAGGGACAAGGGCATTTAATGCCCGTCTGTCGCCCAAACAAAGGCAGAAACGATCGTTAGGGGCGCCACCGACGCCACGATGGCCTTCTCGCCATCTCCACTTGCCACCTTGCACCGCTTGGCTGCACAACCGCCGCCACGCGCGCCAGAACGATCTTGGGGCGACACGCCGTTGATGCGCCGGAGCGTATGCGCAGAGTGGCTTCGCCGCAAGCACTTTGCCGCGGCCGTTGTCTTGTCGCACCCGAGAGCTTGCCGCCGTTAGGCCCCGCAGGACGCTGCATGCCACACGGCAAGTTCTTTGCAAAGGCCTTGTTATCTTCCCGCAAGCTCCTCTTGCCGGGCCTTGTCCTTCCCGGCGAGCTGCTTTGCCGAGTCTTGTCTTCAACAAAACACTTTGTTCTTGAATGGCATCAATATGAGCTACGGAGGATCTTGGCGACGCCCGCAAGCCCTCGCCATCGGTGTCACGATCGCCTGCACAAGTTCGGGATACTAAGGTACCCATACTTTAGTACACCGACACCAAGCTTGACTTCCACGCAAAGGAGAGTCCCACCCGGACACGGGACGAAGTCTTCAATCTTGTATCTTCATAGTCTAAAAGTCCGGCCAAAGTATATAGTCCGGCTGTCCGAGGACCCCCTAATCCAGGACTCCCTCAGTAGCCCCTGAACCAGGCTTCAATGACGATCAGTCCGGCACGCAGATTGTCTTTGACATTGCAAGGTGTAGGATCGAAATTATGTCTAGAGGGGGGGTGATTAGACTACTGGACCAAATAAAAACTTATCCTTTTCCCAATTTTAGTTCTTGGTAGATTTTAGCAACTTTGGACAAGTCAAGCAATCTTAACACAATTTAAGCAAGCTTGCAAAGAGTATATGAGCAACGGAAAGTAAAGCATGCAACTTGCAAGAACGTAAATGGAAGGGTTTGGAGAGTGCAAACGCAATAAGAGACATGGATGTTTTTGTCGTGGCTCCGATTGGTGGTGCTATCGTACATCCACATTGATGGAGACTTCCACCCACGAAGGGTAACGGCTGTGCGAGTCCATGGAGGGCCCCACCCATGAAGGGTCCATGAAGAAGCAACCTTGTCTATCCCACCATGGCCGTCACCCATGAAGGACTTGCCTCACTAGTGGTAGATCTTCACGAAGTAGGCGATCTCCTTGCCCGTACAAACTCCTTGGTTCAACTCCACAATCTTGTCGAAGGCTCCCAAGTGACACCTAGCCAATCTAGGAGACACCACTCTCAAAGAAGTAACAAATGGTGTGTTGATGATGAACTCCTTGCTCTTGTGCTTCAAATGGTAGTCTCCCCAACACTCAACTCTCTCTCACAGGATTTGGATTTGGTGGAAAGAAGATTTGAGTGGAAAGTAACTTCGGGAAGGCTAGAGATCAAGATTCATATGGGAGGATGGAATATCTTGGCCTCAACACAAGTGTAGGTGGTTCTCTCTCAGAAAATGTAAGTTGGAAGTGCAGGTTCGTTCTAATGGCTCTCTCCACGAATGAAGAGGAGGTGGAGGGGTATATATAGCCTCCACACAAAATCTAACCGTTACACACAACTTGCCAATCTCGATGGGACCGAATTGAGAAACTCGGTCGGACCGATTCAGCAAATCTAGTGACCGTTAGGATTTTCGGTGGGACCGACATGCAACTCGGTAGGACCGATGTGATTAGGGTTCAGGCATAACGTAATCTCGATGAGACCGATTACACAAAATCGGTGAGACCGATTTTGGTAATAAGCTAACCAGAGAGTTGGTCAGGTAAACTCGGTGGGACCGATTCGCTCATTTCGGTGAGACCGAAATGTTACGAAAGGAAAACAGAGAGTTTACATTGCAATCTCGGTGGGAATGATCGCGCATCTCGGTGGGACCGAAATGTTACGAAGGGAAACAGAGAGATTACAATCCCATCTCAGTGAGACCGAGATCCCTATCGGTGAGATCGATTTTCCTAGGGTTTGTGGCAGTGGCTATGACATCTGAACTCGGTGGCACCGGATAGGAAGAATCGGTGGGGCCAAGTTTGACTTTTGGTTTAGGTCATATGTGGATGTGAGAAAGTAGTTGAGGGCTTTGGAGCATATCACTAAGCATTTTGAGCAAGAACCTCATTAAGCAACACCTCATCCCTCCTTGATAGTATTTGCTTTTCCTATAGACTCAATGTGATCTTAGAAAACTAAAATAGAAAATGTAGAGTCTTGAGCTTTGAGCTTGAGCCAATCCTTTTGTCCTTTGCATTTTGAGGGGTCCACTTTTCTCATCCAAGCTATGCCAATCATTGAGCTTTGCTGAAATATTTATCTTGAAATAGCATTAGCTCAATGAGCTATATGTTGTTAGGAATTACCAAAACCACCTAGGGATAGTTGCACTTTCAATCTCCCCCTTTTTGGTAATTGATAACAAGATATAGATCAAAGCTTCGACAAATGATAGTAAGAGTGAAAAACATTGTCGCTTTGAGAAGTATGTGAAAAGCAAGAGCTCCCCCTAAATTTGTGCATAGTTTAAGATTTGCTTTTGACTGCAAATGCACAATGAGTTAGGATCATGGGTTACTCTTCCATGTAACATACATCTTGGTGGAGCGCTCAAAATGATAATAATTAAATACATGCACTCATCACCAAGCAAAGTGAATGATCATATAGAGATATAAAAGGATAATGTCATCCAACAAGCATTAAGGTAGCTTATGACCAAACACATGATCATCCAAGTATCTCACAAAAGGTATAGAGTATCTCAAACAAGCAAATAACAAAGTTCAACCACCAAAAACAAGAGAGAACAAAAGCAAAGACTCTCTTGAAGTTTATGATCTATACATTTTTCCCCTTTGGCAACAAGTTACCAAAAGTTCATAAAAATGCATAGTGCTAGATCGACTCAGCAGCTTGGTCTTCGTGTGGTAGTGTAGATAAAACTCCAAGGACGAAGGCATCAGCTGATGTAGATGGAGCTGGTGGAGTGGCTATCGGAGCCGGTGGCACTCAAGTCAAGCATCGAGCAGCACGTTGCTCCTCGTGTCTCAGAATTTGCACCGCAGCAGATCTCTCGACTTCGGGCACTCTAGCAAAAGCATCAGTAGTAGACTTGCCTTCTTCTCCTCGCACTTCATCCCAAGTTGCTCAACAACTGATCAGATCTAAGTGACCTTCACATCTAAATCATAGAACTTCTGCTCTATGATCCTCTCCAAGCTCTCCTGGTTTTGAGTCAGGGTGGCCAATCCCTTCTCAATCCTCACAGTGGAGGCAATCAAGTAGCCAAGCTGATATTGCTTGCTCTTCAGAAAAATCTGAGATGCCTCTTCAGCAGCTGGCATCTTTGCAGCCTTCTCAGCCCTTGCCTTCTCCTTCTTTAGAGTCTCTCCTCATGGAGGGCTTGCCAAGTACCTTGGGAGTAGTGGTTCTGACTCTCTTCTTCTTCTTGTCTTGGCCAACAGCTTCATCTTCAGACTCAATGGTGAAGTTCATGGTTTCACCAGTGGCAACCTTCCTAGGTTTGGAAGTGGGAATCCTTCTTGCAGGTGCTTTGGTCCTCATACCAGGCTTAGGGGCAGCAGTTGTGCCATATTCCTTCTTCAGCACCTTCTTCTTTGAGGTGGCCTCATCCTCAACAACCACATAGTCCTCATCCTCACAATCTGAAGTTCTCTTCTTTCTGGTCCTGGTGGCTGCCTTTGGCAAGTTGCTGGGTGTGCTCCTGCTACCATCATCATAGCTGCTAGAGGGACTAGTGCCCTCACTCATTTGAACTTGCTCCTCAGACTTGTTCTGACTGTCACTCTTATCTGACATGATGCAAACACTAACAGCAGACCCCTAAGTGCGGTGATGGACCTGCTATGGCGGCAACGGTGGAGACGATTCCCATTGACGACGGAGGAGACCAGCAGCAGGAGGCAGCTGGCAAAGAGGAGGACGATCCGGAGACCCGGGAAGGCAGAGCAGGCTGAGCGCGGGCGAAGGGGTTCGGAGAAATTTCCAAATTTTGTCTTGGCGATATATATAGCCTGACCCTGTCGGTGTGACCGAGTGGAACAACTCGGTGGCACCGAGATGCATAACTGCAAGCAGTTACTACAACTCGGTGTGACCAAAAAGTTCAAATCGGTTGCACCGAGATTGAAAACCTAGATCGACTTAGTGATCTCGGTATAACCGAAATGGATGAATCGGTCGGACTGAAACACACAAAGAAATTTTGGAAGTTTAAGTCTATGATGAATCGGGGACTCCGAGTGCTCCTCACACAGAGTGGTTCGAATCTGACTTGATCAAACTTTGTGATGTAGCATGAATAGAGTTTGAGACAAGAAAAGCATAGATAGCTAGAGAGGGGTCTTAGGCATTCTTGTCCATCCACTTGGCAAAAGAAAATAAATCAAACAATCAAAGCAACAAGTGGATGTCCTCGAATGAGTAAAATATGCAACCATCATGCTCACACAATAAAATGGCAAAAGAAATGTGTGGCAAAGCATGCACAACCAATTCTAGCATCTATCAAGCAATTGGCGATGACTAGGTCATCTATATATGAGTATATTGACTTAGGAGTCAAATGATAACCTTTGATCATAGGTCATACTCATCGTTTAAGCTCAAGTGGGGTTACCAATTTTACATAAAGCATTGTTGTGTTCACACCATTAGAGTTGCTTTAGCTCAATTCTTAGACTAAAGCTCCCCCTAGATGTGAGATCCCCCCCTAAGAGGGATGAACTAACCTTGGGTTTTGTCAATGATGACTTCATGTAGGTGTTGAAGATGTGGATGATCAATGTTGATGTAGATCATTTGGAGCAATCCTTTGGAGTGAGTTGCACTTTCAATACCTACACGGGTTAGTCCCACAAGGAACAAACAACGATATCCATAGACATAGAGTGATGCACACACAAGATGATGTCTATGAAAGCATTAGGTTACCTTGTCCCTAGTCTTACCAACAAGAGGGTTTGTGACTCCATGAATTATTGCAAGATGTGGAAATTGATTGCACTTGTTCTTGCCAAAATGATAAGAGTGAAGTATGTTGGCGGAGTCACCCTCAAGAACTCTGTAGTTCTTCTTCTTCGGGATCCACACCATCTTGATGGGAATCCTTGGAGTTGTAGTCGTACTTGATGAAGTAGAACTTGATGTAGTCTTGGGAACCCACTCGACCAAGGCCTTAGGAGCTTCTTCAAATGCATCAATCTCCTCTTGAAGCTTGTCCTTGCCTTTTTGCTTATGGTCTTGTGGTGGAAGATCATCTTGATCTTGTGTCCCTTTGAAAGAAGTAGGATCATACTTCTCTTGTTGAGGAACAAACTTTGTCTTGGGGTATTGATCTTCTTCCCACTCAACTCCATTGGCATTGAACTTTCATTCAAAACCAACACCTTGGTTCTTCTGTTGCCTTCCTTGCTTATGCATAATTTCCTCAATTGCTTACTCCCAAGGCTCTTGTAAACACCCTTCTCTATAATTCCTTCAATAAGCTATTTTCTTGCTCAAGTGTAACTTGGCTAAGAGAATCATTAGTGGAATCAAGAGAACTACTAGAAGCAACAACATTGGATTTAGCATGATTATTGTTACTACTAGAGGAAGAATCTTTCTTGTTCTTGTTACTAGACTTGACTTGAGGCATGTAAGTGGATAAGAGTAAACGCTTGGCAATGTAAGCAGAACTTTTCTTGCAAAGATCATCATTGATTGCCTTTAAGAACTCATGCTCTTGCTCAAGGTTGAGCTTTTCAAAGCGTAACTTCTCATGAGTCCATAAAAGTTCTCGATGATCTCCTAAGATAGTTTCATGAGCTAACTTAAGAGTGTTTAGTTTTTAGTTAGAAGCTCAATCTTCTTCTTATCATTGTCATTTGTTTTATCTTGATTAGCATGATTTTTTGACGTTTCATCATAGTATTCATCACTAGAGTTGTCAACAAGTAAATCATCATCACCTAACAAGTCATCTTCATCACTATTGAAATCAACATACTCGGGGTGTGATACCTTTGGGCCTTTAGCCATGAAGCATCTTCCAAGTCCTTCATTTGGTGAATCAAATATGTCGAGGAGTTGGTTGACACAAGTGCTAGACCGCAACACCTTCATCTTGAGTATATTCGAGTCGAGTGATAACTTCTCTCTGAGTGATTGTCGAGTCGGAGCCGGATACCCATTCACCAACATGAGCTTGATGTCTTTGTTTTGTGTAGCTCCTTGATGACTTGTCCTTCCTTTCCTAATCCTTGCTTCTCCGGATGTTCTTCGCTCATAACAATCATATCTAGTCCTTCTCTCTGGTGGTGATTCTTCTTCTACTTCTTCTCTTAGGTGACTCTTCTCTTCTCTTGTAGGGAGCCGACACTCATTGAATAGTGTCCGGTCTTCCACAATTGTAGCAATTACGCCTCGACTAGAAGATCTTTTGTCATTGTAGGACCTTGACTTGGAACTTCTTTCCTTGCTTCTACTCTTGTAGAACTTGTTGAAGTTCTTCACCATTAGGCTCAATTCTTCATTGAAGGTTTGTTTCTCACTTGATGATGTGGGAGCTTCACATGAGGCTTTGTAAGCACCACTTGACTTGTTGTGGAGCTCCTCCTTATCCTTGAGTGACATCTCATGAGCAACAATTCTTCCAATGACTTCCGTTGGCTTGAGATCTTTGTAATTGGGCATCATTTGGATCAATGTGCACACAATATCATATTTTCCGTCCAAATCTCTTATGATCTTCTTGATGATGAATTTGTCGGTCATCTCTTCACTTCCTAAGCCGACAATCTCATTTGTGATAAGAGCAAGCCTAGAGTACATTTCAGCGACGCCTTCACCATCCTTCATTTTGAACTTGTCAAGCTGACTTTAAAGCACATTCAACTTGGATTCCTTGATGAAGTCGGTACCTAGATGCATATCAATCAAAGTATCCCAAATTTCCTTTGCATTCTCAAGACGGCTGATTTTGTTGAATTCTTCGGGGCACAATCCATTAAAGAGGATATCACAAGCTTCAGCGTTGTATTGCAACATCTTCAACTCTTCCACGGTAGCTTCACGGTTCGGTTCTCTCCCATCAAAGAATTCACCTTGCAAGCCAATACACACAGTAGCCCAAACGGCGGGGTTATGTCCAAGAATATGCATTTTCATCTTATGCTTCCAACTAGCAAAATTAGTACCATCAAAGTAAGGACCTCTATGGTGGTAATTTCCCTCACTAGATGTCATACTCTCCTAGGTTGTGAAACCAAGGCTATGACTACCAAAAGTATGTCTAGAGGGGGGTGATTAGACTACTTGACCAAATAAAAACTTATCCTTTTCCCAATTTTAGTTCTTGGCAGATTTTAGCAACTTTGGACAAGTCAAGCAATCTTAACACAATTCAAGCAAGCATGCAAAGAGTATATGAGCAGTGGAAAGTAAAGCATGCAACTTGCAAGAATGTAAATGGAAGGGTTTGGAGAGTGCAAATGCAATACGAGACACGGATGTTTTTGTCCAGGTTCCGATAGGTGGTGCTATCGTACATCCACGTTGATGGAGACTTCAACCCACGAAGGGTAACGGCTGCGAGTCCACGGAGGGTTCCTCCCACGAAGGGTCCACGAAGAAGCAACCTTGTCTATCCCACCATGGCCATCGCCCACGAAGGACTTGCCTCACTAGCGGTAGATCTTCATGAAGTAGGCAATCTCCTTGCCCATACAAACTCCTTGGTTCAACTCCACAATCTTGTCGGAGGCTCCCAAGTGACACCTAGCCAATCTAGGAGACATCACTGTCCAAGAAGTAACAAATGGTGTGTTGATGATGAACTCCTTGCTCTTGCTCTTCAAATGGTAGTCTCCCCAACACTCAACTCTCTCTCACAGGATTTGGATTTGGTGGAAAGAAGATTTGAGTGGAAAGGAACTTGGGGAAGGCTAGAGATCAAGATTCATATGGTAGGAATGGAATATCTTGGCCTCAACACAAGTGTAGGTGGTTCTCTCTCAGAAAATGTAAGTTGGAAGTGTAGGTTCGTTCTGATGGCTCTCTCCATGAATGAAGAGGAGGTGGATGGGTATATATATCCTCCACACAAAATCTAACCATTACACACAACTTGCCAATCTCGGTGGGACCAAATTGAGAAACTCGGTCGGACCGATTCAACAAATCTAGTGACCATTAGGATTTATGGTGGGACCGACATGCAACTCGGTAGGACCAATATGATTAGGGTTAGGGCATAACGTAATCTCGGTGAGACCGATTACACAAACTCGGTGAGACCGATTTTGGTAATAAGCTAACCAGAGAGTTGGTCAGGTAAACTCGGTGGGACCGATTTGCTCATTTCGGTGAGACCAAAGTGTTACGAAAGGAAAACAGAGAGTTTACATTGCAATCTCGGTGGGACCGATCGCGCATCTCGGTGGGACCGAAGCGTTACGAAGGGAAACAGAGAGATTACAATCCCATCTCGGTGAGACCGAGATCCCTATCGGTGAGACCGATTTGCCTAGGGTTTGTGGCAGTGGCTATGACATCTGAACTCGGTGGCGCCGGATAGGAAGAATCGGTGGGGCCGAGTTTGACTTTTAGTTTAGGTCATATGTGGATGTGAGAAAGTAGTTGAGGGCTTTGGAGCATATCACTAAGCATTTTGAGCAAGAACCTCATTAAGCAACACCTCACCCCTCCTTGATAGTATTGGCTTTTCCTATAGACTCAATGTGATCTTGGATCACTAAAATAGAAAATGTAGAGTCTTGAGCTTCGGGCTTGAGCCAATCCTTTTGTCCTTAGCATTTTGAGGGGTCCACTTTTCTCATCCATGCCATGCCAATCATTGAGCTTTCCTGAAATATTTATCTTGAAATAGCATTAGCTCAATGAGCTATATGTTGTTAGGAATTAATAAAACCACCTAGGGATAGTTGCACTTTCACAAGGCGGGTTCCTTCTGCGAATACTCCATAGAAGATTTTGAACACAAGGATCGTGTCCGGCTCTGCAAAACAAATTCCACATACCACCGTAGAGAGCACAATATTCCACAAATCTAATCTGCTGACAACTTTTCATAGCGTGACATTACGCCGCGGCCCGGTCATTACAAACCGTTTTTCCCAGCCTGCCAGTGCATGTGTTGCGAGGCAGTTTTATTGGCACGTCTTGTCGAAGCAGAGATCGTGTTCCCCTTATCACGGGATTCTCATCAATACGGGTGTGGTTAACCCAACCGTTCTTGTTAGTATGACTCCTCTATTTTAGGCAAGTTCCAAACGGCCACGCGGAGGACGCCTGATATTCACCCCCATTATAAAGGGGCCAAGGCCTATCCTTTTCTTCCCATGCTCGATCCTTCCCTTCCCCCACCTTGAGTCCCAACACCCAAGGCTCAGGCTAAGCGCTTCGGACCTTCAACCATGTCGGGATCCACCCTTCAAGGCCGGTGGATGGCCTCCTCAGTCACAGAGGAGGACATCAAGAAGCTTAGGAGGACAGTATCCGATCACCGAAACCCCAAGACAGTCTGCTGCTCAAGGGCAGGTCATCCCCACTCCCAAACCCAACGAGATTGTCGTATTTGTTTCCCACTTCCTCCGAGGTCTAGGCTTTAGTCTTGATTCCTTTGTTAGAGGGCTCATGTTCTATTACGGGCTAAATTTCCATGATCTAGCTCCAGATTCCATCCTTCACATCTCGTCGTTTATCGTCGTGTGTGAGGCCTTCCTCCGCATCACCCCGCACTTCGGTTTATGGCTCAAGATCTTCAATTTGATGCCAAAGATGATCGACGGGCGGCACGCGGTGTGCGGAGGCGTTATAATAAGCAAAGGTGCCAACGCCCTATGGCCAAAGGGTTCCTTCCCGGAGGTGTCTGACTTATGGCAACGACAGTGGTTTTACATCACAGCTCCCCGAGGCACAAAGCGGGCGGCCGCCCCCGCCTTCCGCCCGGTCCCTCTGCCCCAACTAGCGTCATGGGTCAACAAGGGGCTGGACTGGGGGCCAGTTAATGACATGCTGACATTGCAAAGCCGCATCCGAGATCTCCTTAAGAGGGATGTCAATCTTGTCAAGGTAATGCAAGTAATGCTAGTTCGTTGGGTCCTGCCATGCCAACGTCGATCTCTCCGTATGTGGGAGTTCAACCCGGAAGGACTGCGAACTATGAAACAATTCTTCGGCGTGATGCTCGAAGGGATGTATGGATTGTACTTCGGATCACGAATAAAGTGTCCGGACACCACCGAGGATGTGGGTCTCAACTGCAACCGTCTGGATACCCAAGTAAGTAATTCCGCGACCGATCATGCCGTCTTTATATTTGTTACAACATCATTCTGAAAAATTGGTCTTGGCCATGACTGGATAAGAAAGGCGAAGAGGATCAGGTGTTCGGCCCCCCTTCCCGAAGGCTCGCCGGATCCTGTTCTAACAAGGATGCTTGAGCGCGCACCCTATCAAGTGCCATCAGGAGAAGATGAAGGGAGGAATAGAGAAGCCGAAAGCGGGCTTCATACATTACACATCCAAACCAGGGGAATTAGTGTCTCTGCGAAGGAGGATAATCAGGGAGGTAAATCTAGAATCCCCTCTCCCCACGGGAGAAAAAGGGCCGCCTCTGAAGACTTGGAAACATAGGTTTTCAAACGAGGGAAGAAACCTTCGCTAGGGGGCCCTGCCCCGAAGGGCGTCCTTACCGCACAGCGTCCACAAGGGGGCCAGCCCTCAACCGAGCTGCAAGTGAATCAAAAGTACTTTGGTAAATATATCATGTTTTATCTCTAAGAACAATAACCGAGGCATGTATTTTTGTAGTCCGGCTCGTAGCCCTTCTCGACAAAGTTCGTCTTGGGGGGATCTTCTTCTGGAGATGATGGAGAGCGAAATGCCTCCTCCTCTCTCCCCGCCTCATGGGGCGGACGACACCGAGGTGTCGTCACGGAGGATTTCTCCTGATTCGCAAAGGCCGGAAGGTAACTCTTCGGCCGCCCGAAGTCCAGAGTATTCGGCTCCTAAGGAGAGAAACAGAAAGAGTCCGGAATTGTCCGGTGCACAATCGGACACACTGATGGGTCTTCTAGAGCAAGCGGCTATTTCAGAGGCCAATCGTACCTTAATGGGTACAGTGGTTGAGAGGATTTCATCCGCCAAAAACCGGTTGAATGAAGCTTTTACGAGCCTGCTAAGATGCTTTATGGTACGCAAAGTAATATATGTGTTTTTTTACGGTACCGCACATGCTAGGTGTGCTCTGTATAGATAGTAGCCCCTGAGACTCTGGTTGCCGTCCAGAGGCAGCAAACAGAGGATCATATTCCCAGGTAATGACCGTGTTGCTTTCATGTGTAGGCGGCTGAGGGTCTGGCGGCTGGCCAGGCTGCTGATTTTGCCGAATTGAGGTGGCAGCTTGACGTGGCGGATGCCGACATCGCGCTTGTGAACAAGCAGCTTGACGAGGCACATGGTATGTATTTTTGAGTGTTCAGCAAATATTAAGAGGAGCATCATACTAGTATCTATAATATGCTGTGACTGCAGATGGAGCTGCCGCCGTGGAGACCCTTCAGTCAGAACATGCCCGAGCCAAGGAATAAGCCAGGAGAAGCGATGCGGCCGCCCTAAAGGCGGCCGAAGAGTTAAGAGCCAAACAGTCTGCTCATTGCCAGAGCGATGATAAATTAGCCAAGATGGCTGTTGAGCTGAAAGATGCCGCCGACAGATATGAGCTCCTCGAAAAAGAAAGCCAAGAAAAAGCGGCTGACCTACAGAAGGTGAGGGAGTCCCGGATTAGGGGGTGTCCGGATAGCCGAACTATCACCTTTGGCCGGACTCCTGGACTATGAAGATACAAGATTGAAGACTTCGTCCCATGTCTGGATGAGACTTTCCTTGGCGTGGAAGGCAAGCTTGGCGATACGGATATGTAGATCTCCTACCATTGTAACCGACTCTGTAACCCTAACCCTCTTGGTGCCTATATAAACCGGAGGGTTTTAGTCCGAGGACAAACAACAATCATACCATAGGCTAGCTTCTAGGGTTTAGCCTCTCGATCTCGTGGTAGATCCACTCTTGTACTACCCATATCATCAATATTAATCAAGCAGAGTAGGGTTTTACCTCCATCAAGAGGGCCCAACCTGGGTAAAAACATCGTGTCCCTTGTCTCCTGTTACCATCCGCCTAGACGCACAGCCGGGACCCCTACCCGAGATCCGCCGGTTTTGACACCGACATTGGTGCTTTCATTGAGAGTTCCTCTGTCGCCGCCATCGTGAAGGATGACTCATCCCGCCTTTAAAGACGGCACTGTTGCTAAAGGAGCTTTGGCCATCGGCCAACCTCTCCGGCTAGGCGGTTTTCTTATGACCGCCTGTTCGGCCACCGCGCCGACGATGAATTCTCGGGTCATCGAAAGCAATCTTCACGTTAACTCGAAACTCGCCGAGCAGTTAGATCCGAAGGATCTCTCTTCCTTAAACGAGCTCTTGGATCGCATCGCCGCCCTCGGAGTCGCTACAGACTATGATCAGATTGGGCCTAAACCCGATCTAAGAGAGATCAACTCTCCCCAGGTTACCCACCACGTTGCCGTGGTTGAGGAACAATACGGCGACCCTTCCTCTATAGGACTAGCTATGTCCGGATTCCCGATCCCTCCATGATGGATTCCCACGGAGGGGAGGACATCACTCAAGCCCTGAACCTAAAGTCAGACAGTGGGCTAGATTCATTGGACAACATCCAAGAACCCAAGCTTCCAAGTTCGGAAACTTCTTGGCCCCTGAGTCTTAGATTGGATGGGATTCCGAATTTAATTCCACCCGCCCACCCAAACATAAGCGATCTATCCCAAATCCGGCAAGAGCCCGCAGAAACAGTACACCATTACTGGGCCAGATTCCTCCTGGTCATGAACAGGATAAAGGATTGCCGTGAGGAGGACGCAATTTCATTCTTCTACAATAATTGCACAGACAAGGGAATCCTCAACACCATAAGTCGTCGTGAAATTACACGCTTCGCTGACTTGGCGTCCATAGTACGAAAGTACTGTGCGATGGAAAGCGCCTGGAAAACCGAAATCAATTTTTGGGACAATCCGGCCCTGAATACAACCCCAGTATGAAATAAAAGGGTGCATCATCGCCAGGCACCTGGGTTAAATACCAAAAAGCAAAAACCCTCTATAGGGCATTGAACCGTACTAGAAGGATGGATCAATGGACCCTGCAAAATTCATAGTATAGAGGGCGCCACTCCACTCATAGCCTTAGAGCATGTTGGATACTACGGCAGGTGGCCAAAAGTGGCGAAGAGCTTCTAACTCCAGAGCACCAGCTCAAGGATACCAGTACGGTATTAACAGTCTTCGAGACTTTCACATCAAATAATATGCGGAAACGAACACTCCACAGCCTTGCCGAAGTCTACCAAATAGCAAAAATAAACCCATGGAGTGACACGGCTATTACCTTTAATGCTAGTGACGAACCTAAATTCCGAACAGCCCGAGCACCAGCCGCATTGTTCCTCAGTCCAATAGTGGACGGCTTTCGCCTTACCAAGGTACTCATGGACGGTGGCAGCGGACTGAACCTCATTTACGAGGAAACCCTCAGTAAAATGGAAATAGATCGAGCCGCATTGAGCGAAGCAAAGACAACCTTTAGAGGAATAACCCCGTCTCGAAGCATGTCAGACAAAGTCACATCGATGTGGTGTTAAGCACGCCGGATAATTACAGTCCGCGAGGTCACGCTCCAAGTGGCCCTGCTCAAGAGCGGATATCACGCCTATTAGGGCGAGAGGCATTCATAATTATTCAAGCTATACCCCATTACGGGTACATGAAGCTCAAAATGCCCGGGCCCAACACAATCATTACTCTTGCTAGTGACCCGGACATAGCACTTCGCTACAAAACAAGACAGCCAGACTGCCCTTGAGGCAATATCCGGCCCTAGCAGCCGAGGAACTCAACGCACAGGCTCCACGGTGAACAGGGACGATGTGATACTCGATAAGAGATCCAAGTCCACCTCCTTTAAACCGGCGGACGAAATAGTCAAATTCCAAGTCCATCCAACGGACCCTACAAAAACGGCCTCCATCGGGGCATAATTAAACCCTGATGTAGACGCCGCACTACAAGAATTCCTATGCGAAAATTGGGACATTTTTGCCTGGCACCCTTCAGACATGCCAGGAATCCCATGCCGGCTGGCCGAGCACAGCCTAAACATCCTAAAAGGATTCAAGCCACCAAACAAGCTCTTCGGCGCTTTCTCGAACCCAAGAGACAGGCCATGGGAGAGGAGCTAGCCAAACTATTGGAGGCCGGATTCATCAGAGATATAAAACATCCGGATCGCTAGCAAACCCGTGATGGTACCAAAGAAGGACAAATCTGGCGCCTATGCTTCAATTTCAAGGACCTTAGCAAGGCTTGCCCAAAGGATCCTTCCTCCCCGCATCGATCAAATTATCGACGCTACCGCAGACACGATTCATTGTGCTTCCTCGACGATACTCGGCTACCACCAAATTAAGATGGCAGAGTCCGACCAAGCCGCAACGGCATTCATCACCCCATACGGCCCATTCTCGCTTCAACACAATGCCCTTCGCTCAAAAACGCCAAAGACAACATATCGCATGATTCGTATATGTCCGCAAACCAGATCGGCAAAACAGTGGAGGCATACATAGACGATGTGGTCATTAAACCAAGCATGTCGAAACTCTAGTAGACAACTTGAGGCTCACATTCAATAATCTCTGAACATATGACATCAAGCTCAACCCGGAAAAATGCGTTTTTGGTGTACCAGCCGGAAAGCTCTTGGGCTTCATTGTATCCGGCAGAGGAATTGAAGCAAACCCAGCCAAGATCTGAGCTCTGTCACAATTGGATATCCCAAAGGACCTCAAACAAATACAAAAATAGAATGGATGCGTGGCGGCTCTAAGCCGCTTTATCTCCCATTTGGGAGAAAAGGCATTACCCCTTTATCGCCTCCTCCGCCGCACCGAACACTTCGAGTGGACGGATGCCGCCATGGCCAGACTCAAAGAAATAAAAGCCATATTGGCAACAAACCCGGACCTGGCCGCACCCAACATGGGCGAACCAATGCTATTATATATCGTGGCAACTCATCAAGTTGTAAGCGCGGTACTCGTTGTCAAACGAGAAATGCGAGCATACAAGTTCCCCTTCAAAACCAGTTTACTACGTGTCCACCGTCCTAACTCCATGCAAGTCACGGACCAGATTATCAAAAGATAGCGTCGCGTGTTTATGGCATCTCGGAAGCTGCGACACTACTTTCAAGAGTGTTCGATAACAGTAGCCTCCGAAGTACCTCTTAATGACATTATAAACAACCGCGACGCGACGGGCCGGATTGCCAAATGGGCCATTGAGCTCCTCCCATTCGACATAACCTATAAGCCACAGCGAGCTATTAAGTCGCAAGTTTTGGCCGACTTCGTCGCCGAATGGATCAAGTTTAACTCCCTAAAGAGTACGGCGCATATTCCAACTGGATCATGCACTTCAACGGCTCCAAAATGTTGGCTGGTCTGGGGGCTGGCGTCGTTCTAACGTCCCCAACCGGAGATACAGTTCAATACATACTCCAGATAATGTATACGGACTCCAACAACACAGCCGAATACGAGGCCCTTCTACATGGTCTCCGGATGGCGGTCTCCATGGGCATTCAACGCCTAGAGGTGCACGGGGATTCGAACCTCGCGATATCCCAAATAAATGGAGACTTTGATGCCAAGGATCCGAAAATGGCAGCCTATCGCAACGCCGTCCTAAAAATGTCAGCTCGGTTCGAGGGGCTCGAATTTCACCATATAGCACGGGATAACAACCAGCAAAGAACAGATAGCGCGCGATTGGCGCAAAGCGCGATGCCGTCCCTCCCAACATCTTCCTATAGAGGCTGTTTAAGCCATCCGTACTATGGGAGGAGGTGTCCGGAAATAACAACCCGGACCCAACCGCACCGCCTCGACACGAACATTCGACACAATTGGTGGTTCTCCAGCAACGGCAACACCTCAAATTTCACATAATAATGGCAGTCATCACCCGTGGATTTTAACTGCTCCTAGCCTACCTAACCAGCAGAAACTTCCCGAGGACCAAAATGAGGCCCACGATAGTGCGGCGATCTAAAGCCTACAAGGTCCATGAGGGAGAGCTTTATAAGAAAAGCACAACCGAGTCCTTCAAAGGTGTATCTCCGAAGAGGAAGGGCGGAATCTTCCGCCAAAATTCATGCAGACTTGGCAGCACCACGCCGCAGCCCGGCCCTTGTAGGCAAGGCCTTCCGACAGATTTTATTGGCCGACGGCCCGGCAGACGCCAGACTTAGTCCAACGATGCGTCGGTTGCCGCCTCTTTGCTAATCAAAACCACATGCCACCCACCGCCTCAAAACTATACCCATCATCCGCCCTTCGCGTCCAGGGGCTTGACATGGTTGGACCCCTTAAAGGAGGAACCCACAAGCAAAAATACCTACTGGTCATGGTGGATAAATTCACCAAATGGATAGAGGCCAAACTCGTTAAGACGGCCAAATCCGGACCATGATAGACTTCATATCGGGGTCGACATCGTTACGGCGTCCCCACAAAGATCACCATCGATAACGGCACGAACTTCACAGCCGACGAGGTCAAACACTGGTGCAAAAACATGGGTATCAAGCTCGACTATGCTTCAGTCTATCACCCTCAAACTAACGGTCAAGTCGAGCGAGCAAATGGTCTAATCATGAGAGGCATCAAACCCAGACTAGTGCGGTCCCTCAAGGAATCTAACACGCACTGGGTAGAGGAGCTCTACTCCGTACTCTGGGGGCTGCGGACCACGCCGAATCGCACTACCAGATTCACACCATTCTTTATGGTATACGGCGCAGAGGCTGTTTTGCCCTGCGATATAATTCATGACTCACCTCGCATGCGCATGTACGAAGAAAGAGAAGCCGAGATCGATCGGCAGGACAGTTTGGACGCCTTGGAGGAGGAGCGCGACGTGGCAAAAGCCCGTTCCGCATTCTATCAACAAAGAAGCTCAAGATATCAAAGCGAGAAGTACGGGCCAAAACTTACAATGTTGGCGAGTTAGTTCTACGCCAGCCGGACAAGAAAAAGGACAAACTCAAGCCCAAATGGGAAGGTCCCTTCATCATCGACCAAGTCCTGACCGGCGGAGCATACTGTCTGTGAAATGCATCGGATAACCGACTCGAGCCGAACCCATGGAAGGTAGCCCGTCTCCGAAGATTCTACGCCTAGCGCCGGATTCTGAGTTCGTCTCCTTCCTCCGTCTATATTTTATACAGTAGTTGTCTTATATTTCTCCCCTTCTCCCTCCTTTTCTCTTACAGCCTTTGAAGGCTCGTTCGTGCTTTGTTTGCACACACTTGACGCGCTATCCGTGCTCATTATACCTGGGGGCTTCTTTACAGAAGCTTATTTATACGGGCTTCATGCCCAACACATGTGTCACACTTACGCATGTACCTTTTATTCACCATTATATGCATCAATATGACTTAAGTTTTGGCCAAGCTGGATTGCCTGGCTCCTGTGCTTACCCCTACGTTCCCGATTGTTTGGCTAGGTGGTAAAGGGAGCACCTCTACGATTGTTACTACCGGGTCAGCCGGATGTGTACCTCAGACTGGGTGAAGCCGAAAGCTAGCGTTTTTAAGGGAATATTCGGTCACTGAATTAAAGACGATTTCTTACCTATTTATTTATCTGCCCCCAGATGTTTTTCTGCTTTTTTCGCAGTCCGGACATGCACTTTAGGGCATGCCTCCCAGGGAAAGGAACCCCTAATGGAACCATTCTCCTTGGAAGATGTTTCTTACTAACCATGTAATATAACATAACTAGTTGGGCACTTATCTGATAAAGCACTAATGACCCCTACGCCTGGTCTCCACGCATGCCCCGGTTCTTATATAACCGCGAGGGTATTCGGACACACTCCGGACTATTGGGTCCCGAGGTTGAAGCTAAAAGGTCCGCTATGACAAACGATCTACAATCTGCTAGAAGGCATTTTACATGTCATCTTAAATTACATAGTCAATTCGACCGATTGTATTCCTCTTCAATGCCATCTAATAGGCTGTCTAGTTTACATCCCGCTGAATACTTTATGCCAACTCTACTTGGCCGTACACTAATCTCACATGGATCTCCTTCCCATCGGGCCCCACAGTCCGACTCGCCATGTGGTTTGGGTCACCTTCATGTACCGCGTTTTCACCATGGCCCAGCCTCCTGGTGCCTTGATGGCAGGCCGATATCTTCCATAATCGGAGCGTTGCGCGCTCTGAAGCCTCTCTCAAGCTCTCCAAGGCCTTCGGCAGGGGAGACCGATGGCCACAAGGCACGGGCGACGCCTTTCATCACCGCCGAACTCGTTCGTCTTTGTTGTAAGAGCTCGGGAAGAAGGTCACCCGTAGAACTGTGCATTTCCTCCGCAGACGACTGTGAGCATACCTCTGAGACATAACTCGTTAGTCGACTTCCTCGCCAACTCTTTTTTCAAAGTTCGCTCAAGCACTTACTAAACATGCCGTGTCGAAGCCACCGATTCTCCTTAACGGAGTCGACAATTGGCACGAACATCCTTTAGTTCTTCACCCACCGGGTGTTGGCATCTTGAGATTATTTTTCTCCCGCCTCACCTCGTAAGCACGCTCACCGCCTTTAACCGCACAAGAGCTGCTTGCTTGTCCGGATCTACCCGGTGCCATCTGCAATGTTATTGTTAGACTTATACACATGCCACACTTCACAAACTACTTATCTTTTGAAGCATAAATTACCGAGGGGTCTCTTTGGCTTCCCTCGCATTAGTGCAGCCTCAAGTTGGGCTTTGCACTCATCCAAATCCCCGGGACAGTTGGGTATTCTTTTCTCAGAAGATCCTCAGATAATAAATGATCCTTAAATCCGCTTATTCTAACTATTTCAAGTCTCGGGACTACCGCATATATAATCACAAATTTTCTCACCAGATGTCTTTTACATACTGCTACGTGGCTCTGGCTAGACCATTTTGAGCGGCATGGAGGTGCGCATCTCCCAAATTGAAGGCATCCAATGCCTCTGGGGAGAAACATGCGTCACGAAGAACTGTCCGGCAATGCCTGTGATTCATGGCACTCTCCACCACGGAATTGGTGGCAGATAACCTGTCGGCTTCCTCTGTCGGAGGAGCGTCCGACTCATGCCTCATGTCCGCCTCCGCTTCTTGACCTGGCGTTGGAGCCTGGCTAACGGAGGCTCGATGGGCAACCTCTCTGAATACACTCCGGCGAGCACTCTTTTTCCTGAAAAAAGCACAAGTGTCAGTATGCCTTCCGGGAATAAAACTTGGGAGTAAGATGACACGCCATACCGTTGCGCCAGCGTCTCAATCCGGACCGCACTTCTTTTCAGCATGCTGGGCCTTGCTATCCCTTGTTGACTAGCCGCCGCAGGCTCGGCCTTCTGCCTCAAGGACTTCCCTTGCGAAACACCATTGGTATACGATGATTAAAAATAGGCACGGATGGGTCATTTTCAAAGTATTGGGACTTTGGTCTCAGTTACCTGTGAGGCTGGAAGTATTCTAGGGTAATCGGCCGTAATGGCGACCAAGGCATTATCGATGCTCAGTTGGTGAAATACCCCATCAATCAGCTCCACCGATATGTCCGGATCCTCTTGGGAGGCCGGATCGAGGAACCGTTCCAGATCCTCGGGTTGTGGAGGCGGGCTGTTTATATCCCTTACGGCCTGGCGCAGTTCCTGCGTCGAAATCGCAAAATGAGATACTTGACTATGGGAATATGGATCAGACGGGCAAAAACAAATGTCCGCTTACCCAGCTTGGAGGATTGTACATAGAAAATCTGTCCTACGGATTGACGTGGAGAAATTCCTCCACTTCTCCCTTGTACAATGTGGACAAGATCTTCATCAGATCGGCGACCAATCCCAGCCCCTTACGGCCGCAGCGGGTGGCATCATCCTGCCCGTTGAAATCCCACATGGGGTGGCCTCTATATCGAGCAACAGCACTTCAAGATAATGCATGTGGCCATGACCCCAATCATGGTCATCCCGGAATGAGCTAATGTACCTAATTCCGCTTATCGTAAAGGACGCCCCGCTATTTTCCTTCGAGGGTCCGTGGACGCCACTAGGCGCGTTTCTTCAAAGGAGCATCATTGAACTCGGGGAGGCCGATCCAACAGGTCCCATAGGGGGACATCTTCTATATAAAACCATTCCGGCGCTCTTGGACGCCTTCTTAGGGGTTCCGGATAGATATCCGGTCCCAAAGAATGCGCCATAGTTCGCTCCGCCCACTTGATATATTAACCCCTCTTGAGAACGGGGCACAAGGCGTAACAGCTTCTTCCACAAATAAAAAATGAGCCTCGATGCCCAAAAACAGCTCGCAAAGGGCCACGGCCGCAATATGCAAAATGGAGGCAGTATAAGGTTGTGCAACCGAGATCCGAGAACTCTGTGAGCCCCGGAGAAATGAGTGAATAGCAAATCCGAGCCCCCTTATCAAATAAGGGACAAGGCATACCCGCTCTCCTTTGGAGGGGCTGGGGATGCTCTCCGCTTGCTTTCCGCCCTTATAGGTGGCGAGTCTAGCTCGAACCAGAACCATGAAGGCTGGGGGAAGAAATCCCTTGGTTTGGAGCGTCAGTAACTCGCTATGCGGGACGGAGCATCTCTCCCAATCTCCAGGCTGAGGGCTGGGAGGGCGAGAGGAGGAGCCGCGTCGACTGTCCATGATGGAATGGATTTCAGTCAGATGCGCTCTGATGAATGCTCGCGAAGGGAGGATGGTGTGATTCGGATCTAGATCCTCGTCTCCTTTCTAGGCAGCTCATTTGCGCAGCTAGGAGGGTAAATGTAAAAATACCCTGGCTTTTCGCATTCGTTCAACACGTGGAAGATGGCCATTATTGGGCGTGGAAGCCAAGGAGCGCAATATTTACGAGAAGCCGGACGCTATTCAATAGGTACACAGGATTTGGAGAAGAACCCGCCTTGCAATGCCGAAGACAATCTACGCGCTGACTCATCGCCATTGAAGCCTGTTCGGGGGCTACTGAGGGAGTCCCGGAATAGGGGGTGTCCGGATAGCCGAACTATCACCTTTGGTCGTACTCCTGGACTATGAAGATACAATATTGAAGACTTCGTCCCATGTCCGGATAGGACTTTCCTTGGCGTGGAAGGCAAGCTTGGCGATACGGATATGTAGATCTCGTACCATTGTAACCGACTCTGTGTAACCCTAACCCTCTTTGGTGCCTGTATAAACCGGAGGGTTTTAGTCCGTAGGACGAACAACAATCATACCATAGGCTAGCTTCTAGGGTTTAGCCTCTCTGATCTTGTGGTAGATTTACTCTTGTACTACCCATATCATCAATATTAATCTCCTCCATCGAGAGGGCCCGAACCTGGGTAAAAACATCGTGTCCCTTGTCTCCTGTTACCATCCACCTAGACGCATAGTTCGGGACCCCCTACCCGAGATCCGCCGGTTTTGACATCGACAGAAGGCCTTAGAAGCAGCCAAGGAAACTCGCTCTGAAATCAGAGCGGCAAGGGAGGAGCTTTGTCAAGCCGGAGATATCATGGCTGGGAAGCCCTTTTTGTTGCGGACAAAGTTCATAGATCCAAAGTATGCCCCTCTGGATCAATTATGGAGTGATGTAGGCGCATACTTGGACTTGGCAAAGAGTGCTGCTGATGCGACTGAGTATTTCAAAGATCAGAAAGATCATGAGGTGGAAAGGTTGTTCTGGTCGCAGTTCAGTGCTCCAAAGCGTCCGCTGCTGTTAAATGAACAAATGGCCGAGTGGGTCGAGCTCCATAGGTTGTCTGGGCTTGCTATGAGGTCTGTGGTGGATCATCTTTGGCCGAAGGGACCAAGGCTGGATAGTTATTTTGGTTTAGTACAACGATTCCTTCATGTTCTGTCGCATATCGACGCTGTAAAGAGGTCGGCGTGCATAGAGGGTGCGCGGATGGCTCTTGCCCGTGTTAAGACATATTGGGCAGGGATGGAGGCCACCGCTATTGCATCTCGGGGTCCGGCCAGAGGCTAGGGCTCGCCCGAGCACTATTTTGAAGAAGTCCTAGAAGGTGCCCGTTTAATAGAGGCTCAGTGCCTGAAGAGTACTATGTTCGAGTGACATGTATCTTGATTGTAAAAACAATGCTATTTTGATTATAAAGGCTGTGTTTATACTTTTGCCTGGAAGTATGATAGTAACTCATGTGCGGCCGTTTATGTATGTATGTATGTATGTATATAACCTGAAAGTTTGTAGTCATCGGCTTCAGCCCCCACGCATATAATGCGGGGGTGTTCGGTAAAGCGCGTAATCACACTTGATCCAACGTCTTGGTCCATTAAGGTGGTGATAGCGCGGCGAACAAGGCAATCAGACTATATAGCTTTAACACTTTCACTTAGCCATAGGAGTTTGACGGTGGGGCTACTATATAGCCCCTGGTACTTCCGTGTTCATCCGAATATGGTGCGCGTACGTACATGAGCGGGAAACTGGTCTTTCATTAATGTGGAGGAATCGCGAAGATTCCGCTTAGTCATCGAGTGGTTGACCAATCTCTCGCTTTATCATGACAGTCAATTTTTGGCTTTCTCTACTGAGGTGCTCATCCAAATGAACCAGGGCACAATCATAGTAGTTCTCCCGGTGCCGCCTTAGCGGATAGAGCGGAACGTAAGGTAGCAAAACACGGGAGCCGGGCAAACCCAACTACTGACCAAAGACATGATTCAGAGCTGATGCATATAAGGCCAAACTCGTGATGCCGAACACTCCCTAAGGTATTCGGACTTTACAACATATCTTTGGTGAAAGTAACGCCTCGATAATGAGCCCTGAGTTTCCAGGTACATGCATTAATCTGGCGTGATGAAATGCCAATAACGCCAGTATCCCTCTCGGTTGTGTTAATTGCCCGGAGGGTGTGAAGCAACAAGAGACATTAAAAAAGGTTTACACGGGGTCTTAATGTAAAAATAAACCTTTGAGCAGGGCCCTGCTGCACGTCTGCGCCTTTTGTTTACGTTGTGCCGTATCCTGGAAGGGTGTAGCATGATGATCATCTATAAAAAAAGAAAAACCCAGGTGAAAGACTTCGTGCGAAACGTTGGTTATCCTTAATGAACCATGAAAATGCAATTTGTTATTGTATTAATAGGGTCAAGCCGAACTATGGGCCTTTTTACATGCGGCCAGCCCCTAGCACCACCTATGGGGGTATATCCATCGACCCAAGCTCAGGTTTATCTGGGCTGCTACAACTAGTGGTGCGCCGGACTCATCTAACCGTGTCCGCAGTCTTGACGCCCGATCATTTTTTCTGGTTGGATAGGCCGTTCGGTGTTCGGCTGCTAGATCTGCCACATATTCTTCCGCACGTCAGGAACGCTCTGTATTTCCGCTAACTGTGATTACGCCACATGGACCGGGCATCTTAAGTTTAAGATAAGTGTAATGCATTACTGCATTGAAACGAGCGAAAGCCGTTCTTCCGAGTAGTGCGTGATAGCCGCTTCAGAATGGATCGATGTCGAAGATTAATTCTTCGCTTCGGAAGTCGTCGGGAGAACCGAATACAACCTCTAGTACTAGAGACCCCTTCAGCGGGCCTCTACGCCTGGTATTACTCCTTTAAAGGTAGTATTACTTTGGCTGATTCTTGACGGGTCTATCCCCATTTTGCGGACAGTGTCCTGATATATCAGATTGAGACTGTTGCCGCCGTCCATAAGAAGGGTGAGATGGTATCCGTCAGTTATTGGGTCGAGCACCAAGGCAGTCGATCCTCCGTGTCGGATACTAGTCGGATGATCCCTGCGATCAAAAGTGATCGAGCAGGCCGACCAAGGGTTGAACTTGGGGGCGACGGGCTCTACAACGTATACGTCTCGGAGTGCACGTTTGTGCCTCCTCTTTGGTATGTGAGCTGCGTAAATCATGTTCACTATTTTGACCTCTGGTGGGAATTTTTTCTATCCCCCAGTGTTCGGCTGGTGAGGTTCATCCTCGTCTTCACTTGGCGTCTCCCTCCCCTTATGTTCGACATTTAGTTTGCCGCCTGCTTGAAGACCCAGCATTCTCTGTTGGTGTGATTTGCAGGTTTTTCGGGGGTTCCATGAACCTGACATAATCTGTCTAGAATCTTGTTTAGGTTGGATGGTCCACCTCTGCTGCCTTTAAATGGGTTTTTCCGTTGACCGGGTCGAGAGCCCCTGAATCCGGTGTTTACCGCCGTGTTGTCTGGGTTGTCTTCATTGTTTCGACGCTTGTTTTTATTGCGCCGCGGTTTCCCGTTGCCATCCCTGACTTCGGATGTGCCTGGGTCGCTGGTACCGCTACGGGCCAACCAACTGTCCTCGCCCGCGCAAAAGCGGGTCATAAGGCTTGTTAGGGCTGCCATTGTCCTCGGGTTTTCCTGGTCGAGGTGTCTGGCGAGCCATTCGTCCCGGACACTGTGTTTGAAAGCTGCTAAGGCTTCAGCATCTGGGCAGTCGACGATTTGATTCTTCTTAGTGAGAAATCTGTTCCAAAGCTTTCGGGCTGACTCTTCGAGTTGTTCAATTATGTGACTTAAATCGTCTGCATCCGGAGGTCGGACATTGGTCCCTTGAAAATTAGCCCTAAGATCATCCTCAAGTTCTTCCCAACTTCTAATCGAGTTTTTAGGGAGGCTTTTCAACCAGTGCCGAGCTGGTCCTTTCAACTTGAGGGGCAGGTATTTGATGGCGTGGAGATCATCTTCGCAAGCCATGTGGATGTGAAGGATAAAGTCCTCAATCCAGACCCCCAGAGTCTGTCGTTCCGTCGTATGCCTCTATGTTCACGGGTTTGAATCCCTATGGAAATTCATGATCCAGCACCTCATAGGTGAATCACAGGGGGTGTGCGGCACCCCTGTATTTGGATGTGTCATGGCATTCTTCTGACGGTTGTAGTGTTTGGTTTTGATTTCGAGCTGTTATTCGGTCAGTATAGTCATTTGGGTGGCCATGATCCTTTGCCGGAGCACGCTTCCTAGATCCATAGATGGACCTGGCCATACCGGCTTTTTTGTCCAGGTGCTCACGTAAATCGTGCGCTGATTTATGTGCGGCGTCATTAGGCGCCCTGTCGCGGCCACGGGGTGGTTGGTCCGGCTGATCGGCCGTTTTATTTTTCGGCTAAATGGGCCCTATAGCCTCATCGTCGAATTCGGGCAGTAGCTTGCACTTTGGGTAGCTCTTTGTGTGGCGATCGCCACTGTATTTTTCTTCAGTGATGAGCACTTTGTTCCATCTACGGTTGAGAGTATCCTGCGCGGCCTTAAGCCTTTGCTTTTGCTTCTTCAAGCTCCTCGCGGTGGCAATAAGCCTTCTTTGGATGTTCTCTTGTTCCAAGTGTTTTTCCGTGATGATGAGTGCATCTTCGCCCGGACAGTTCTCCTCCACGGAGAGAGGTTTATGAGTTTTGTCTCCGCCGTCGCTATGATCGGATAGCGGCCCCGGACTATGTCCGCCGTCCCCTGGCTCATCCTGCTCCATCGCTGGATCCATGGGGTCGTCGTTTCCTTTGGAGTCGACCGGGGTATTGTTTCTTCTTGCGCTGTTATCGCTGTTTTTACTGTGGCGGGATTTAGAGCGGCGCCTACGTCATTGCTTTGGTTGCTTCTCGAGGGGATTATCCTCCGTTGCATCCTTTCGTTCCTCGCCGTTGTTTTCTTTGGGTGTATCCACCATGTATATATCATATGATGAGGTGGTCTGTCCAAAGACCCGTGGGTGGTGGTTCTGCTCCTCTCCAAAGATCGCCGCTATACCATCGATGTCTTCAGAGTCGAAGTCAAGCATGTAGGTTAAGTCATCGACAGTGGCTACGCAGTGGGTGGTGGGTGAGAAACAAATTTCTTCATCGTCCGCTTCCCCCTCAAGCCGGATATAGTTCGGCCAAAAGTCTCCCAATAAGGAGATGGATTTCAGTGAATTTAGCACGTCGCCCAAGGGCGAGTGCTGAAAGATATCCACGGAGGTAAACTCCATGATCGGTGCCCAATCAGATTCGATAGGCACGGACGCGCGTGGTTTGGAACCTATGGCCAGAAACGAGTCCGAGGGTCCTATGACACAGATATCTTTGGAGGTGAAGTCTGTGTTCGGCTCTAGCGCCGATGAGTGTGCGGCCTCCGTGGCGGGGTCCATCCACCCGTCCTCGGATGGCACGATCTGCTCTGGATTAAAAACCGGGGCAGCCGCAGGTGTGATCTCCTGAACACCGTCCAATGGCAGATCTAAGTCATGCTCATTGTGACTGTTCGACACACCTGTCATGGGCTCGAATCCATCGAAGATCAAATCTCCGCGGATGTCGGCGGTGTAGTTCAGGCTTCCAAACCTGACCCGATGGCCAGGGGCGTAGCTATCGATCTGCTCCAGATGGCCAAGCGAGTTGGACCGCAGTATGAAGCCGCTGAATATGAAGATCTGTTCGGGGAGGAAAACTTCACCCTGGATCGCATCATTGCAGATGATTGAAGGAGCCATCAAGCCTTATGACGGCACAGTGGAACTCTCTATGAAAGCACCAATGTCGATGTCAAAACCGGCGGATCTCGGGTAGGGGGTCCCGAACTGTGCGTCTAAGGCTAATGGTAACAGGAGGTGGGGGACACAATGTTTACCCAGGTTCGGGCCCACTCGATGGAGGTAATACCCTACTTCCTGCTTGATTGATCTTGATGAAATGCGTATTACAAGAGTTGATCTACCACGAGATCGCAGAGGCTAAACCCTAGAAGCTAGCCTATGATTATGATTGTTGTTGTCCTACGGACTAAACCCTCTGGTTTATATAGACACTGGAGGGGCTACGGTTACACGGAGTCGGTTACAGAGAAGGAGATCTACATATCCGAATTGTCAAGCTTGCCTTCCACGCAAAGGAGAGTCCCACCCGGACACGGGACGAAGTCTTCAATCTTGTATCTTCATACTCCAACAGACCGGCCAAAGTATATAGTCCGGCTGTCCGAGGACCCCCTAATCCAGGACTCCCTCAGCGATGGCGAAGTTATCTCCGTAGGGCTTCGCCTAAGCACTACAAAAAATATGATCATGGTTGTAAACGGTGGAGGGGGCGCCGCACACAGCTAAGACAATGTTGTGTTCTGTGCTAGGGGCCCCTCCCCTCCATATATATATATATATATATATATATATATATATATACCTACTATTAAAAGGAGGTGATATTCTTGGTTTTGTCCTGCTTTATTGGTCCCGCTATTGTTTTCACGCCTACGTTGTTGTTTACTTTTGCTCAGACTCTATTTTATGAAGTACGTGCAAACGAAACAAAAGAAGGAACGTAGCAGTCAGCCCATATGTCTATTTTGTTACCGAAACAAAATGAACCTGCTGGCCCATAAGTTTATTTTGTCCCTGAGATGTGAAACTCAGTTGGAGTTGGAGTCGAATACTACATCCCTCACGACCCGGACTCTGACTAATCCTTCCCTAACGCGTCCCATGAATATGCCGCTGATGAGGAGGTGAAGAAACAGCAGACGAGGCACCGGAGGAGACATAGGGCCAGGTCAATCTTATGGAGCGATTCATCTGGGCCCGCCGTGGGCACCATCACCCTCCTCTCCTACGTTCCTACCCAGCTGTGAGATCTCAGCCTCGGAGGATTTGCAAGTCCGTAGTAACAATGGTCGAGGCCAACGCCAGCGATTCTCAACTCGTCCCCATCGAATCCCTTCCACATTTCCTCCCCCGAGTCCGCACCACAGCATCAGCATCATCATCCACGCGGCGACGCCGGAGCACACCAACCGGGTGGGGTCCTTTGCTTGTAATCCTCCACAAAGCCACACCGAGCGGCCGATCCAGGAAGCCAGCTTCACCGCCCCCATCTCCCTGCGCGCGTCCTCTCGCGATGGCGAGTTGGTTGGGCACCCCGGAGGCCAAGCGCCCTGGAGGCCCCACCATACGTTGCAACTTGGTGTGAGGAACATGCATGGGGAGGACGTTGTGGGGAGGACGTCGTGGGTGCAACCGCCACGGCAGCGATGACCGCCGAGTACGAGGCACGAGGCGACGAAGGCGCTCCTGGAGGCAGTCGCGGCTGTGTGCGCAGCGGAGGAATAGACAACTAATCTCGTTAGCGGAATCAAAAGTTAATGCAGAACTGGCCGCAACAGGCAAAGAGGTAGAGGCCCGAAGATGGAGAATATCACGCACGTGGAGGAGCTAGAGAAGGTAAGCTCATCTCATTTTGCTAAAACCCGGTTGAACAGGGCGTGAGACATATTATACATCTTTATAGCTTATATGCTACAGTAAGAAGGCAACATGGTACATGCCGCTGGGAGAGAAAAAAAGAACAATATCGACTCCAAATTATCCAAGTCAAACTTATATGATCTATTTCACCTGGTTAGGAAACTGCATATATGCCTTTGTCATGCGCAATCAACAGCCATCAGGTGGTGATGAGAGGACTACTGAAGCAGGGGAAACACACTTCAGTTTGTTACCCGTGGTATCTTCAGAAGGTAAATATTAGCAGCATCACAAGTGGGCTTGCTCACTTAATCCAAAAGATCCGTCAAGTTGCAAAGATAACAACAGTGAACCTAAGATATCTGAAAGCAGATGACCCAATCTACTACTTTGGTTTAGGTGTTATTTATCTTGTTCTGTGTTTGACATATTTTCTTCTTCCAGATGCAAAGCATCCAGAATGTGACCAGTCACACACTAGAGAGCATCAAGAGCTTCCTTCATTGGATAATGGCATCTAATATGTGGTTCCAATCCTTTCACAGTGCAGGTGAACTGCAGAATTCTATCAAATATAAGTGCCTTTTCAAGATTGGCATTGTCCTTTCTTCAGTGTATGATATTACATGATTAAACATGCTAATTGTTTAACTTGATTTAGTTGTCTATATTATGCTCTATGTGGTATTACCAACAAAAGAAGTATTTCTTTTTAGCTTGCAAAGCGACAAGGCGATGCCCAGTAAAGAGAGAGCTTATTTTTTACTCCCTCCGTTCCCAAATATAAGTCTTTTTAGATATTTCAACAATTGACCACGTACGGAGTAAAATGAGTGAATCTATGCACTAAAATATGTCTACATACATCCATATCTTTTAGTCCATTTAAAATGTCTGAAAAGACTTACATTTAGGAACGGAGAGAGTACATTTTAAGAAACGCATCCTGTTTTTCCCCATTATTTAAGTGTGTCCCGTACTATCTTTGTTCATGATTCTGACTTCACATTTTCATATTCTCGGGATATACCTTATTATGATGATGTTCAGTGCTGCTCCTCTGGAGCCAACATCTCTTTGGATTGCTAGACGTTTATAGCCAATGGGACTATTTTTTTTTTGGTTCTTGGCTCGAGCTATTACTATGATTGAAATCTATTCACTCAACTAAATTTGTATGGTCACCAAAAAATAACAACAAGTCTACACTTCTCAGCAGTTTGCAATTTGTATTAGACTCTGTATGCCTAAGCCAATGGTTAGACAATGTTGTTTTAGTTAGGAAATGTAGAAATTGTGGTCATGAATTACGTAGATTGGGCAGTCCCTTCGAACTGCACTTTTTGATCATTCGTGGACAATTGGACTATATGTTCCCTTATAGAAAATTGACTACATGTTTCATGAAAATGGTTATTCTGGCCCTATCAGATTAAACTAGGCCTTGATTTGAAAGTACAGTTCAGGCAGATGCTGCTGGTTTATTTATCGTACAACTATCCTCTTTAGGCAGACATGTGGTCTTCCTCATTCCTCAAGATATTTTTCTTTGGTGCCAAGATTTTTCTTCCCAGGTTGTGGAAAAATGGATCTAGGAATCCTTTACAAGTCGTCATGAGCTAGGACGTAGTCGACCCGACCAATCCTGGTTCTTGCAACATTTGTTTTCTACAGAGGAGTCTAAACAATGCAATCTCTTCTTAGGCTGTGCAAATATGAGCCCGATGGAAGGACAGCGACGATGACGTCCTTACTTCTTGAGCAATTAGGGACGTGCTTTTCTTCTCCCGTTGCAATGCACGGCATATATATATATATATATATATATATATATATATATATATATATATATATATATATATATATATATATATATATATACATTTGTCTATTCTCGCTAATATTAGCAGAATAACTATTCTCACACCACTTCGCACTGCACGCCAATGTAAGTGCATCGCTTCATTTTGACGACGAAAGACTGCAATAGAGACTAGTGAACTTCTCGTCGGAAAAAACTGCACGCGGTGTTTTTTCAGTACTGTTTTTGCTCTAATTTTTTAACCGTTTATCGGAATGAGGCATGTAATATATCATTGAAAAGCTGTGGATTAGGCGCAACTTCGACATGTTGAACACTTTTCGAGATTCTACACGGTTTAAGAGCAGTTTTGAAAATAGTGCGGCGGATGACGAGTGGCAGCGACCGTTTTTTCGCGTTTTTTTCTAAACAGCTTATCAGAACGAAGCAAATGATACGCCGTTGGATAGATATCGTCGAGGCGCATCTTTTTCATATATAAATCTTTCTCTAATTCATTACAGTTTAAGAGCAGTTTCAAATTTACTAAATCGCGGAACTCTATTTTTCAATTTTTTTGAAATTTTCGGTACTGTTTTTGCTCCAGTTTTCTAACCGTTTGTCGAAACGAGACATATGATACACCGTTGGAAAGCTACGGACAAGGCGCAACTTTCATATGTTGAAATATTTTTGAGATTCCTTACGGTTTCAATTTAATTTTGAAAATCGTGCGACTGACGATGAGTGGCAGCGGCCGTTTTCGCGAAATTTTTACAAACCGCTGATCGGAATGATTCAAATTATATGTCGTTGGAAACATATAATCAAGACGCAACTTTTTCATGTAGAATGCTCCCTCTAATTACTTACGGTTTAAGAGCAGTTTTAAAAATACCAAAACGCGGACACTCTGTTTTTTGCGGCACCCAAATCATCGCGTGTACTGCATCAGACAGATGAACGCACTGCTTCAGACCGCAAAACTGCACTGCATCAAACAGTCAAGTGAAGCTGGTTTCTTTTGTCGGGAGTTAACTTTCTCACACGAGTTTTTGTGAGTGTTTTTCAACATTTTTTATGAACGAGTGGACCGCGGTGACAAGGGCAAGTGAACCACAACCTGATGTCAGAGTGAGCTACATAATTATTTTGTCTTTCTTAATTTCTTTGTAAATTCATCTAGACTACATGGTCAATATTAGTGAGCTACATGGTTAGTGTTAGTGAGCTGCATCAATTTTTTCTTGTGTTCATTTAACGCTACGTAATTGTTTTGTCTTTCTTAATTTCTTTGTAAATTCATCTAGACTACATGGTCAATATTAGTGAGCTACATGGTTAGTGTTAGTGAGCTGCATCAATTTTTTCTTGTGTTCGTCTTCTCTTGCAAAATACCGTTTAACTGAACGGAGACGCATGTGTGTATTTGCATCAGAGCAACCATGAGCTTCATTGCTTTTTTGTTTTTGCGAAGTGCACCGCCAAGGTTTTCTTAATAAACTGCATCAATATCCATACAAATTTGCAAAGAAAAAATTGCCTCCAAAATAATAAAAAGTGATCTCCTCTGTACAACTTTTTTTACAAAGTGAATTCCTTTGTACTATGTTTCAGTCTTCGCAATTACATGCTCATTGCGATGCAAAACACATCAAAATTGCTCAAATCAAAACAACAAAACAAGGACAACGGAAAAATAAAAGCACAACCAAGGCCATTTGAACCATGCATGCAAAGACATCCGAGCTACACTCCGGGCCATCTAAACCTCGAATGTACGTGGCATCTACGGTCGAGAATCGCCAAATAACCACACAATCATGACGAAGCGTCTTGCATGGCGGCGCCGAGCCAACAACAATCTGGGAAGATGCAAAGTCAATCAGGGTAAGTGAGGGGCGGCGGGGTTGGCGCGAAAGATTCACTCGGGAGGAGACCCGCCTTTGTGTGATTTGCGAAAGATGTATTGCATGCAATGGTACTTCTTTTCTTCCTGCGAAAAATAGCAAGAACCTCAGCAGACAGAGTGAGCCGCAGCAGACATATGAGCGAACCTCTCAAAAAGGAAGAAATTTTTTCTAAGAAAATATGAACTTATAGTTCCCTAGAGAATTAACATCCCTTTTTTTGAATCAAAAAGTGAATTGCAATTGGGAGTTGCTCGATGGGGCCGCCCTGCCGGAGAGGGAGAGGAAGACACTAGCCCCGGCGGCGTTGCCGTGGTGGAAGATAGTGGGGCGGGTGGATCCGGCAGAGACAGGGGCAGGAAGGTGTGGATCCAAGAGCCCATGGCGGATCAAGTGAGGTCGGTGAGGCAGGGCCGCGGCGGATCTTGGGGTGGGAAGGATGGATCCGACCATGGTTGGAGGTAGCCGGGACGCCTTAGGTGGTGGTTAATGGAGCGGCGGCGGCGGGGAGATCCGTGTGGACGGCGGCGCGCGCGGCTGATGGTGGCGAGGGGCAGCCTGATCCGGCGGCGAGGGAGGCCGGGACGGCCCGATCGATGGCGAGGCCGGGCGCCTAACTGGCAGGAGAAAGTGGAAGAGGAGGTCCCACGACGGTTGGGGCGGGCGCGGCCGTGGATGGTGGTGGTGTGGAGTTTGGGCCGGCCGGCAGGGACAATGGTGGTGGAGGCGGAGGGTCGTGGGGGTGGGGAGGAAGAGATGCGGTTTGTGGGTGGGTGGGGTGGGGTTGACCTTATTACGCTATGCGAGTGTTAGCGAATAAGCCTTTTGGTGTGCGTAATAAGACTCTTAAGGGTGTTATCATAATAGACCCATCCTATATATATATATATATATATATATATATATATATATATATATATATACACAGACGGTCTATTCTGCTAATATTAGCAGAATAACTATTCTGCACACCACTTTCGCACTGCACGCTGCACGCAAATGCACGTCATTCTTTGAACCAAGTGTGCTGCAATACTCACACGAGTGAACTTCTCGTCGAAAAAAACTGCACGCGTTATTTTTTCAGTATTGTTTTCACTCTAATTTTTTAACCGTTTATCGGAACGAGGCGTGTAATATACTATTGAAAAGCTATGGATTAGGCGCAACTTCGACATGTTGAACACTTTTCGAGATTCCACGCGATTTAAGAGCAGTTTTGAAATTGGCGCGTCCCATGCCGAGTGGCACCGAGCGTTTTTTGGCGATTTCTTCTAAACCGCTCGTCGGAATGAAGCAAATGATACGCCGTTCGATAAATATCATGGAGGCGCATCTTTTTCATATATAAATTTTTCTCTAATTCGTTACGGTTTAAGAGCAGTTTCAAATTTACTAAATCACGGAACTCTATTTTTCAAATTTTTTGAAATTTTCGGTACAGTTTTTACTCCTGTTTTCTAACCATTTGTCGAAACGAGACGTATGATACACCGTTGGAAAGCTACGGACAAGGCGCAACTTTCATATGTTGAAATGGTTTTGAGATTCCTTACGGTTTTTAGTTAATTTTGAAAATCGTGCGGCTGACTTCGAGAGGCAGCGGTTGTTTTTTCGCGAAATTTGTACGAATGGCTGGTCGGAATAATTCAACTCATACGCCGTTGGAAAGATATCAACGAGACGTAACTTTTTTATGTAGAACACTCTCTCTAATTCCTTACGGTTTAAGAGCAGTTTCGATTTTACCGAAAAGCGGACACTCTGTTCTTCGCGAGACCAAAATCGTCATATTTACTGCATGGACAGAAGAACGCATTGCTTCAGACAAAATACCGCACTGCATCAGATGGGCAAATGCACTGCATGGTTTCTTTTTGTTTAGACGTTTTTTTTCTTGGACGAGGTAAGAAGAACGCACTGCTTCAGATACCGCACTTCCTTAGATGGGCAAGTGCATTGCATGGTTTCTTTTTGTTTAGACGTATTTTTTCTCGGACGAGGAAAGAAGAACACACTGCTTCAGATAAAATACCTCACTTTCATTAGATGGGCAAGTGCACTGCATGATTTTTTTGTGGGATGTATATTTTCGCAAACGAGGTGGAGTGCACTTCATGTCGAGCGTTGGTGAATCATAAACACTATCAAGAAGTGAACCGCATTACTTTTTTTCGTTTCCGTAACAATTTTTTGGCACTTACAGGATGAACAACATCACAGGCCGACCGTACTGCTTCAGACTCAAAACCGCACTGCATCGGATTTCCAACCGAAGTACATGGTTTCTTCTGTATTTTTTTTACTTTTTCTATGGACGAGTAGACCGCAAAGACAAGGGCTAGTGAACCGCTATAATATCGAAAGTGAGCCGCATTACTTTTTTTGCCGGTTTTTCTAACATATTTTTTTGAATATGTAACACTGAGACAAGGCAAGCAGACTGCATCAATTTTTTCAGTATTTTTTTTCTGCACAAGGAATCAAAGTGCACTTCATAAAATATATATATTTTCTTTTTACAACAACAAAGTGTACTGCAGCAAGAGGGTTCAGATTTTTTGGATGGTGACCAAAGTGAACCTGATAGTGAATCATGCCGTCCGAACCAAAGAAAAAATACAAAAAAAAAACTTCACACACAAGCCACCGAACCGCATTTGTGGACTAGCCGAGCTGCACTAGATCACACCCCAGCGGCGTACTGCACGCCCATACCCCACGGACCGTGACCACCTCCAAAACACAAAACAAAAAAGTCAAACAGTGGACTGCACGCCCGAGCTTCACAGCCACAACAAACGCATTGCTGCAAGTCAACATGAAGGACTTCTCATGGTTGGCTGCTTCACTTGCACTCCTCTAGCTAGTCATGTGTGGTGGTGATCTCCTCCCCGGCTTTGCTCGGAACTAGCGAAGGATGTTCATCAGCTTCCCTTCTACGCTGTCGCGATTGTCGGTAAGTAATCCTTGTTCTACTCTTGCCTCGTAATAATGCTGGATGGGTTTCCCTCTTGTTTTGGAACCATGATGATACAAGTTGTCTATGTGCATGCCCAGCTCGGTTCCTGTGATTAAAATAGCAGAGAAAAGTAGTGACAAGGGTCAGAAGAAAAACCAGAGTGAAACATACCAATCAGAACATGGTCATTTGCAGCCAACTCTAATTGTTTGTTGATCTAATTGCAGCGGATTACAGACTTTTCGTGCGACCACGCTTTCTTGATTTGCTGCAAGAAATTTAATCAGCCCCACCCATCAACTAAACAATTCATACTGTTGGGCACTCAACTTCAGAGTTCAGAGTACAGGCAGAAGAAACCATCCCATAATGGGCAAGATGAGCGAGAGACGGGCTACACAGATCCAAGAGAATAATATTGGCTGCACCCGCCATGGATAGCACTTCCTTTTCCCCTCTGGCCACACCCGTGCAGTGCAAACCCCTGAAAAACTATATCATGCTAACGGCGAGGTGATCCCATGTTCTCTCATACATGTCCCCAATGGCGAGGTTAGCTTCCATTTGCCTTGGCCTCTTCCTCGTCTGGCCAAAGATGTGGTGCTCCCCCCGCATAGTGGCTCAAGGCCCTTCTCTCATTCTGTTGGTGTTACTGCCACGACGAAAGCACCAGCAGAATACAGTCTCTTGTCCCTAAGAATTCGCAAAACAAAAGGGACTTCATCAAATAAATAGAACGGCACTACAGAGTTGAACAAACCTCTCAAATATAAACAAAGGACTTCACATACACACAAACTGCATAATTTATCAAAATGAAACCCAGGGCTGCTCCATTGAGGAGAAACCAAACGAAGTGAGGTTTGGCTTTTTTCAAATAACGAATTGCATCCAAGAGCCTAAAAACTAAACGAATTGCACAGTCTTGAATGAGAGGAAGTTAGGTCGCTGGTTCTTGTCGTTGGGAGGCCCTGCGTGTGAGGAGAACTGCTTGACGGAGACCCACCGGAGAGATTGTGAACCAAGGGCGGAGCCATTCCTTATTTTTTTGCAGTTCTCTCCTGAGAAAAAGTCAAATGTTAAACGCACATAAACATTGAAGCGAACTGCATAACACTAAAAACAAAACCAAAATTGAATTGGATCATGATGCAAAGAGGAGGAGGATCTGGCTATGCACTCCTCGGATCTTTGCTCGAGCTGCGGTGGCGGTCATCCTAGACAACAGGGGGGGCTCAATGTCGGTGGGGCGGCCACCACCAGAGAGGAGGGAGGAAGTAGTGCGAGCTAGACCTGCGAGCGCTGATTCTGCAAAGAGGAGGAGGATCTGGCTATGCACTCCTCTGTCCCTCCAGCGAGTGGCTACTGAACTGCACCTGGGCTATGCGGGGGAGGAGGTGGCCTTCGCTACGGATGGCAAGCGATAGAGTCAAAGCCCATCGTCGCTATGGCCGGTCGCCGTCCCGTGGCAGAAGCAGAGGGGGGTAGGCCAGGAGAAGTGGCCCGGAAGCCTGCTTGATATAGATCGAGGAAAAGCTGCGAATCCAGGCGTGGGGGATGGGTGACGCCGGGCAAGGGCAACGCGCGACCAAGCTGAGGGCACTAGGAGGTGTGGCCAACTGCGGCGCCGACGGGGGAAGAAGCCGGATACGGGTGGGGCGGCGCCGACGGTTGAAGAAGGTGGATCGGGGCCGGCGGGGAAGGTGGATCAGGGGAGGGCGGGGCCGGCGGGGAAAAATGTGGATCGGGGCCGGTGGGCGAAGAAGGTGGAACAGGGGAGGACGGGACCGGCGGGGAAGAATGTGGATGGGGGAGGGCAACGCCGGCAGGGGAAGAAGGTGGGTCGATGGAGGGCGGCGCCGGCGGGGGGAGAAGGTGGGTCGATGGAGGGCGGCGCTAGCGAGGGAAGAAGGTGGATGGGTGCTGGCGGCGCTGGCGGGCCAAAAAGTGAATCGGGGTAAGAACCGTGGCAGATGAAGGTGGGGTGCGTCGGAGAAGGAGGCAAGTGGGAAGGAATCGTGGGTGTGGGGGTTAGTGGTGGTGTTAGCAGAATAAGAAACTGATGTGCAGAATAAGACTCTTAAGGGTGTTATCATAATAGACCCACCCTATATATATATGTGTGTGTGTGTGGGGGGGGTGGAGAGAGCAGCCAGGAGGCGCCCCCATGTAGGCTGAATCCTACTTGGGGTCTTCCCCCAAGTGGCGCGCCCCTTCCTTATTTGGAGTGCGGGAGGAAGGAAGGAGGAGGTGGTGCCCCCCTCGCTTTCCTTTCTCTCCTAAGGAGGGAAAGGCAAGAGGGGCCACCCCTCCCCTTTCCTTCCCCTAGGGCCGGCCATCCAAGGGAAGGGGCGCACCAGCCCCCTTGTGGGCTGGTCTGTCCCCCCTTTGGCCCATAACACTCATACACTTGCCGGGGGTGCCCGGAACCACTTCCGGAGATCCGATGAGTACCCGATGCACTCTGAAACTATTCTGGTGTCCGAATACCATCATTCTATATATCAATCTTTACCTCTCGATCATTTCGAGACTCCTCATCATGTCTGTGATCTCATCTGGGACTCCGAACAACATTCGGTTACCAAATCATATAACTCATATAACACTATATCGTCAATGAATGTTAAGCGTGCGGACCCTATGAGTTTGAGAACTATGTAGACATGACCGAGACATCTCTCCTGTCAATAACCAATATCGAAACATGGATGCCCATATTGGCTCCTACATATTCTTTGAAAATCTTTATCGGTCGAACTTTATGACAACATACGTAATTTCCTTTGTCCATTGATATGTTACTTGCCCGAGATTCGATCGTCGGTATCTTCATACCTAGTTCAATCTTGTTACCTGCAAGTCTCTGTACTCGTTCCGTAATACATCACCTCGTAACTAACTCCTTAGTCATTTGCTTGCAAGCTTATGATGTGTATTACCGAGAGGGCCCAGAGATACCTCTCCGATACTCAGAGTGACAAATCTCAATCTTGATCTATGCCAACTCAACAAACACCTTCGGAGATACCTGTAGAGCATCTTTATGATCACCCAGTTATGTTGTGACGTTTGATAGCACACACGGTATTCCTCCATTATCCGGAGTTGCATAATCTCATAGTTGAAGTAATATGTATTTGACATGAAGAAAGCAATATCAATAACGATCATTATGCTAAGCTAACAGATGGGTCTTGCCCATCACATCATTTTCCTAATGATGTGATCCCATTATCAAACGACAACATGTGTCTATGGTTAGGAAACCTTAACCATCTTTGATCAATGAGCTAGTCTGGTAGAGGCTTACTAGGGTATGGTATTTGTTTATGTATTCACATATGTATTTAATTTTCCGATTCTAGCATGAATAATAAACCTTTATCATGAATAAGGAAATATAAAATAACAACTTTCTTATTGCCTCTAAGGTATATTTCCTTCGGATTTGTGTGTGGCATAATCACTGGTGGGGGCTGGTAAATGCCAACCATGATACAATGGTGCCTCGTGGTAATATGCAGGACACAACGGCGTCTAGTCGCGCCGACTGGACCGGTGGCATCACAGCCTCGCAAAGAGTGTTTTCGTGCCAAATATTAGACATGTGAATCAGAATAACCATGAAAGGTTGATTGTTTTCAGAATACACTGAATTACAATAGGGGTGGACGAAACCCAGGGGCTCATCGAGTGGAAGAAATCTACTGGCTGAAGGAGTGGAGGGAAGCCGCCGGTAGGGGCATGGAGAGGCCCGCGTTCGGCGCCTCTGGCATAGAATGCAACCAGTGTACAAACTGGCTGGCAAATATATCTGGTAAAGCTTGTGCAAACTGCAACAAGGAAGATAAAACTTGATGAGCATACCCAAAGGTGGCATGCCCAATATCTATAGTAATGTTCTACAATGACAGAAGCACCTAGGTCAATAACAGAAAATGGGTTCGCAGACGGAAGAGGTCTAGTAACCTGTATTTGTCTGGACACTGCTTAAGCTAGTTTGTGAATTCTTCGTCATAAATAAGGATGTCCAAATCAGCACACCAAGGAAGATATGTGTGCATGGGTAAGTGATCTAATCTATGCAATCCGGGTATATAGCACGAAGCCACCGTCGGAGCACTAACGAATACTAAACCTACTCCCTGCTCAAACAAATTCGTCCAACTGTGCAATCCAGATACCAGAGCCCAGCAAATCTCACACTGATAACACATGACTCGCTCACCATGCCACATCGTAAAGGAATGTGGAGACACGCAGCTGGATCCCGGAACTCCTGATGATGCAATCCTGCAGGCTTGAAGAGGAACAACAGTTAGATGAATACACATATTACATGTGTCACAAAGTTGTCACAACACATCAATTCCATTTGTCGAAACAAAACAAAACACAAAGCTGAGAAGAATGAGTATTCATCATGTGCGCCAAAGTAACTGCATCAAGGGATTACACTGTTTGAGGAGTTGGGTCAATGTTTTGGCTATCTCTTGCTTTTACTACATGAGACAAATTAAGACACTCGAATAAATGAACCACGCATTTCTCATCATGAGGGCATGAGCAAGTATCAGTTCAGATCCATAAAACATGCAGTCTGTCTTTTTCTAATCATTATACATCTGATTATATCATTAAATGTTATCAATCTATATCTATAAAAAATGCAACATTTTAACCAAATTATGATCTCAACTCTGCATAGAAAGTGAAATTGAATCGTGATATCTCACTGAATTCAACATTGCATATGTTGTCCAAGTAGTCAACGACAAGGTCGTAATCTCGTACAAAACATTTACCTCTAGATGTAGGCCAAACAATAACAAACGAGCGGCAAATCCCAATCCAGCAAGCAATATCGAGGAACTTGTATGACAATTGGAATTGATTTTTGGCGGAGGGAAAGAGAAGAGGAGCACTCATCTGCCACATTCCATGATGCTTGTCGAACCAACAACATTCTAAGACAAGATATGCCCTTAGTATACTGAAAATCTGCAGTAAAAATCGTGAAACAACGAGTACCCTACATATAGAACAAGACCAAGATCAATACATGCCTATAAAATTGAGAACTACCAAATCTGATTCAAACACAAAAGAACAAGGAAGAGCTTATCCTATCTTGCTAGGCCATTACCAGCGCCACCCCCTCTCGGCTGTGATCAACAGAAGGAGGCACAAGATACTGGGATACCACGAGAAGCACCACCCACGATGGATCAGAGTGACGACCAACATTGTCGGTCCCGCAGCCGGCGGCCACAGTCACCTGCGAAGATGCGGGGCGTTAGCCAGCGAACAGAGAAGGCAAAGCCAGGGGGAGGTCGCACCCTACAACAAACGAAAGGTAACCTACGACGAATAAAAGATTTGAAATTCCATGGGGAAAAATAATCTGCCCTCGTTCGTCGGTATGGTTCAGGCGCCGGCGGAGCGCTTCAACTCATGGCGAACTGGTTGCCACGGGACCGAGGCCGAGCCAGAACTGAGGGTTGCGTGCGCATCGGGCACTGCCTCCACGCCGGCATCCTCGGTCGCCGCGAGTGCGACGCCGACCATGAAGACGCCACCGCGTTGCTACACGGCGATTCGGCTACCATGGAGGGTGTCGTCATCCGCCGCAACACCGCGCTTGGGTCATAGTCGGTCGGACTTCCCAGAGTACCATTGTGGATGGTGTCGACCATCGCCGAGGAAGAACTGCACCGCGACTGTTCATGCGTCCTCGATGAGGCCACCGTCGGTTTGATGCCGCTGAGCACCGGAGCGACATAGTGGCCGTAATTTTTGGCTTCAGTTTGTCTGTTGGTCTTGTTCTAAATGCATGGAAGCCACAACAGAATTGATTAGCATCCAGAAATAAGCACATTGGGAGAACCTGAGGCTTCTCAGAGGTCAGGGCATTTCGGCCGTCTGATCGAGTCGCTTGATGTGTTTCCGGGCGTCGGATCGAGTGGTGGGAGGAGCTGGGCCGTTGGATCGACCTGGAGTTAGTGCCACAATGAACAGTTTCACCCCCGCTGTAAAGATCTCGTGCCACCACTGTTATTCCCGTGCCCCCGAGGGCATTTTTGTCATTTCACGTGTTGGGCCGTGACGAGTTGGTCTCTGGTTGGCCCGTGGTTGGATGAGACAAAGGGGGGCGCCTGCCTCGCCTCTTCGTCCTCCCATTCGCCACCCCATCTTCCCCGCACTCGCCGCCGCCGCCACCCTTCGTCCCGTGTGCCCCGCCTCCTCCCCTCCCCTCCCCTCCTGTCCCCTCGCTCTCGTGCAGCCGCCGCGGCGCTCCCGCATTTCCTCCCCTTCCTCTCGACCAGGTCGCGCTGGCGCTCGGGGCGCTCACCGCCGTGCTCCCCGGCGACGACGCCCCCGCAGCAGACGGCATGTGGGAGGCCGACCTCCATGCAAGCCCTAGCGCAGCTTAAGGTGAAGCTCGTGGCGCCGGGGCCCGGGCGCGTGGGTGCGGCGGTGCTCGCGGAGCCGCTGCAGATCCCCGCCGACGAGGCCGCGCTGGCGCTCGGGGCGCTCGCCGCCGTGCTCCCCGGTGACGACGACGACGACCCCGCAGTGGACGGCGCGTGGGAGGCCGACCTCCACGACGTGATCCTCTTCCTATACATCCAGTCCTACAAGCGCCTTGTGCCAAGGGGCTTCGATTCCATCCATTAGCACGCTGGCTCGCCATGGTTTATCAGGGAGCAAAGCACCCCGGCCATCTCTCTCTCTCTCTCTCTCTCTCTCTCTCTCTCTCTCTCTCTCTCTCTCTGATGTCAACCTCGGTTGCCTTTTATTTTCAGATCTGCAATGGCCTGAAGAATGAGGCAATCCTTGGAAGCAGCACGTACATGTGATCCCCCTCTCACTCTGATTCCAAGGTTGTTTCTCTCCATATTCCATTCCTCTCACAATTTGTTTCTTTTCCTGGGCTTTTACTTTATCATGTGTGTGCTATGCTTCTGACAAAATATCTAATTCTGTTGCTTTTCATGTCTATGTAAGCATTGTGTTCTCCTTTGTTTAATTTCATTATTGCTATGCAAAGAGGAATCAAGGATTACTTTTCTTGGTACATATGCAGTGTATTTATGTTTCGGGTGGTAACAGTTCAGTTAGAGGTGAGATGTATCGACATAGATGGTTGAAGGCTATACATTAGTTGGATAGATAGATTGAGCAATACACGTGTTGCACCATCATCGGTGAATTAAGAGAAGAATAAATGGTGCGTTTGGCAAAATATCCAATAGTCAGCGTTGGTGTTTAGTGGGTTTTAAGCATTTCCGGGAGCCCTCTCCCTACCTTATTCTTTCATTTATATCTTGTATTTTAATAGGACAAGCTTGTGCTTAGTTTGCTTGAATGTAACTTGCTTCCTTTCTGTCGAGGAAGACAATGGCTCTCAGTTGCCATGTTCAAAGTTAATCGCTTGAATCAGTTGGATAATGAACATGTTGTCGGAGAAAGGCAGGGTTTTGAGAAATCTAAAAGAGCTTGAGAATTTATATGGCCAGAAGAAGGGCAAGAGTGCATAGGGGGTTATTTGTACCATAGAAGAAGTAATGCCTTGGTTCAGTTTACACATTTGAACTCATGCCTTTTAAAGAATAACATTTGTGTTGAAAATTGATTACTTGAGAAGTTGAGAACCTGAAAATGTTTGTCTGTAATGCATCTATTTGTGTGTCAGACACTTCTCCTTTTCTCAAAGAACACAACCTTGTATGTTTTTGGCACAAATTTTCAAATGCTCATGCTAGATCTGATAGTATGTATCCATAATTTGTTTTCAGTTTTTGTTCTAATTTATTCCCATAAAGAGTATCAACGTGCTCTGATTTATAGCGAGATTTAGCCCAGTATTACTAATCATAGGTGTGCTTTTATGCAGGTTATGCTGCTGATGGTAGGTGTCACTCTGGATTGCAGAAAACATGATAAGAGCATGGAGATGGATTGCTGCATATATATGCTGCCCACACTACCATTTTCTTGATCATGTGTGTAGAGTTGAACCGCTCGTTTCATATATCCTTAATTCTTATTCCTTTTAATCTCCATATGACATAGAAGGTTCTGGTAGTGCTCTATTAACATGAGCGGATTTTGTGTGTGTTTTGCAGAAAACATGATAAGAGCATGGATGGATTGCTGCAAATTCACGTTGTTGTTGCGGGATCATGCCGGCCCTCCCTTGTGCTAGCCAGCCATCAGGAGCGACTGCGGTTGGTTGATGCGGACGCGGCTGTGGCTCCCTGTGCTGCTCCTCTCATGTTGCCTCTTCTTCCTCGTGGGCTTCTTTGGCTCCCTCCTCTTCATCCAGGTAACATGGTGGGCCCACGTCACCCCCATCTCGCAAGTTTGTTTCGTCGCGCGCGGGCTTCTGATCTGGGGTCGCTCTATCGGTTGTTCCATGGCAGGATACGCAGGGGGAGGAGGACATGGAGCGGCCACTGCCAAGGGAACGGCTGCTCTGTTTACCCTTATTGTCGGTTTCACTTGCCTGGCCTAGGTATGCTGAGACAATCATTATGTGAGGTAATCTATCCATTTTGAGAGTTCCCTCATTAGTATCCCTAATTGTTAATTGCTATGCTTAATTGGATACTCTGCAGTGTTGTCTTGTTTGCCTTTTTGACCCAAATAAACCACCCCATTACCATATTTTACACAAATGCCATATTTAATCATTGACATAACTTTGGAGGTTTAGTTTAGTTAAAAAGTGATGCCATGTGACTGGAAAGTATATATGTTCAGATTATAATTTAAATTGATACGGTGATTGGCAATAGATAAATCATATTAGCCTTGAAGTGCAGATTATTTCCTTTTTGTGGTTGGCATGAATGGCTTTTGTACTCAATGGTTTAAGCAGTTGCTCTTTGAAATATAATTTTTCTATGTAAGATCTTACCGGCTGTTCTATTATTTAAAATCATTTGCCATGTTTGTACTCTTGCTGAAGTTTGAAGAGTTTCCCGGGGGTGGCGAGGAGCACCGGCAGATTGGGTCCCTGGTGTTTTCCTCTACGAGCTGGGGAGGGCGTGCGGTTCTTTCCTCGTCGGTCTCACTTCTCCCCTTCCTCCATGGTGCTCAAAAATATCACTGACTGCGTGAATTTTAAAAAAAATTAGTCTTATACAAATAGAAAGAATATATGATCTGACCTCATTTCTTAATCCTACAGTATCCTACTGCATTAGTGTACGAGCTGTTACACACAAAAATGGCTTGAAGTTTTGGGATAAATGGGACAAACATAGGGTTACAAATTGTAAATTCAAGTTTTTTTTCGCAAATCAATTTGACACTAATCCTTAGAAAAATGATATTTTTGTTGCATAGATTGCATTGTATAGGTTGTTGACTTGATTTACATCACTCAAGTTTTACCGTGGCACAAAATTAATTTAATTCTGTTAATTGCAACTGCAACTATTTCTCATCACACATAAAGTTAACCTTATAGAGCTAAGGTGGTTATAGTTAGAAACCTCTACAATATCATGGATTGATTTAGGGTTTCAAAATATTGTGAACTGTAAAACGTCTTATATTATAGTACAGTATTAGTAGTTAACATGATTGTTTCAGATTCTGCCGTGGAAGCATTTTACCCCTTTTGCAACTTCCGTCACACTAAATTAGTACTGAATGGTAATATTTCTTCTCTGGATATTTTACGTTACAGGATTGGAACGAAAAGAAGAAACTACATCGTCACATAACTGCAGCAAAGAAGGTACTGCATGAGATGTAGTAGGGTCGTATTCTGGAAGGTTAGCTCTGAATTAATGTTCATCATATGTGTACTAATGATTGTCTTCAGGGATTATTCCATTCATATTACCCTGAATTAATCGTACTCTCATGCTACCTCATTACCTTATTATGTTACAATTTGCTGAAAAAGCCATAGTTGGTATCTGGAGTATAGACTGTAGAATTAGGATCCTATGACATCTATTTACTACTCTGAATTAATTATTATTCGATGACCATATGGATACACATTTCCAAATAATATTTATTAGTTTGTCTATTCAATGGTGTCATTTTCCATTTTTATAGGCATTCAGATCTCCCTGCTATTTTTGTTCTAAGGATGCACTTCAGTATTATGTAACTATGTTGATTTTACTGTCAGCATAAATAATAGATGAGTTAAGATTTACGCTACATAACTTTACAATCAGAATTTAACACGGAGACTTCTAGTGGAAGACTGATGTGACGGCGTCCCGATCTTTCGATGAGAGAGGGATAAATATCGATTTGGTGGATTTTGACCTTGACGATCCGGCTATACCGTGCACTGACGATACGCCTCGACAATCGCTAAACCAATCTCCGATGGTTATTGACCTTGCCGTGAGACACGATCAACTTTGAACAACGAGGTTCAAGTTCACGCAAGCAACCAAGAACCAGCAAGAACAAAGATGAATTGCAACTGAAATTGCGGATGATAAATTGTGTATACTGAACTAGATGAAAAGTTGGGGTTCCACTGTGGATCCGACAAGGCGGTAGTCCTACACGCCTCAGAATGCGAAATTGTAGCGATGGCTAAACAATACAATAAAACCCAAGTCTAAACCTAGCGAAGTCTAATTATTTATAGTAGTACGGAGAGAAGCCGCCGTCTTGATTCGGTTATTCAATGAAACAATCGTGCGTTGTACGACTGAAGTTGGGCCGTTTCAGCACAGGGCCTAGCCAAGCCCATGGCCATGTGCGCCTAGTTGCATGCATGCATCATGTGGCGTTTAGCACACTTGAGCCTGGGACCCACCTTTGCATGCACGTTGAACAAGCTTGCATGCCCATCGCTCCACTGGATGCATGTTGATTTGGTTAGGCTTCAATGCAAACTTCTGTATACATGCATATATAACACACACATGTTTGTATCAAGTAGTCTTCGCATTTTCACCCGAGGTTTGTGCTCGTCTTACGTCATCCCGCATATAATAAAATATTGTGTCGTATTTCTGTTTTGGATAACAAAATAATAAGTTCTATAATTTCTATTAGAATTCACCGATAATTATCTTTATGCATAACAACTATGGTTATATCCGTTGGGTCCATGTCCATATCATCCTCCCTTTCTTGAAAACAAAGCCGTCCTCGGCGTCGCTTATTCTGAAAAAGTACTAACCAAGAAGACAATGTGTATGCATGATATATGTATATATCATCCGTTTAACTCCTCTCAAGTGTTGCACAATTAATACCTCTATGTAAGAGTGATGAGCATACCTAGTGAGATTAAAAATCAAGGAATCATCACAAGAAATATATGGATGGAACAAACTACAACTTACTTTGCACATATCATCGATTTGTAGTGCTCATCATTAAACCATCCCAATATATGTGAATAACTATTAGCGATGCCCAAATTAAAAGCTACAACATGCTTAGATGAGCAATCATGCAAAGAAACTATTCGACATGTAATCCACAAATATATTGGAGGTCATATCAAAATGATTAAGCATGTCTTCTTCCAAACTAGCAAGTTTGAATCCATCACGCTTTTGGACGTGATGAAAATGTAACGCACCAAAATTCATTGTTCACACCATATTCTCCAATCAATTTAATCTTAAGTTTACCAAATGCATGAACACTAGTAGATGATGGCAAACTTGTCAGTTCGGAAATTTTGTTTTTAGCATGTAGTAACTTCATAGGTTTATTGAGCATAATATCACACAAAGAATTAGTAGGTGAAATGCATACTTCTTCATGTTGTATTATCTCTATGCAACCTAAATCATGAACAATGCTCTCAGATGGCTCAATACTAACAGAGGAAAAATTATTTGTTTCGAGTACTTGATCACCCGGTGTAACCAAGTTAGTAACACAAATATCCATAAGAGGTGGTGTGATCAAAATAGATGGCATGTCATTGAACTCAACACATGTAGATTTTAATTTAGCATGACATGGAACAATCTCATGTGGAAGGGTAGATTCAATACTTTTCTTATTACCTTTGATGGCCAACTCAGAAGATGTAGGTATTGTTAGTGGCATCATGCCACAAGCCGAGAGTGGTGGGGTCCAACAACCACTGTAGTTTGCGCATGTGAAGAAGTATCTCAAACAAAACTTCGTGTAGGGGCTCGCACTATGTGTTTGTTTGTCTCATGTATGTGTCTATTAATTTTCCGCTCAACTTTACAAGCAATATGAAACAAACCATTCATGGAATAATATTCTTTATGCACAAGTATATCATAGATATCTCGGTTTAATCCTCTCAAAAATCTATTCATCGTAGCTTCTTCACATTCTTCTAAGCCACAACGAAACAAAGAAGTGCACAAATCATTATAATATTCTTCAACGGTGTTATTGCCTTGTGCTAAACGTTGCAATTTCCTAAACAAATCACTAGCATGGTATGAAGGAACAAATCGGTTTCGCATAACATGTTTTAAAGCTTTCCAAGTAGTAGGTATACTATAAATATTTTCCCTACAATAATTTCTCCACCAAACTGAAGCAAACCCGAAAAAGCTTTTAGTGACATCATTTATTTTCTTATGCTCTGAAAAATCATGGCTACTAAATATTTCTTCTACATGAATTTCCCAATCAATATATGAGTCAGGGTCATATTTACCCTCAAAATTTGGCAAAGAGGTAACCTGATGATGTGTGTCTCTACCATGATGTACATCACGCGACGGTCGTTGTACCTTCTGTGGTGGGAAAGAGTGATTTGTACCAATATGCGGCAAGTCCTCTCCCACAATAGATGCAACCCAACTGTTGGTCGCTCTTGAATCTGACATGGTTAGTACCATACAAAAACAAAATCACAAGTATAATGTTTCTATAGTACTACTCGGAGGTGGTGGAAAAAAAGTTCTCTCAACACTCTAGCAATTACCAAGCTCTTACCAGCTCTTACCGTGCTGCAGTGGTTGCCGGCCTTTGGCGTTGTCAAAAGTTATCAAAATTGGATATAGCAATTGCCAAGTGACCGAACAAGGTATAATATAGGAGGTGGAGCTTGGTGAAGGTTTCCTCAACTCACGATATCTGTGGCACAATTAAGCAAAAAGTAATGCAAGTTGAATAATTGTTCAAACTCCTAACTAGTGCTGGCAGTCGACTAGTAAGAGATAAAAGAATCTAAGCCCAGATACTGAAACAAGCGAGTAAAACCGTGTGAAGAAAGATATGTGATAATCGAAAAAACGAGAGACACACAGATATATAACAAGGCTCCAACAGATACAAATGATATGATGCGGTGGTTGGAGCAACAAAATAATGTCCTGAATATCAATCGCAAGAGATTACTTGTAACAGATGTATGCGGCCTTGTTTTTTTTTCACTATTTTTTTTCTTTTTCTTTTTTCTTTTCCTTTGCTCTTTTTTTTTGCTTTTTTTTCTTTTCTTTTGCTCTTTTTTTTTTCTTGAGGCCGGTACTAGCAGACTATGTAGGCACACACAATTAGAGCCAACAGAGAAAATGGGGGAAAAACTTATTGAGCCGTGTGCCACGGAAGCTAACAAAGTGCTAGTAGCAAAAGGAGGCACGTATGAAGATGTGCTGCGTAGACCAGGCTACCGTACAAGGAGCAGAAAGAAGTAGAAAAAGGAAAACAGTGGCACTGCAGGGCAGACACGCTGAACTTGATGTCTGTGGTCATGCGTGAGTTGCTGAGGCACACACAAACGATGGCAGGTAGATGGGCTGGATGTCTGGGTTTGCGCTAAGCATGAAGCGTGAGGCTGATCTGCTGCTGAAAGCGTGGTGATATGAAAAGCGATCTAATCAGTGCGTGATGAATATTGCAGCACACAAAAAGAGGCGTCGAGACTCAATCAACTGGAAACAAACAAATCGCGATCTCTCTGCTTTTTTTTTTCTGGAAATTCTTTAGATCGAGAACTAGCGTTGCGGCAAATATTATTGGGTGGACAAAAGTAGATTGATCTAGTAGAAAATTTGCTCCCCAACTAATCTAAACCAGCACTAATTATAGGATGAATGCAACCAAGAATTCAACTATGCAAATACTGGATGCAAAAATTGCTAAGGGCTAAAAAGGTAGGTGTAATGGATGATCTAATCTTTTTTTTTTGCTTTTTTGTGGGTTATAGGCCGGAAAATAACTAATCTATAAAAAATTGTAAATCTCTCACTGATGAACCTGAAAACTGATACCACTTGATGCGACGGCGGCCCGATCTTTCGATGAGAGAGGGGATAAATATCGATTTGGTGGATTTTGACCTTGACGATCCGGCTATACCGTACCCGACGATACGCCTCGACAATCGCTAAACCAATCTCCGATGGTTATTGACCTTGCCGTAGACACGATCAACCTGAACAACGAGGTTCAAGTTCCTGCAAGCAACCGAAGAACCAGCAAGAACAAAGATGAATTGCAACTGAAATTGCGGATGATAAATTGTGTATACGAACTAGATGAAAAGTTGGGGTTCCACTGTGGATCTGACAAGGCGGTAGTCCTACACGTCTCGTAGATGCGAAATTGTAGCGATGGCTAAACAATACAATAAAACCCAAGTCTAAACCTAGCCGAAGTCTAATTATTTATAGTAGTACGGAGAGAAGCCGCCGTCTTGATTCGGTTATTCAATGAAACAATCGTGCGTTGTACGACTGAAGTTGGGCCGTTTCAGCACAGGGCCTAGCCAAGCCCATGGCCATGTGCGCCTAGTTGCATGCATGCATCATGTGGCGTTTAGCACACTTGAGCCTGGGACCCACCTTTGCATGCACGTTGAACAAGCTTGCATGCCCATCGCTCCACTGGATGCATGTTGATTTGGTTAGGCTTCAATGCAAACTTCTGTATACATGCATATATAACACACACATGTTTGTATCAAGTAGTCTTCGCATTTTCACCCGAGGTTTGTGCTCGTCTTCTGTCATCCTGCATATAATAAAATATTGTGTCGTATTTCTGTTTTGGATAACAAAATAATAAGTTCTATAATTTCTATTAGAATTCACCTGATAATTATCTTTATGCATAACAACTATGGTTATATCCGTTGGGTCCATGTCCATATCAAAGACACAATTTTCATTTTTGAAGCGAAGAACAGAATCCCTGCTGTTCCACGGAGTGAGTACAGGTAATGGTAAAACAAGGAAAAAGGAAGTCTGGAGCTCTCTCGGCTGTACTGTTGGCCGTAGTAAGCCGCGGCGAGGATCGGGCGCACGCTGGCCATGTCGGGTGCGTCGGGCCCAAAGCTAGTGCGTGTGTGTGTGCATGCATGGGTGCGCGTGTGTGCATGCCGTAGCCATGCCGTAGATGAAGGCGGTCGTTTAGGTTGATCCGCAGTAGGCGCGGGGGATCGTCTCGGGCTCGGGCGCGCTCGTTCGCGTCGTCGCGGCGACGAGGACGCAGCCGAGAGCGGCAGATCGGACGTCTTGGGCGGGCCGTGGGCGTGGAGTACGTGTGCTCCTCGGTGGCCCAAGTATTTAAGCCTGTAGGGATCCTTGTAACGTGTGGTGCACGGACTCGAGTTCGTGCTCGAGGAACTGAAGCCGTTCGTGCGGCTGCAGCGGCGTTCGTCTTGTTGGGAAACAACTCTGTGTCTATCCACCTTTCTTCTTCTTCCTTGAGTGAGCCATGGCGTGAGTGAGCGAGCTGGCGCCGAGCAAGGAGGGCGGCATGGAGGCGGAGCGGCAACAACAATTGGTATCGAGCATCGGGTTCGGAGGAGCTTCGCCGGCGATGGCGCTGCGTCCCGTCTTGGCGGCGAGCACGCGATGATGCGGCGTCGCGGAGGAAGTCGGCGGCGGCGGACCCTGCACGTGGCGCGAGAGGCTGCGGTGGCCTTGGCGCTTCGGTGGAGAAAAGGCCAAGCCGGGACACGCCGGATCGGCCGCGTTAGTCGCGTCGGAATGCGATCATGGCGCTGGATCGAGGCGTCGCGGGCGTGGCGTAACAAGCCGCGGCGACGGGCTCACCGCGTCGGTAGCGTGTATGGGCGCTACCGGACGTAGCGAACACGTCGGGACCGCGGGAGTGGACCACGTCGAGTCTTTGACCTGGTTGCGCAGATCGCGTCGTCGCGTGGCGGGAGCGCTGGCCGAGCGCGAGGACGTGGGGTGTCCGCGGCGAAGGCACGGCGGCACGTGGCGGCGTGGCGAGGACGTCGAAGCGGTGGCGGCTATAACGACGACGACGCCGACGGCGCTGGGCGGAGCCTTGCCGCGGGCGACGGCGGCGTCGAGGACGTCGGTCTCCTCTAGGCCACGGCTTAGGGGGAGAGTGTTGGCCGTAGTAAGCCGCGGCGAGGATCGGGCGCACGCTGGCCATGTCGGGTGCGTCGGGCCCAAAGCTAGTGCGTGTGTGTGTGCATGCATGGGTGCGCGTGTGTGCATGCCGTAGGCATGCCGTAGATGAAGGCGGTCGTTTAGGTTGATCCGCAGGGGGCGCGCGTGGGGATCGTGCGGGCTCGGGGCGCGTCGTTCGCGTACGTGCGTGACGAGGACGCAGCCAGAGCGGACAGATCGGACGTGCGGGCGGGCCGTGGACGTGGAGTACGTGCTCCTACGGTGGCCCAAGTATTTAAGCCCTGTAGGGGATCCTTGTAACGTGTGGTGCCTGGACTCGAGTTCGTGCTCGAGGGAACCTGAAGCCGTTCGTGCGGCTGCAGCAGCGTTCGTGCGCTGGGAAACAACTCCTGTGTCTATCCACCTTTCTTCTTCTTCCTTGAGTGAGCCATGGCGTGAGTGAGCGAGCTGAGCGCCAGAGCAAGGAGGGCAGCATGGAGGCAGGAGCGGCAACAACATGTACAACAAAGAGGGGTTACTTCACATACTCATCAGCAGAGAGGCTAATATCATCTCCAATCAAGTGAAAAAGCAAGGGCGCAGCCTTAGTTTTCTGTTGAAAAACTTTTATTTCTTTCAATCCAGAGGTGCTAGCCTGTGTAAGCAGTGACAGTGTACTTTTTATTGATCTGAATCTTCAGGCTTCATCTTAAAATTTTGGGCCACGAACGCTTGATCGCAAAACTAACAGGTATCGTGGTGAGGCCAGCTTCTATTTTGCATGTTGCCTTATTTCTCTTCTATCTGCAGTTTGCTTCCATGTTCTATATGTTTGCGAGGAAATTTCAAATAATTTTGTATGCTCATCAATTGTTGCATCTACAATAAGTATGTGAACCGTGTACCGTACGGATTCCTTAAGGGCCTCATGATTGTTGGTGCTTTTTTTCATACGAAAACACCAAGGTTATTATCCTAGTTATCATAGTTTCCAGCAGGATTATCATAACAATTATGCAATTTTTTCCAGGTGATTACATATTTAAAGGTAGTGAATTTTTTAGTCCTATGTGATTTCTTATCAACTGAGCTATCAAATTGTGCATTACGTACTTGATGACAACATTGTAACCAGCACCCTCGTGTCAAGGCGCGTTTCCGATCTCATTGGATACTTTTGTACTTTAGTTATAAGCATAATTGTCAGAAGCAAGCATAATGGCCATATGATGAAGCCGATAAGTGTTTAGTAAAGACTCCAATCAGTTCGATCTGTCCATGATCTCAATCGCATATGATATTTTCCTTCTGGGTATTTAACTTTGTCAAGTGCATGCTATGGTTTAGAGCAAAATTCAGTTTCCAATATAATTCAGTGATTTTCTTACCTTGCATTTTATTTTGCATAATTGTAGAAATTGCGGGTGGCCATCCGCGGATCTACTATCCCTGGTTTGCTTTGTCGAGGTATGATCTTTCATAATGTGTTCTATCTTGCAATATTACTTGATTTGTTCTTGCCATCATTTTTCAGTCTCTTGCAATATTATTTGATTTATTTCTGTTGTAAACATAGCACAAGTTGCCCCTTCTAATTGATCTGCCTTGTATCTATATGGTGGAGTGCTGTGTTATGTAGAATATGTACAGTCCCATGTTTTGTTTTCTGCATTACTTTGTTGTTCTCTAAGCTCTACAAATAGTGAGACCAAATTATGTTCGGTATAGTCCTTACATGGTAGATCCACGGATGTCCACCCCAATTTCCACAATTTTTTAATACAACAAACTACCATTTTTTAATCATACACTACCTCCTCTGATAGAGATGGTCGTCGTCCCATCTTTGTGGTTCAGGAATATGCTCATTTATTTTTCAAGCAGAAAATACAGAGATGGTCGTCGTCCCATCTTTGTGGTCATCGTCGTCCCATCTTTGTGATCAAGTTTATGTATTGCCTGCTATGCAGTGTCCTGGGCAAGAGGACCAAGTGTGGGCGGGTTGGTATCGGCAAGGCGGGCTGTCAGCACGGTGTTGGAGTTGGTCGGTAGTGGTGCACCTACGCCATGTATGGATCAATCTAGGAGGTTCCATGAAGGCCCAGTCTATCCAGGTAGTTTGTTATACTACTGCCATAGATACACTTTATTTATCAAGGATTTTTGTATATCATAATATCAAAGGAAAAAGGGTCTGTCTATGGATGCACTTATGGTCATGTACAGTTCAGAGCCACTGTTATTCATCAAGAACATAATTTAACTAAAGCTCATTAAAAAAATTTGCCCATAGAAATAATCACTTTGGATTTGTATTGTCAAAAGGATGTAGAACATTTGTAACATTTCTTCCCATATTCATGAGACTTCCACTCTGCTGTTGCATTAGTCAAGTTTAATTTCATTACATATGTGTGCATGTATCAGTTTTCATATTTAAAGTGATATACTCCCTCCGTTCCTAAATATAAGTCTTTTTAGGCATTTAAAATGGACTACAATATAGGATGCATGTAGACATATTTTAGAATGTACATTCACTCATTTTGCTTCGTATGTAGTCACTTGTTAGAATCTCTAGAAAGACTTATATTTAGGAACGGAGGGAGTATTTAAGAATTGTGAGAAATTTTGCCAAATTTGCTGGGCACAAAACAAAGACATCTGAAAGCAGGACAAACATCACTGATATTTTGTTGGTCATTTTTGGTGTCGCATCTCAAATGGAATGGCACTCGTGGAGGCAATTGAACCAAGCTATGGCATCGTAGTTTTATTTCTCTATTGCCATTATTGGCTTTTGCTCTCTTGTGTTCCTGCTCATATTACTGAACTTATAGCTATTTAGCTTTTGTAATCATATGACCGTGCTGAATTGGATGTTGCCTTGCTGCTGGGACGGGTTAGCTTTTATAATCTCATGACTATATTGAACTTGATGATGATACACTTCTGGTATAGTCTGGATGTTTCTTCTTACCATTGAACTCGATAATTGTTTGTCCTGTTACATGTGCTAAACTTGCCTTCATACTAATGCATGATGCCGCTTGATCTTCCATGGCTTGACCACATCGTTAGGACCGGCACCCTCGCGCCAAGGCGTGTTGCCGATCAGTATTTGTTTGATCAAAACGAAAACAAACGAACAAGACATGTATTGATCCATTGTGAGGCCCGGACAATTAAGTTACTGTAATTCCCTGCTAATGGTGCCACGTCATCATGATTATTGTTGATAAACTTGCGTTGATTCAATCCCGTTCGAATTCAAAATTCTAAATCAAGTCAAACGGTAAAAGTTTTCAAACGTTCAAACTAAAATGTTCGTGATATTGTATAAATTCCCCTGACCTTTGTCAAGTTGAATAAACTAGATTTGACTCACAAATAAATTCCTAGGAATTCAATAAGTGGTCCAAAGGCTTCTAAATTGGCCATTTCAATTAAAGCAAATCTTCTCAACCTTTGGAAATGCCTCCAAAACTTTGTGCAGCCCTAGGATATTGTATATCTTTTGTGCAAAGTTTGAGCCTTGACAAAAATCAATCACTATTTAAAAGAACACTAGCAGTTTTATTAAAATAAAATAAAATGGAAAGACCCCCCCCCCTCCCAGCTGAACCGACCGGCCTAGCTAGCCAACCGTCCGATCCAGCTAGCAAACTGGCCCGCCCAGTCAACCAGACTCCCCCCCCACTTGTCTCCTCCCTCTGTTCCCGTGGCGCGGTCGCTACAGGTGTGAGTTTGACCCCGACCACCTCGTCCGCCTCGCCGAGAGGATAAGGCCGCAGCCCCCCTCTCGGCCCCTCGTCGCCCAGATCCTGCCTCGCCTCCTAGATCACCCTCGCTTCCTCTCCCTTCTCCAGTGCCGGGGAGAAGCGCCCGAAGCCGCCACTGTCTCCGGGCGTGACCATGGCCCGTCTACGCTGCAGCCACTGGCATCATCGCACCCCATCGCCGTGCCCATCCACACCGTGGGCCTTGTCTTCTTCGTCTGTAGAACCAGGTCGGCGCCGGGGAGCCTCAACCACGCCGGTAGCGCCAGTTCCACTCGCTGGTGCTTGCCTCGGCTACCTCATCGATCTGCCAGCTCTGGTCCTCCCCGTGTCCATGCGAGCTCGCCGTCGTCTACCTCGCTGTGAGCTCCCATGCCGATTCCCCCTTCCCTCTCCTGTTTTCCTCTCGACGTTGGTCGTCGTCCCACGCACGCATGCGCGAGTCCATGCCCAGGCCCCGTCCCCGCCGTCACGCCCGAGCTCCCGCGGAGCTCGCGGTTGGTGTGCCTGCTGCCTTTGCCCGCACGTCCTCATGCCCGGCGATCCTGCTGCAGCCGCCCGCGCCCGCCACCGCGCCACGCCGCCCGCTTCCTCTCGCCTTGGCTTCTCGCCTTCTCATTGCCGCCGCCACGCTAAGCGTCGGCCGTGCCATCCTTCGCCTCCCTGCCATGAGCAGCCGCCACAGGTTCTCCTCCCATCCCCAGCCACCTCCGGCTCCCAGTGGCTGCTGGCACCGCTCGGGGCATCGACCAGCCTTGCCTCCCACGCGTGTTGGGCGCCTGGGTGCGCCCCGCCCCAACGGCCACTGCTCGTTAAGCCCGCCCCGCTAAGGCCACTTAGGCCTATGACACGGGGGGCCCGCCCCCAAAGCGAATTAAAAAATGTTTTTTAAGTAAAATTAATAAAAAAAAATTAATAATAAATTATTTAATTAATTAGTAAGTTAATTAATTAGCATAGTTAACTACCTAATTAACTTATTCTGCTAATTAACTACCTAATGTGTAGTTAGTTTAAAATGGGTCACTGACAGGAGGGCCTCACCTCCTGTTGACCAGTCAAGCGTTGACTGGTCAATTGGGACCCCCTGGACCCACATGTCAACCTGTGTACACTTATGTGTACACAGTGTTGTGTGCACTTAGCAATTCTGCTTTTATTTTCGGATTAAAATTAATTCCTATATATAAATAAAACTTTGAAAAATAATAGAAAATTAACCGTAGCTCGGATCGAAAACATTGTACATGAAAGTTGCTCAAAACGACGAGACGAATCCGAATACGCAGTCCGTTCGTCCGCCACACATCCCTATCTTAGCAAACGCTGGACTTTTCCCCTCCGGTTCATCTGTCTGACAGACGTCCAGAACCGGGAAAACTTTCCCGGATGTTTCCCCCTTCGCCAGTATCGCCTAGCACTACGTTAGAACACCTCGAGCCCTGCTTATTGTCTTGTTATGCATATGTTTGTGTGTATTTACTGTTTCTTCCCCCTCTTCTGCGGTAGACCCCAAGACCGTTGTTGATGCCCCGGTGATTGTCTACGTCACCGCCAGTGTCAAAACCGGCGGATCTTGGGTAGGGGATCCCGAACTGTGTGTCTAAGTCTAATGGTAACAAGAGGCGGGGGACACAATGTTTACCCAGGTTCGGGCCCTCTCGATGGAGGTAATACCCTACTTCCCACTTGATTGATCTTGATGATATGAGTAGTACAAGAGTTGATCTACCACGAGATCGTAGAGGCTAAACCCTAGAAGCTAGCCTATGATTATGATTGTTTTTTTCCTATGGACTAAACCCTCCAGTTTATATAGACACCGGAGGGGGCTAGGGTTACACAGAGTCGGTTTCAGAGAAAGGAATCTTCATATTCAAATCACCAAGCTTGCCTTCCACACAAAGGAGAGTCCCATCCGGGCACGGGACGAAGTCTTCTATCTTGTACCTTCATAGCCCAACAATCCGGCATACACATATAGTCCGGCTGTCCGAGGACCCCTTAATCCAGGACTCCCTCAGTAGCCCCTGAACCAGGCTTCAATGACGATGACTCCGGCGGAGATTGTCTTCGGCATTGCAAGGCGGGTTCCTTCTCCAATTACACCAAAGTAGATCTTGAACATAAGAATCGTGTCCGGCTCTGCAAAACAAATTCCATATACCATCATGGAGAGCATAATGTTTTCACGAGTCCAATCCACTGATACCTTTTGCAACACAACACTACGTCATCGTCCGGCCATTATTTTGAATTTTTTTCCAACCCACTGCTCCACGCTTTGCGAGACGGTTTCATTGGCACATCTTGTCGAAGCCGAGATTGTGTCCACTTATTACGGGATTCTCATCAACACGCGCATGGGTAACCCAATCGTCCTGTTGGTATGATTCCTTGGAAATAGGCATGTTTTAAGGCCACGTAGGGGACGTTTGATATTCGTCATCTTTATAAGGATGCCGAGACCCGCCTTTCCCCTCTACGATACTCCCCTCCTCCTCCCACCTCGAGTTCCAACACCGAAGGCTTTACCAGCCACTTCGAACCTCAGGCCATGCCCGGATCCAGCTTTCAAGGCCAGTGGACGGCTTCCTCGGTCACCAAGGAGGATATCACGAAGCTTAGGGAGGCGAGGTATTTGACCACGGAAATCCTTCACAGGCTTCCTGCACAAGGGCAGGTTATCCCTACTCCTAGGCCTAACTAGAGGGTCGTATTTATCCCTCACTTCCTCCGGGGGCTAGGTTTCTCCCTTCATCCCTTCGTTCGAGGGCTCATGTTTTACTACGGACTATATTTCCATGATCTAGCTCCAGACTCCCTCCTTCACATCTCATCATTCTTTATCGTATGCGAGGCTTTCCTCCGTATCTCTCCACACTTCGGCTTATGGCTCAAGACATTTGATGTAAGGCCAAAGATAATAGACAGGAGACACACAGAGTGCGGAGGTGCTTTGCTAAGCAAATTGGTTGACGTCATCTGGCCAAAGGGTTCCTTCACCGCAACTTCCGGCCTATGGCAACGGGAGTGGTTTTGTATCACGGAGCCCCGTGGTACCAAGTGGGTGGCTTCACCCGCCTTCCGATCCGGCCCTCTGCCACAGCTTGCATCATGGATCAACAAGGGGCTGGATTGGGGATCGCTAGATGAAGTTCAGATACTACAAAGCCGCATTCGAGGCCTCATTAAGAAGGACATCGACCTCATCAAGGTAATCCAAGTTATGTTAGTCTGTCGGGTCTTTCCATGCCAACGCCGACCTATCCATATGTGGGAGTTCAATCCGGAAGGACCGCGAACCATTCAACGCTTCTTCGGCACAACGCTCGAAGGGATGTATGAATTATTCTTCGGGTCACGAAAAAGGTGTCCGGACACTACCGAGGACGCAGGCCTCGACTGTAACCATCCGGATTCCCCGGTAAGTACTCAATTTCTGAACACGTTTTTAGTTTAAGTTTCCCATAAAAAAATTGAGAAAAACCACACTCTGCCAGGGCTGGTTAAAGAATGCGGAGAGGATCAGGTGTTCGGCCCCTCTTCCCGAAAACCTAGCGGACCAAGTGTTAACCAGGATGCTGGCTTCGGCACTTTATCAAGAGCCGTTGAGGGAAGAAAAGGAGAGGAGTGGAGAGGCCCAAAGCGGCCTTCATACCAGAGGTGCGTCACGCACCATATCTGGGGAAATCGGAACTCCCGTGTTGGAGGGTGAATGGGGAGGAGAATTTAACATTCCCTCCCCCACGGGAAGAGAAGAGCCGCTCCCGAAGACCTGAAGGAAGAGGCTTCCAAGCGAGGGAAGAAATCCCTATCAGGGGGCCCGAATTCGGGAGGCGATATTGCTGCACCGTGCCCACAAGGGGGCCAACCTTTAGCAGAACCGTGAGTGAAAACAGGTGTTTAATAAGCATACCCCGTTCTTTTCCGTTTGTGAGGGTAATATTTTGAAACGTATGTTTTGCAGTTTGGCCTATAGCCTCCCTCAACAATCTTCGTCCTCGGGGGATCTTCTTCCGGAGATGATGGAGAGCGAAACGCGGCCTCATACTTCCCCGCCCCATAAGGCAGACAACCCCAAGGTGTCGTCCCGGAGGATCTCTCCCGATCCGCGAAGGAGTGCTAGGCTAGAAGATGACTCTTCGTGTCACGCCCAAGATGCGACCCTATCCTAAAGGAACTCGAAGGTCCCACCAAGGATAGAAGCGCATCTTGAAGACGCTTTTGCAAGGTGGATATCATTACATCAAACCATTACATAATAGTTGGGGATACATACATAAGGCACAAACGCCCCCAAGAATACATCAACATCATACAAGAGATCAACATCCGACTACGGATGGTACACAAACAGAAACTCAAACAATATCCACCCTGCTAGTCCAGGCTGCCGACCTGGAACCTATCCCCTGATCGAAGAAGAAGCAAAAGAAGAACTCTGAAACAAGTAAGCATCGCTCTCGCGTCATGAACATCGCAATACCTATACCTGCAACTATTGTTGTAGTAATCTGTGAGCCACGAGGACTCAGCATTCCCATTATCATGGGTATCAAGACTAGTAAAGCTTAATGGGTATAGAAAGGATAAGTGGTGGGGTTGCAGCAGCGACTAAGCATATCTGGTGGCTAACATACGCAAATAAGAGTGAGAAGTGAAGAAAATGGAACGGTCGAGAAGCTAGAAGTGATCAAGAAGTGATCCTGAAACTACTTACGTTCATACATACCCCAAAAACCGTGTTCACTTCCCGGACTCCGCCGAAAAGAGACCATCCCGGCTACACACATGGTTGATGCGTTTTAATTTGAATCTAGTGTCAAGTTCTCTACAACCGGATATTAACAAATTCCCATCTCCCACATAACTGTGGGCATGGCTCTCGAAAGTTTACACCCTGCAGGGGTGTCCCAACTTAGCCCATCACAAGCTCTCATAGTCAACGAAGGATATTCCTTCTCCCAGGAAGACCCGATCAGTCTCGGAATCCCGGTTTACAAGACATTTCGACAATTGTAAAACAAGACCAGCAAAGCCGCCCGATGTGCCGACAAATCCCGATAGGAGCTGCACATATCTCGTTCTCAGGGCACACCGGATGAGACATCCTATGAGTAAAACCAGACCTCAAGTTTCCTCGAGGTGGCCCCGCTGTCTACTCGATTCGGACCAACACTCGAAGGAGCACTGGCCTGGGGGAGGGGGGTTAAATAAAGATGACCCTCGGGCTCCCAAAACCGAAGGGAAAAAGGCTTAGGTAGGCAAATGGTAAAACCAAGGTTGGGCCTTGCGGGAGGAGTTTTATTCAAAGCGAACTGTCAAGGGGTCCCATAAATCACCCAACCGCGTAAGGAACGCAAAATCAAGGAACATAACACTGGTATGACGGAAACTAGGGCGGCAAGAGTGGAACAAAACACCAGGCATATGGCCGAGCCTTCCACCCTTTACCAAGTATATAGATGCATTAATTAAATAAGAGATATTGTGATATCCCAACATAACCCTGTCCATCATGGAGCAATCTTCAACATCACCTGCAACTAACAACGCTATAAGAGGGGCTGAGCAAAGCGGTAACACAACCAAGCAACAGTTTGCTAGGAAGGGTGAAAAGGTTAGAGGCTGACATGGCAATTTGGGCGGCTTGAAAAGCAAATGATAGGTAGCGCATCATAGCGATAGAACGAAGCTACTAGCATAGGAATGATAGTAATGAGATCCAAGGTGACGGTCATCTTGCCTGAAATCCCGCAAGGAAGAAGAAAGAGTCCATGAAGAAGACGAACGGGAGTAGTCGAACGAATCCTCACAATCGCAGCATTACCAGAACTAAGAAGCAACACCGGAAACAAACAAACAACATGGTAAATGCACAAGCATAAACATGGCATGATGCACAAACAAGTATGACGCATGTCCAGTTAAATGTTGTTAACATGCCAAGAGGTGAAGCATAAGTAAACTAACTAATTAGGCAAGTTTAAATGAGGCCGAAACTATCAAACAACAATTCCGGAAAATCCTCATATGCATATTTTGGATTTGCTACTGTTCTGCCCTAAACACAATTTTAATGTTGTTAAACAGCAAAATAAAGTACATCAAGTTAATCTATGCATTTTTCTACCCCATTTACATATAAAGAACATTTAATTCCGAGCTATGGTTATTTAGTTATGAAATAAACCATTTTAACATGGCATTATACAAATTAAATGCAAACATCAATTTAAACATTTCAAATATGGATGAAAGATGGATATTGTGAAACTACATGAAATTCTAAGCATTTTACATATATAGTTTGTTTAATTTGGATGCATGCACATTTAGTTATTAACAATGCAAAACAGTGGCATTTCAGTAAATAAGAATGCATTGGAAAAAGCTAAAATACACAGAGTGGGAAGAAATATGCACGAGCCCGAAGCATTACGGTGCAGCGGCCCAGATGAGGATTCGGCCCATGTGGATGTGGTGTGCAAAAGAAATAAAACAATAGAGCAAAAGCAGGGGCGTCTGGGAATTGAATCCAGGACCTCCTGGATGCGTGCATGAGGGAGGAACCACTGGGCTAGCTATGTGTTTATGATGCAAAGGGAGATCGTCAAGAGATAATGCATATGCGTATGGTGACCAGGACAAAAACTGAAGTGTGAGCACGGGGACTCGCCGGCGACGGGAGCAAGCAGCAACCCCTGCCGTGGTTGTAGAGGACCGGCGGGGGTGCGAAAACGTGCGAGGGTGCGTGTGGTGGAGCAACGACGCGGGGGTGTGGGTGCGTGTGCGAGGCCAAGCCTGGATGGCCATGGTTTCCGGCTGGAAGGATGACACTGTGTGCTGGTGTGTGGCGAGCAGCGGCTAGGCAGGGGCTGGACAGGTCCCTGAGGTTGTGCAAGCGCATGCATGTGCAAGCGGAGCAGCTGCAGGAGCTTGGGTCCCAGGCTGCATGTGTGAGTGGATGTGTGGGTGCTGTGCAGAAGAGGCAAAGCACGAGCTTGAACTCGTTCCCCTGGTCGTCCATGGCGGACGACCTCCGGGTTGCACGGGTCGACGGACATGCGGACAACGAGACCATAGAGAGATGGGGAGGAGCGGAGCTTCACCGTGGGGGTGTTGCTGGATTCGATCGGGGTCGGGGAAGAGCGGAAGCAACGAGGGAAGGTGCTGCCCATGAAGCAGGGGAGGAAGAGGACGATGGGGAGGTAGCTGGACTTAGCGATCCTTGGGCGTGGCTCGTCGTCAGAATGGGTCCGAGGCAGTGTTCTCGAGTGAGAAGACGATGGAGGGGAGGCCACGGCGGAGGGATAGGACGGCGGCGAGGTTGTGCCCGAGCCAGCCATGGCTCCTGGAGGCGGGGAAGCAGGTGCGTGGGTGCCCCTTACCTTTGGCGGCGGTGCAGAGGGGAAAATAGGAAGGAGGAGGAACCCTAGGGTGAGGGCTGCTGGTTTTATAGGAGGGCGAGGCAAGCTGGCTCGACCATGGTGGCCATGTGCGCCTGCCTCGTCGGTTTTACTATGAGAGGGTAACGAACGAGGGAGGAGGAAGAACAATAGCGAAGGGAGACTGGCATGCGGGCCCGGTGTGGTTGTCCACGTGGAAAGGGACATCCACGGGAGCAAAGGAGGCGCAGGAGAGAGGCCTTGCCGGCGGCTGGGCTCGGGCGATGTTAGGCTGCGCTTCAGCTGCGCTGGGCTGCTGGTTTCCTCACCTTCTTCCGTATTTTTCAAACAGAAAAGAAGAGAGAAAAGTGCAGGGAGTTTGGATAGGGTAGTGGCAAAGATGAAAATATTTATGGGCTGCTGGTATAATGGATAATTAAGTAAAATTGGTTTGGATATTTTACAGACAGAAATTTAAAACAAGTTTGAATTTCATTCAAACTTGAGTTAAATTCTAGGCCAACCAAAACAACTTACAAAGAGCTCCAACTTGGCAGAGAGGGTGCAGACATGATGTAAGATTTACAAAAAATAAGTGAACATTTTACTGGGACAGGAAAATGCCACTTGCAATAAATATGTGAGAATTGAAAGGAAGAGGCTAGTGATGGGGTCTTGCACTTGATGATGGTTTAGATAGAAGGGCAAGATGGAACAACAAAGAAGATGTGGAGAAGGAGTTCACAAAGATAACAAGCACACAACAAATGTGCACACGATGAATATGCACACTACAAGGATGATCATGATGCAAATGTAATAAAATGACATAGGCAAAATCACATCATGAAGCATAGAACAAAGCAAGTGAGACGACCATGGCAAGCAAACAAGGATGGCACAATGCGATATAAAAAAATATGAACATGATGCAAGAGCAAAATATGGCAATGGCATTCATCATGAACATGGCAACAACATATAGGAATGAAATATGCAACACAATTATGATAATGTAAACAAACATAATAAACACACGACAACAACTAAAATAAAGGAAGGCATCTAGAGAATTGGTCTTGGGGTGTTACACTTCGGCCGCCCAAGGTCCGGGGTGTTCGGCTCCTAGAGAGACCAACAACAACAGTCCCGAACTACCCGCTATACAGCCGGACATATGGACGGGTCTACTGCGGCAAGCGCCTATCTCAGAGGAACATCATACCTTAATGGGTACGGTGATTGAGAGAATTTCATCTGCAAAAATCGGATTGAGTGAAGCCTTTACGAGCCTGCTAAGAGGCTTTGAGTTACGTAATGTAGCCTCTCTTTGTTTTTGTACCGTAAACGCAATGTGCACTGTGTATAGATAGTATCCCCTAAGACTCTGGTTGCCCTTCGAATGGGACGATCAGAGGATCAAAAGATAAATATGCTCAGGTAATAATTTTGCTAATTTGTACACAGGCGGCTGCAACCCTGGCCACTGCTCGGGCTGCCCAATTTGCCGAACTGAAGCGGCAACTTGATGTAGCGGATGATCACATCACGCTCATGAACAAGAGTCTTGACGAGGCGCAAGGTATGTCTTTTGGGCGGTCAGTGAGTATAAATAGGAGCATGATGCTGGAATTTATAGTATGCTTGACTGCAGATGGTGCTGCCGCCGTGGAGACCCTTCGGGCTAAGCTTGCCCGGGCCAAGGAGCAAGCCAGGATAAGCAACACGGCTACCGAGAAGGCAGTTGGTGAATTAAAAGCCGAACAGGCTGCTCATCGCGTGCGTGAGGAGAAAATATCCAACATGGCGCTTGAGCTAAGGGATGCCGCTAGCTGATATGCACTTCTCGAGAAAGAGTGCAAAGAAAAAATGGCTGACCTTGAGAAGGCCTTACAAGCGGCAAAGGAAACTCGATCAGAGGCCAGAGCGGCACGGGAGGAGATCCGGCAAGCCGGGGAGATCGCGGTTGGGAAGCCCTTTTTATTATGAACTAAGTTCGGCGATCTGCCATATGCCCCGTTTGATCAAATGTGGAGTTCTTCGGACGCATATTTGGACTTGTCGAAGAGTGCTTCTGATGCGACGCAGTTTTTCCAGGCCCAAGAAGGCCATGAAGCGGAACGGCTTTTCTAGTCGCAGTTTAGCATGCCAAGATGTCCGCTGCTGTTGAATGAGCAGATGGCCGAATGGGCCGAGCTCCACAGGATATCCGGACTTGCCATGAAGGTTGTCGTGGACCGGCTATGGCCTGGGGGACCAACTGCGAATAGTTATTTTGGTTTAGTGCAGCAACTTGTTTGTGAGGTGTCGCACATCGACGCCGTCAAGCGGTCACCGTGCATAGAAGGTGCACGGATGGCCCTTGCCCGTGTGAAGACGTATTGGGCGAAGATGAAGGCCACCAATATTGTAGGGGGTCCACCCGAGGGTCAGGACACACCGGATCAATATTTTGAAGAAGTCTTAGAGGGTGCCCGCTTGATAGAGGGTCAGTGCTTGAAGAATGTTATGTTCGAGTGACATGTATCCGAATTGTAAAAACAATTCTTATGATAATGAAGGCTGTGTTTATACTTTTGCCCGTAAAGTATTTTAGTGCCTCCTGTGCGGCCGTTTATGTATATATGTATATAACCTGAAAGTTTACAGTTGTCGTCTTCAGCCCCCCTCGCGTATAACGCGGGGCTGTCCGGAAAAGCACCTGATCACACTTGACCCAACGTCTTGGTCCGTTATGGAGGTGTTAGTGTGGCAAACTAGGCAATCGGACTATAGAGCTTTAACACTTTCACTTAGCCATAGGAGTTTGACGGTGGGTCTACTATATAGCCCCTGGTATGTCTGCATTTATCCGAATACGGTGCGTTTACATACATGACCAGGAAACCGGTCCTTTGTTAATGCGGAGGAATCGCGAAGATTCCGCTAAGTCATCGAGTGGTTGACCAGCTCTCGCCTTATCATGACAGTCAGTTTTTGGCTTTCACTACTGAGGTGGTTGTCCGGATGAACCAGGGCACAATCGCAGTAGTTCTCCCTTGGCCACCTTAGCCAATAGAATGGAACGTAAGATAGCAAGCACAGGAGCCGGGCAAAACCCAACTATTGACCGAAGACATGATTCAGAGCTGATGCATATAAGGCCAAAACTCGCGACGCCGAACACTCCCGAAGGTATTCGGACTTTTCAGTATATACTGGGCTGGGTACAGCCCCCGGTAATGAACCCTGAATTCAAGGCACGTGCTACGACCAGACGTGTGGTGAGAGTGCCTGTGGTGAGAATATAGTTCTCAAAGCACACTGCTGGCTGCTTCTATAACATCCATTTTAGTACGGCGAATCGTAAGTTCGCAAGTACTGCCGATATCTTTCCTGGGCGTTTTATATGCCAGGAGGGTATGAAACAACAAGAGATAATAATAAGAATTTTTTTTACACAGGTTCTTAATCTAAACAAAAACCTTGAAACAGGCCGTGCTACACGTCTGTGACTTTGTCTCCGTTGTGCAGTGTCCTTGAAGGGTATATCATGATGGCCTATCTGTAAAAAAGAAAGAACCAGGTGAAAGAATCTGGTACGGCCGTGGGTATAGTTTGTTGGTTTTGATGAACTGTGAACTGTAGCTTCTTAAATCCAAATAGGGTCAAGCCGAACTATAGACTTCTTACGTGCCGGCTGCCCCCAGCGCTACCCAAGGAATTTTGAGTGTATATTTATGTATACGGGAAAACCTGTACAGTCTTCGTATGGGGCGATCTATGGGGGCAGGGCTGCTAAACAAGCTCAGGTTTATCTGAGCTTTTGCACGTAGGTGTGCGCCGAACACGTTTGGTTGTGTCCGCGGTCTTGAGGACCAATGAGTTGTTTGGCTTGGAAAGGCCGCTTCATGCTTCAGCTACTAGAGCCGCCGCGTATTCTTCTATACAAAGAGAACGTTCTGTATTTCCGCTCACCGTGATAACGCCATGCGGTCCAGGCATCTTGAGTTTGAGATAAGCGTAGTGCGAGACTGCATTGAAACGGGCAAATGCCGTTCGTCCGAGTAGTGCGTGATAGCCACTTCGGAACGGAGCAATGTCGAAGATTAGCTCTTCGCTTCGAAAGTTATCGGCAGAGCCGAAGATGACGTCCAATGTTAGGGTGCCTGAGCAGCGGGCCTCTACGCCTGGTATTAATCCTTTAAAGGTAGTGCTGCTTTGCTTGATTCTTGACGGGTCTATCCCCATCTTGCGGACAGTGTCCTGATATATCAAATTGAGACTACTGTTGTCGTCCATAAGGACTCGGGTGAGGTGGTATCCGTCAATTATTGGGTCGAGCACTAAGGCAGCCGCGCCCCCATGATGGATACTAGTCGGATGATCCCTGTGATCGAAGGTTATTGGACAGGCCGACCATGGGTTGAATTTGGGGGCGACAGGCTCTATAGCATACACGTCTCGGAGTGCACGTTTGCGCTCCCTCTTTGGGATATGAGTGACATAAATCATGTTCACTGTTTTAACCTCCGATGGGAATTTCTTCTGTCCCCCCATATTCGGTTGGCGAGATTCATCCTAGTCTTCGCTTTGCGGTCCCTTTCCTTTATGTTCGGCGTTGAGCTTGACGGCCTGCTTGAAGAACCAACATTCCCTATTGGTATGATTGGCTGGTTTGTCGGGGGTTCCATGAATCTGGCAGGACCTTTCTAGAATTTTATCTAGGCTAGATGGACCATCTCTGCTGCCTTCAAGTGACTATTTCCGTTGACCGGGTTTGGAGCCCATGAATCCGGCGTTTACTGCCGTATTGTCCAGGCTTTCTGTGTGGTTCCGACGTTTGTTTTTATTGCATCGTGGCTTTGCATTGCCATCCCTGACTTCGGATGTGCCAGGATCGCTGGTGCTGCTATGGGCCAACCAGCTGTCCTCTCCTGCACAAAAGCGGGTCATGAGTATAGGTAAGGCAACCATTGTCCTTGGCTTTTCCCGGCCTAGGTGTCTGGCTAGCCATTCGTCCCAGACACTGTGTTTGAAAGCTGCTAAGGCTTCAGCGTCCGGATAGTCGACAATTTGGTTCTTCTTAGTGAGAAATCGGTTCCAAAGCTTACGGGCTAACTCTTCGGGTTGTTGGGTTATGTGATTCAGATCATCTGCATCCGGAGGTCGGACATAGGTCCCTTGGAAACTGGCCGTGAAAGCGCCCTCAAGTTCTTCCCATCTTCCAATGGAATTTTTGGGGAGGCTTTTCAGCCAGTGCCGAGCTGGTCCTTTTAGCTTGAGGGGTAGGTATTTGATGGCATGGAGATCGTCTCCACGAGCCATGTGGATGTGAAGAATAAAGTCTTCTATCCATACCGCAGGGACTATCGTTCCGTCGTATGCCTCGATATTCACGGGTTTAAACCCTTCTGGAAATTCATGATCCAGCACCTCATCGGTGAAGCACAAGGGATGTGCAGCACCCCTGTATTTGGCTATGTCACGGCGCGGGCCCGACGGTTGCAGTGTTCGGTGTTGGTTCGAACTGGTAAGTTACCTGCATATTTGGTTTGATGGTCCTGATCCTGTGCGGGAACGCGTTCCCTGGATCCATAAATGGACCTGGTTCTACCAGCCTTTTTGTCCAGGTATTCACGTAAATCGTGTTTCTGGTTCTGGGTTGCGACCTCCTTTCCTTTATGGAGATGGGGTGTGATTTTGTGTGCGGTGTTGTTAGCCGCTCTGTCTCGACCACGAGGTGGTCGGCCTGGTTGATCGGCCATACTGTTATTCGGTGGTATGGGTGCAATAGCATCGTCGTTGAATTCGGGCAGTAGTTTGCGTTTGGGGGAGCTCTTTGTTTGGCGACTACCTCCGTATTTTTCCTCAGTGTTAAGCACTTCATTCCATTTATTCTTGAGCGTATCCTGTGCGGTTTTAAGCCGTTGCTTCTGCTCTTCAAGCTCCTCGTGGTGGCGATAAGTCTCTAGCGGAGGTGCTCTTGTTCCAATTGTTTTTCTGGGACGATGAACGCATCATCATCCAGACTATTCTCCTCTTTGGAGACAGTTTGATAATTCGAGTCTTCGACATCGCTGTGATCAGACACAGGGCCCGGACTGTGTTCGCCATCACCTTGCTCGTCCTGCTCCATTGCTGGGTCCGCGGTTTCTTCATTATCATTGGCGTCGTCCTGGGTGTTATTCCCTCTTGTGCCGGTATTGCTATTTTTACCATGGCGTGGTTTCGAGCGGTGCCGCTGACGTCAGTGCTTTGGCTGCTTTCCAGGAGTTTTATCCTCATCTGGGTCCTTCTTGTCATCGCCATTGTCTTCTTTGGGTGTATCCACCATGTATATGTCGTAAGAGGAGGTGGCTGTCCAGCGCCCTGTGGGCGGTGGTTCTCGTTCTTCTCCGGCATCGTCGTCCGTACCATCGATGTCTTTGGAGTCGAAATCAAGCATGTCGGTCAAATCGTCGACAGTGGCTATCAAGTGGGCGGTGGGTGGGTAACGAAGTTCCTCGTCGTCCGCTTCCCACTCTGGCCGGACATAGTTCGGCCAAGAATCTCCTGACACGGAGCGAGACTTTAATGAGTTTAACACTTCGCCTAGGGGTGAGTGTTGGAAGATGTCCGCGGAGCTGAACTCTAAGATTGGCGCCCAGTCAGATTCGATGGGTGGGATACACGCAGTTCAGAGCCTGTGGCCGGAGACGAGTCCGAGGTTCTGATGACACATGCCTCGTTGGAGGTCAGATCTGTGTTCGGCTCTAGCGCCGCTGAGTCCGCGGCTTCCGCGGCGGAGTTGAGCCTCCCATCCTCGGATGGCATGCTTTGCTTTGGATCTAGGGCCAGTGCGGTTACAGGCGCAATCCCCTGCACACAGTATGATGACAGATTTAGGTCAGGTTCATCGTGGCGGCAGGGCGCGGCTTTCATGGGCTCGAATCCGTCGAAAATCAAGTCTCCGCGGATGTCGGCGGTGTAGCTCAAGCTTCCAAACCTAACCTGATGGCCAGGGGAGTAGCTGTCGATCTGCTCCAGATGGCCGAGTGAGTTGGCCCGTAGTGCGAAGCTGCCGAATACGAAAATCTGTCCGGGGAGAAAAACTTCACCCTGGACTGTGTTGTTGTAGATGATTGAAGGAGCCATCAAGCTCTACGGTGACGACACAGTGGAACTCTCAATGAAAGCACCAATGTCGGTGTCAAAACCGGCGGATCTCGGGTAGGGGGTCCCAAACTGTGTGTCTAATGCTAATGGTAATAGGAGGCGGGGGACACAATGTTTACCCAGGTTCGAGCCCTCTCGATGGAGGTAATACCCTAGTTCTTGCTTGATTGATCTTGATGATATGAGTAGTACAAGAGTTGATCTACCACGAGATCATAGAGGCTGAAACCTAGAAGCTAGCCTATGGTTATGATTGTTTTTCTCCTACAGACTAAACCCTCCAGCTTATATAGACACCGGAGGGGGCTAGGTGTCATGCCCAAGATGCGAACCTATCCTAAAGGAACTCGAAGGTCCCACCAAGGATAGAAGCGCATCTTGAAGACGCTTTTGCAAGGTGGATATCATTACATCAACATTACATAATAGCTAGGGATACATACAAGAGGCATACAATGCCACAAGAATACATCAATACAACATACATAAGAGCAACATCCGACTACGGATGAAACACAAACAGAAACTCAAACGACATCCACCCTGCTAGCCCAGGCTGCCGACATGGAACCTATCCCCTGATCGAAGAAGAAGCAAAAGAAGAACTCCAAACAAGCAAACATCGCTCTCGCGTCATGATCATCGCATAACCTGTACCTGCAACTGTTGTTGTAGTAATCTGTGAGCCACGAGGACTCAGCAATCCCATTACCATGGGTATCAAGACTAGCAAAGCTTAATGTGAAAGGAAGGGGTAAAGTGGTGAGGTTGCAGCAGCGACTGAGCAATGATATGGTGGCTAACATACGCAAATGAGAGCGAGAAGAGAAACAAAGGAACGGTCGTGAAGCTAGCAATGATCAAGAGGTGATCCTAAACTCCTACTTACGTCAATCATAACACAGAAACCGTGTTCACTTCCCGGACTCCGCCGAGAAGAGACCATCATGGCTACACACGCGGTTGATGCGTTTTAATTCGGATCTGGTGTCAAGTTATCTACAACCGGACATTAACAAATTCCCATCTGCCACATAACCGTGGGCACAGCTCTCGAAAGTTTATACCCTGCAGGGTGTCCCAACTTAGCCCATGACAAGCTCTCGCGATCAACGAAGAATAGACCTTCTCCCAGAAGACCCGATCAGTCTCGAATCCCGGTTTACAAGACATTTCGACAATGGTAAAACAAGACCAGCAAGACCGCCCGATCGCCGACAATCCCGATAGGAGCTGCACATATCTCGTTCTCGTGGCAACACCGGATGAGACAGCTACGAGTAAAATCAGACTTGAGTTTCCCGAGGTGGCCCTTGGGCGGCTCGGTTCGACCAACACTTAGACAAGCACTGCCCGGGGCTAAAATAAAGATGACCCTCGGGTTGGCCGACCCAAGGGAAGGGTATAGGTGGTGGTGAGGCAAATGGTAAAACCAAGGTTGGGCCTTCTTTGGAGGAGTTTTATTCAAAGCGAACCGTCGGGGGTCCCATAAATCACCCGACCGCGTTAGGAACGCAAAATCTCGAACATAACACCGGTATGACGGAAACTAGGGCGGCAAGAGTGGAACAAAACACCTGGCATAAGGCCGAGCCTTCCACCCTTTACCAAATATATAGATGCATTAATAATATAAGAGATATTGTGATATCCCAATATAAACCTGTCCACCATGGAGAAATCTTCAACTTCACCTGCAACTAGCGACGCTATAAGAGGGGCTGAGCAAAGCGGTAACATAGCCAAACAACGGTTTGCATAGGAAAGGTGTCACGGGTTAGAGGTTCATGGCAATATGGGATGGCTTGATGAACAAGTGATAGGTAGCGCAGCATAGCGATAGAACGAAGCAACTAGCATAGCAATGATAGTAGTGAGATCCAGGGTAGCGGTCTTCTTGCCTGAAATCCCGCTAGGAAGAAGAACGAGTCCTTGAAGAAGAAGAAGCCACGAAGACGAACAACACGTAGACGAACGCATCCTCACGATCGCAACGAAAACAGTAACTAACAAGAAGAAGCACACAACATGGTAAACACACCACACATAACAAGACATGATGCGCAACAAGCATGATGCATGACAAAGCTACATGAAGCTACTCATGGCAAGAGATGATGCAAACAAGAACAACACATCAAAGCAAGTTTAAATGAGGCCGGAAACAACATATAACAATTCCGGTAAGTCCTCATATGCAAATTTTGAAATTGGTCCAGATCTGAACAAACATTATCTTCAAGTTGTTAAACAGCAAGTTAAGATGCACCAAGATGATCTACACGAAATTCTAGTCAAGTTACATATAAAGTTCATTAGATTTGGAGCTACGGCCTAGAAGATATGAGCAAAACAAGTTAAACATGGCATTGATGCAAAATGTATACAAACATCAAGCAAACACCTCAAAACAAGGATGCAACATGATAATATGAAACAACATGCAAAATCAAGCAAGTTTCATATAGAGCACACTCAAAACGGAGCAACGGTTCAACACATACACTATACAAGTCATAACAGCAATCTGTCCATAACAGCAACTAGGCATCTTACAACCATCAAAACAACAAGCTACAGCACCCCAACATAATAACAAAAGGCATGAGGATGAAGTACAGATAAGGCACAACAAAACATGAACACTGAGCTACCTCTAGAAACAACTAGAACAAGCTCAAAAGGACATGGTAAGGTTGCAAATAATAACAGTTTCAGACTTATCAGGAAATAACATCAGGTTGCAATGTTTAGAGCAAGCAAACAACATGTTACAGGAACCTATCATGGCAAACAAAGGCATGGCATGAATCTACTAATGGCATAGAACAAAAGTCCCTTACTGACCATGAGCCAAAAAGGCACAGAAAATATGATGACACCCATGTAAACATGGCAAGTTATATGACAGATTCAAACATGGTAAAAACAACAATAAGTAGACATGTTGGTGAGCTTGAACCACTCACCACAGAGCAATACATGGCATGGCAAGGCAACCAACAGTAAGAAGACGTATTTATGAAGCTAAGAATGGCAAGAGCAAGGTCATAGGATGCATGGAACACTAGCAAAACACATGGGAACAAGTGAACTTAACGTTAACAGGCTGATAGCAAGATTATCAAGCAACTTTGGAGCAAGATTACAACAAGCTACATCAGGCTATAATTGCAACCAATGGCATTAATGGATAGAGCATGACATGTAGATCAAAACATGTTTATAGGACATCTCCAGATTATGCATAGAATGACTTGTAGAAGCATGATAACATGGCAACAAAATATAACAGAATCTGCCTAGCAAAACAGTAACAGCAAGTGCCCTACTTAACAAGCTCGATGCACTCAGCTCACAACTCACAAAAATACATGGTTGGCACCCCTGTAAGATGGCATGGCATATATTAAAACACATGTATACATAAACCTCATAGGATGCACACATCAAACATGGCAAAAATGAAAAATGAGCAAGTTATAACAGTTTCAGCAGATTAACATCAACATGCACTCTTCCAACAGAATTTCGGGCATCAAGATGAGCTCAAATGAAAATGATGCAATGCAAGGAAATGAAGTACTCGTCGAGACGAACAATTTGATATATTACACGCACGAATCGGAGCTACGGACGCAGAGGTACGATGCGATGAACATGGCATGATAATGTCAAAAATCTGGGACTTGCCAGTTTTTCGGGGTCAACCTTAGGGTTCGTCCGGATCTGGATCTGGGGCACGATTCTCGAGGCGGCGGCGCGAGCCCTCCGGAGTTCGTCGGAGACGCTGGAGGAGGCGGTGCCGGCGGGCACGGTTCTCGAGGCGCCGACGGCAGGGGGCGGCGGACCAGGCGGAGGCGCGACGGCCGGAGGCGGGCGCGTGGGGTCGCGGCGGCTTCGACAGGGAGCTTCGCCGCGAGCGGGCGAGGATGGCGGCGCTGGCAAGCGCGCTTCCGGGCGCGCGGAGACCGGAGGAGGCGGCGAGGGCGCGGAGCTCCGGCGGCGGGCGCGCGGCCGCGGTCGACGGAGGCGCCAGCCAGGGCGGCGGCGGCGGCGCTCAGCCGGGCGGCGCGGGCGGCGAACGGCGGCGGTGGGCTACGCAGAGGCGCGGGGAGATCCGGGCAGGCGGGCCCAGCCGCAGTCTCGCCGGCCATGGCGGCGAGACGGCGCGGAGCCACGTGGCAGCGCGGTTGAACAGGCGGCGCGGCGGACGCTGGCTCCGCGCTGGCGGACGTGTCCGCGCCATGAGGAAGACGAGGCTAGGGTTTCGGGGGAAAAACATCCGTGAATTTCGGGGGTAGGGGCATATATATAGGTAGAGGGAGATAGGAGAGTCCAAATGAGGAGCGGTTTTTGCCCGCACGATCGTGATCGAACGACCGGGAGCATGGAGGGGAGTTAGATGGGTTTTGGGCCACTTTGGAAGGGGTGTTGGGCTGCAACTCAAAGAGGGCTTTGCGGTTACCCGGTTAACCGTTGGAGTATCAAACAACCTCCAAATGGCACGAAACTTGACAGGTGGTCTACCGGTGCTATACCAAGGCCACTTGGCAAACCTCGGGCCATTCCGAGAAAGTTTAATACCCACACACGAAAAGAGTCAAGAAGGGGACGCCGGATGACATAGGAGTGCGGATTGCAAAACGGACAACGGGGAAAAGGCTCGGATGCATAAGATGAACACGTATGCGATGCAATGCAATGCACATGACGACATGATATGAAATGCATAAGATGACATGGTAAAGTGCAACACGCAAGCAAATGACAAGGCAACTGATCAGGACATCAATACCATTGTTACACCCACAGCCCCTACTGTTACATATACGGGACCAATTACTAGAGCTCGCGCACACCAATTAAATTACCAGGTACTTTCGTTTCTTGGTAATGTTTCTAATGTTCATGAGAATATGATGCTGCCTAAATTGGATACATTTGTTTTGCTTACAAATGAAGGGCCTAGCTTGGAGAAGGATGAACATTGGAGCAAGAACATGTATGGAGTTGATGGCATGCGCAAGGGGATCAAGAACGGAGTTACAAGTGATGATTTCAGGACTTTGAAGCCACCATAAGGAGTGCATGAAGCCTTGGACGAAATATACAAGATGCCACTTCGAATATTCGTCCATAGGCTATTCTAGGTGCTTCGTCACCTTATTATTGGGCCAGGCCCATGTAATTTCGAAATACTTAAGTATAGGCTATTTTAGAGTCCGTATGTGTGGGGAAACAAGAGTTAGGGTTGGTTTCAGACCCCACCCTCACGGGCCACGAAATTCCTCCTTTTCCCCATATATACAGCCCTTAGGGCATCGCTTAGACTTTGGGTTTTGTTTAGATTAAAAGTTCGCCATAGCTGCAACTTCGCTGCATTTCGCTTGTGTTCAACGACTGCATAAAGGCGCCACGTAACCCCACCTTGATCAATAAAGCTTTCATCTTATATTCGCAATATCCAGATTGCAATCTCAGCTTGCTTGTTCTTCGCTTGCTCGCAAGGAGACCCTCGTGGTCGTTGATCGTGCTCGGCGTGGTCAATAACCTCTCGGAGTTGGTTTAGCGATTGCTAAGGCGCGACGTCCTCGCATGTTCGTAGTCGGATCATCAAAGTCGACTTCCACCAAAGCAAAATCCACCATCTCATCGAAAGACGGGACACCTTTGCCTCTATCAAGTGGTATCAGATTTCCAGGTTGCTCGGTGAGATTTTACAGTTTTCCGTAGTTTAGATCGAGTCTGTTCTTCATACCTATAGTCCACGAAAAAAGCCAAAAAAAAATTAGGGTTAGTTCATCCCATCCGAACCAATCTGAGCCTTTGCATAATCTTTTCTTTATTTGCTTTGTTGAATTTGCGGTTGCATCATCGTGTCAAGTTGCTGGTCTTAGCGTCTAGTGTTTTAGAGTTTCGAGTTCTGTTCACAGGTTGTCACATCGCCACTGCATAATACCACCACCACATATTCACCGCCAATCCGAATCCATATACGCCACCACATATCCGCCGCCATCACGCCCATCCGAGTCCACCTGCAACATATATCCGCCACCATCCGAAGTTCCACCAGATTCATCTCCGCCACCATCCGAAGTTCCACCAGATTCATCTCCGCCACCATCCGAGTTCCACCAGATTCATCTCCGCCACCAGTCCTAGTCCGAGTCCAAGAATTGTTGCATTGTTCTCGATTTCCAGATCACGCGATACTGAGTCGTGACAATGAGGACTCCCAACTTCCGAGCCATCCGCAGAAGAAAAATAGTTCCAGTTTCAAAAAAAAACTAAGTCTGGAAAATTCTGGCTAGGCAGTTTTTAGACAGTTTGTAGACTTTTTCGAAAAAAATTTGTTGCGGAGCAAAAAAAAGAGAAAAACAAAAGTGCAAAAAAAAAGAAAAAAAGAGAAAAAAAATTCAGAGTGTGCTCCTCCCTTGTTTACGTGCCGCGCCGTGATTTTGTTGGTGTTCTAGGCTCGCGTCTCTAGCACAGTCTAGCCTAGGACCAGCACAGTACCGTCGTTGAGCGTTTATTCAACTTTGCATCTCTGAATTGATTATTGCTGACCCTTTTTGCTACCATATTATAAGCCTTCCCAGCTCCACATACATCTACGTCGTGCGTTGGACTCTCCTTGGTAATCGCTCTATCCAAGCTTTTTGAGAGTTTTGACTACAACGGTTGCTGATCACCGCCTGCTGCCGGGTAAGAACTGGTAAGAATTTGAGATTTGCTTGACGGGTTTGTGATACACCACCACCACTTCTTAGTAGTCTGTAGGATCATATTCTTGTGTGTTTCTATTTGCTGCTAACCATGGTAGGATCACAAGCCGATGAGACTGATTGGGAGAACCTGACGAACAAATAGCTACATGATAAATTTCAGCAAATGATGAGTGGACAGGTGCAAGATGTACTAAACAGATTTGACGAGGCCATGGAGAAGATAGATGGCATTGAGAAGACGTTTGAAACAAAGCTTGATAGCAAGTTTGATGAATTGCTCGCATGTTTTCCACAACCACCGCCGGCTGCACCTATCGCACCTCTGCAACGACAACAACTACGCCCCCTTCCGAATCAGTATGGACAAGCTCAGCGTGTTCCTATTGAGCCAGGACAAAATTCTGGTGCCGCCTCTCTGCTGTTGGTGCTTCTTTGGCTCCTCGCTCATCGCTCCTGCTGGTACCGAGGAGGATGATTATGTGGGAGATTACGAGTATGAGGTTGATCAACATCGTAACTACGTGCAACCACCAGCACCACAACCACCGTGTCGCCCACATGCAAATAATGGCAATGTTAGGGCTCCCCCTCAGTACGAGATCATGACCATCTCCTAAACTGAAATTGAATATTCCACCATTTGAGGGTAGATGTGTTCTGATATATATCTTACTTGGGAGTTAGAAATTGAACAACGATTTACATGTTTACAATATCCCGAGGAGAGACGTGTTCCCGCTGCTTTGCTTGTGCTTTCACTAGCTTTGAATGTGTTTGGTGGTCCGAACATTGTAGATTATATCCTGCTCCAGCTACTTGGGCTGCTTTGAAAACTGCTATGCGTACTCGTTGGGTTCCACCATATTATCAACGTGAATTACTTCAAAAATTGCAGCGCTTAAGACAAGGAAAAATTCTGTAGAAGAATATTATCGTGAATTACAAACCGGCTTGATTCGATGTGGTATTGTTGAGGAGAATGAAGCTATGCTTGCATGTTTTCCGGGTGGATTAAATAGAGAGATTCGACCATTCTAGACTATAAGGATTATAATAATATCACTGCTTATTCCATCTTGCTTGTAAAGCTGAACGTGAAGTGCTTGATCGATGTGCATTGGCGCCGCACTAACTTTTCTCGCAGTCGACCTTCATCATGGACACCACCGCATCATCTACTTCCACCGCACCATCACCTTCTTCAGTGCCACCTCCAACCGTGATACAAGAAAGCAGCACAACCACCACTATCCGCCAAGAGCACACTGTCGGGCCTGCACATAGCTCTTCTTCTTCCATGGCGTCAACAGGGCACACAAGTGATATTATTTGTCGTCGTTGTAAGGGAAGAGGACATTTTGCAGAGAATGCAAATCTCAGCGTGTGATGATTGCTCTTGAGGATGGTGGGTATGAGTCCGCTAGTGACTATGATGAGGAGACTTTGGCTCTTATTACACATGAGGAACACGGTGGAGATGATTACGATCATGAGACACAATACATGGCTGTCAAGATGATCTTGACAGTATGAATGTTTAGTTGCTCAACGTGTTTTGAGTGTGCAGAGTTATACAAGCTGAGCAAAATCAGAGGCATAATTTGTTCCATACAAAGGGAGTTGTGAAGGAACGCTCTATTAGCGCCATCATAGATGGAGGAGCTACAACAACTTGGCTAGCATGGAGATGGTGGAGAAGCTATCTCTCACCACAAGACCACATCCACATCCTTACTACATCCAATGGTTCAACAACAGCGGCAAGGTTAAGGTAACACGACTGCTCGTGTGCATTTTAGTATCTCTACATATGCTGATTATGTTGATTGTGATGTGGTACCTATGCAAGCATGTTCCTTATTACTTGGTAGACCATGGCAATTTGATAAGAATTGTGTACACCATGGTAGAAACAATCAAGATACTCTTGTTCATAGGGATAAAAATATTACTTTGCTTCCTATGACTCTGATTCCATTTTGAAAGATGATATTAATAGAGCTAATAAAGCAAAACAGAGAAAATAAGAGTGAAAATCAGATTGTGGCAAAAGAATTTGAGCAACACATGAAGCCTAATAATAAACCATCTACCGTTGCTTCGAAATTAAATTGAAAAGTGCATGTTTACTTGCCACCAAATCTGATATTGATGAGCTAGATTTTAGCAAATCTGTTTGCTATGCTTTTGTGTGCAAAGAGGCATTATTTTCATTCGAGGACGTGCCTTCCTCTTTGCCCCTGCTGTCACTAACATTTTGCAGAGTTCACGACGCTCTTTCCACAAGACGTGCCACCGGATTACCACCTATTCGAGGGATTGAGCATCAAATTGACTTAATTCCCGTGCATCATTACCCAACCGTGCACCATACCGCACCAATCCAGAGGAGACGAAGGAGATTATCGTCAAGTACAGGAGCTGCTCGACAAAGGTTATATACGTGAATCCCTTAGTCCTTGTGCTGTTCCTATTATTCTAGTGCCGAAAAAGGATGGTACATCACGTATGTGTGTTGATTGTAGAGGCATTAATAATTTTACTATTCGTTATCGTCACCCTATTCCTAGGCTAGATGATATGCTTGATGAATTGAGTGGCTCTACAATATTCTCCAAAGTTGATTTATGAGTGGATACCATCAAATTCGTATGAAATTGGGAGATGAATGGAAAACAGCATTTAAAACTAAGTTTGGATTATATGAGTGGTTAGTCATGCCTTTTGGGTTAACTAATGCACCTAGTACTTTCATGCGATTAATGAACGAAGTTTTACGTGCTTTCATTGGACGATTTGTGGTAGTCTATTTTGATGATATACTGATTTATAGCAAATCTTTGGAAGAACATTTGGAACATTTACGTGCTGTTTTTAATGCTCTACGTGATGCACGTTTGTTTGGTAACCTTGGGAAGTGCACCTTTTGCACCGACCGAGTATCTTTTCTTGGCTATGTTGTTACTCCACAGGGAATTGAAGTTGATAAAGCCAAGATTGAAGCTATTGAGAGTTGGCCGCAGCCCAAAACGGTCACACAAGTGAGGAGTTTCCTTGGCCTCGCTGGTTTCTATAGGCATTTTGTGAGAGATTTCAGCACCATTGCTGCACCTCTCAACGAGCTTACAAAGAAGGATGTGCCTTTTGTTTGGGGTACCGCACAGGAAGAAGCCTTCACGGTATTGAAAGCTAAGTTGACACATGCTCCTTTACTCCAACTTCCTGATTTTAATAAGACTTTTGAGCTTGAATGTGATGCTATTGGAATTGGATTAGGAGGTGTGTTATTACAAGATGGCAAACCTGTTGCATACTTTTCTGAAAAATTGAGTGCGCCTAGTTTGAACTATTCTACTTATGATAAAGAATTATATGCTCTTGTTCGGACTTTAGAGACATGGCAACATTATTTATGGCCCAAAGAATTTGTTATACATTCTGATCATGAATCTTTGAAACATATTAAAAGTCAAGCTAAACTGAATCGTAGACATGCTAAATGGGTTGAATTCATTGAGACTTTCACTTATGTCATTAAACACAAGAAGGGTAAAGAAAATGTTATTGCTGATGCATTGTCTCGTCGTTATACTATGCTTTCACAACTTGACTTTAGAATATTTGGTTTGGAGACCATCAAAGATCAATATGTGCATGATGCTGAATTTAGCGATGTATTGCAGAATTGTAAAGAAGGTAGAACATGGAACAAGTTCGTCGTTAATGATGGATTTGTGTTTCGTTCTAACAAGCTATGCATTCCAGCTAGCTCCGTTCGTCTTTTGTTGTTGCAGGAGGCGCATGGAGGAGGGCTAATGGGACACTTTGGCGTGAAGAAGACGGAGGACGTACTTGCTACACATTTCTTTTGGCCAAAGATGCGACGGGATGTTGAGCGTTTTATTGCTCGATGCACTACATGTCAAAAAGCTAAGTCACGACTCAATCCTCATGGTTTATATATGCCTTTGCCTGTGCCTAGTGTTCCTTGGGAGGATATATCTATGGACTTTGTTTTAGGTTTACCTCGAACAAAGAAGGGGAGGGATAGCATATTTGTTGTCGTGGATAGATTCTTGAAAATGGCAAACTTTATACCATGTCATAAAAGCAATGATGCTGTTAATGTTGCTGATTTGTTCTTTCGTGAAATTATTCGCTTGCATGGTGTGCCAAATACTATTGTTTCGCATCGTGATACTAAATTTCTTAGCCACTTTTGGAGATGTTTATGGGCTAAGTTGGGGACTAAATTGCTTTTTAGTACTACTTGTCATCCCCAAACTGATGGACAAACTGAAGTAGTCAATAGAACATTGTCTACTATGCTTAGGGCTGTTTTGAAGAATAATAAGAAAATGTGGGAAGGATGCTTGACTCATATTGAATTTGCTTATAATCGTTCATTGCATTCTACTACTAAGATGTGCCCTTTTGAAATTGTGTATGGTTTCCTACCTCGTGCACCTATTGATTTGTTGCCTCTTCCATCTTCGGAGATGGTTAATTTTAATGCTAAAGAACGCTCAATTGATTTTAAAAATGCATGAGTTAACTAAGGAAAACATTGAGCGATGAATGCTAAATATAAACTTGCTGGAGATAAGGGTAGAAAACATGTTGTGTTTGCACCGAGATCTTGTTTGGTTACATTTATGTAAAGATAGATTTCTAATTTGCGCAAATCAAAGCTAATGCCACGTGCTAATGGTCCTTTTAAGGTGTTAGAGAAAATAAATGATAATGCATATAAACTTGAGCTACCGCAGATTTTGGGGTTAGTCCCACTTTTAACATTGCAGATTTGAAGCCTTATTTGGGTGAGGAAGATGAGCTTCCGTCGAGGACGACTTCATTTCAAGAAGGGAGGATGATGAGGACATCAATACCATTGTTACACCCACAGCCCCTCTTGTTACATATACGGGACCAATTACTAGAGCTCACAAGACGCCAATTAAATTACTGTACTTTCGCTTCTTGGTAATGATTCTAATGTTCATGAGAATATGATGTCGCTTAAATTGGATACATTTGTTTTGCTTACAAATGAAGGGCCTAGCTTGGAGAAGGATGAACATTGGAGCAAGAACATGCATGGAGTTGATGGCATGTGCAAGGGGATCAAGAACGGAGTTACAAGTGATGATTTCAGGACTTTGAAGCCACCATAAGGAGTGCATGAAGCCTTGGACGAAATATACAAGATGCCACTTCATAATATTCGTCCATAGGCTATTCTAGGTGCTCACGTCACCTTATTATTGGGCCAGCCCTTGTAATTTCGAAATACTTAAGTATAGGCTATTTTAGAGTCCGTATGTGTGGGAAACAAGAGTTAGGGTTGGTTTGGACCCCACCCTCAAGGGCCACGAAATTCTCCTTTTCCCCATATATACAGCCCTTAGGGCGTCGTTTAGACTTTGGGTTTTGTTTAGATTAAAAGTTCGCCATAGCTGCAACTTCGCTGCATTTCGCTTGTGTTCAACGACTGCACAAAGGCGCCACGTAACCCCACCTTGATCAATAAAGCTTTCATCTTATATTCGCAATATCCAGATTGCAATCTCGCTTGCTTGTTCTTCGCTTGCTCGCAGGAAATGCACCTCGTGATCAGGTTGATCGTGCTCGGCGTGGTCAATAACCTCTCGGAGTTGGTTTAGCGATTGCTAAGGTGCGACGCCCTCGCACGTCAGTAGTCGGATCGTCAAAGTCGACTTCCACCAAAGCAAAATCCACCATCTCATCGAAGACGGGACACCTTTGCCTCTATCAAAGAACGGCGATTAATAATCGGACACCGGCGCGATCGAATCCGGGCGCATACAACACTCCTCCACTAACAAGAGATCTCGTCCCGAGATCTTAGGACCGAGACGGAAGGAAAAAGGGATGAGGTGAAACAAGAACTCCAGAGAAGAAGAAAAGAATCGAGAGCACTCGAGAAGAAGAGAGGAACGACGAGAATGACGAGAATCGAAAGCTCACGGAATCAGATAGACTATGAAACCACTCGTTCTAACCGGAGTGGTTAGAATGAGAAAAGAAACGAATAAGTCTGAAAGGATTTAGGCAGCACTCCGGCTGAAACATGGAGAAATAGAACAAGAACTCCACAAGATGGGATGGCACTTGACGAGATGAACAATGCAATGCCTCCGGAAGAATAGAAAGGATGGAAAGAAAAGAACTTAGAAGGAAGGATTGAATAGAGTTGAATATCTAAGAAGAACGAAGGAATGCCAAACTCCACTTCAATAGAATACCGAGAATTAAATGCACTTCGAAAAGCAAAAAGGAAAGATACTTGAATTCCTTCGAGAAGAATCTTGATGAACACTTGAAGAATTAATGAATTAAATCATGACGAACCACCCTGGAGAACTCCGGTGACAAAAGGATGATGAGATAGAATTGAAGGATGAAAGAATAAGATGAAAACCTTGCGATGATTTAGATGGAGGTTCCGACGAGATGGCCGAGGAAATTTGAACTGCGGAAAAGAAAAGATGAAAACACTTGGAACCAGAATTTATTCATCAAGAACAAACTCTGAAGGAAGGGATTACTCACTTGGATGAAATAAGAATAAGATTTACGTTATGCTATCCTCACCAAATTAAATTGATGACAAGCAATGGATTTGCATACTACTTATCCTTCTTGAAAAGGATTAAGGGGAACATAGCACAAAATTTGAGAAAGTCTTCATGAACCACCGGTAGGATTGGAAAGATCGAATGAATTAATATGATAATCAAAGAAAAAGAATCTTGAACGAACCACCGTAAGAATTCAGAGATGACTGACGAAAAAGAATGAATCATTGGGAAGAATATGCGGGACAACTATGCTTGAGGGGATTTAGATGCAAAAGAACAGGGAGAACATAAGCTGATTAAAGAACACTTGAACGAAGCATCGGGATAAATAGAGAACGATAACTGGAATGAAGGCCTCCGGTGAAAAGAAATGGAAAAACAACTCCTGACATACTCCGGATGGGTAAGAAAAATGAATAATTGACAAATGGAATAATTCGAGAGGATAACATGAAGCTGGAACCACGAAACTTCAAGAGAACGGGCAAGATCTAAGAGGAACTCTTCTTCGGTTTTCAAATGACGACGAAAAACACCACCAAAATTACTGAGATACTCCGGGAGAATGAAAAGCAAAGAGGTTGAGCCGACGATGAAGAGAATTTGAAAGCGATCTTGGAGAAGGCATGTGACTGATGAAATCCATTCTTACGTCACACTTGAAAAGAATTGAGAATAACTCCGGGGAAATTAGAAGAGTCTGGTAAGATCCTGGGAAAAGACCTGTGGGTTAGGGCCCACTGAAGAAAACACCGTTGAAAAGGGATGTTGAACAGATAGATGATGTACCGGAACAATTGAAATATTTGAATGAGGTGACCACCTCGAATTAATTGGAACACAGATGAATCTCCTGAGATATCTTGAGCACTCCGGAAGGATAAACTAGCGAGAGGCGAACGAGCGAGGAAAACACTTCGAGGAAAAGAATATGATCAACCCGAAAAACTTGAATTGAGTCCACCGGAGAAGAAAAGAGATGAAGAACGTCCACAGAGACAAGAATTCACCGGTTGAAATAATTGACGAATGACTGAAGAGGCTCCACACGAATGAGATAGATTGACGAATGACTGATGCTTGAGAGTACTTTGGATGAGTACTCACGGTTGCTTTGCTACCCCCTTTTCCCCCTTCTTTCTTCTTTCCGGTTGATGCAACCAAATGATGGATCCCTGCAGCCAGATGCCACTGCCGATGGATGCTACTACTTGGAGGCCATCGAAGACCAGGAGTAGTTAGGAGGTCCTAGGCAGGAGGCTTTGCCTCTTCGATCGTTGTTGCTTTTGTGCTAGCCTTCTTAAGGCATCCTTGTTTAACTTATGTCTGTACTCAGATATTGTTGCTTCCGCTGACTCTTGTGTATCGAGCTTATGTATTCGAGCCCTCGAGGCCCCTGGCTTGCAATATAAAGCTTGTATTCTTTTATTTGTGTTTAGAGTTGTGTTGTGATATCTTCCCGTGAGTCCCTGATCTTCATCGTACACATTTGCGTGTATGATTAGTGTACGATTGAATAGGGGGCGTCACATCCATCAGGATCGATTATGATCTTTCTTGGGGAGAAGTTTGGCGTCCGTGCAGCCGATCGCTCCTGGATAGCGTGGTTGCTGTTTAGCGCCGTCGGCAACATCGCGGCCTGCGCGGAAATGAGCATTGAGATTCGCCTGGTCGATGGGGAGCCGTCTTCTCCCCTTGCGGCTCCGCAGTGTGCTTACCACTATTTTGTATGGAGCTGTGGCCGAGTGCCACCATGTCAGAGATCTATCCTTGGAAGGGCATGCACGAACAAGAGAAATCAATGAAATGATCACAAGAAGACAAAATGAATCACGCCATGGACTAGAAACCGCTTGGTTGATTAATTCCCTTTTGTACGTGATCTTGTCGTGAACTGGGTAGTTGCCGATCAGATCATCATGGTTGTGTACCGCACAACGCAAGTGCGCCATAAGCACACATCTCGCCATGAATAATGAAACTCATATGTTGTAACTATCGTGGCATAGCTAGTGCCACGGCAGAAAGAGCATTTTTGGACGTCCAGAAGCAGTGGGGGCTAGATGTCGTCTTTCTGTCTGAGACGCATCTGAACAAACCTAAGGCAGAAAAACTCCGAAGAAAGTTAAAGATGGACAACATGGAGGTGCATGAATGTAATGGGGTGAGTGGTGGTTTGTGTTTGAGATCGAAAAGAACAAATGATCGAACTACCCTTTATTGACGATGTACTAGTGCTTATATACAATGGGAAAGGACACAACGGTTCCCTAGGGGTGTCTCCACGGAAGGCAACTATCGTGACGGTTCCCACAAACGTGGAACCGCTCATCTAATGAGGAGCAGGGATTATCCCCCTAATAACCATTGGGGTAATTATTTTTAACACTCCCCTAATCGTCACTTGTCATAAGAATACATCATCTTGAGGAAGTCTCCTCCAAAAACCATGTGGGAAAAATATGAGTAGTGTATGATATGTTGCGAAAACTCCTGCAAACCCAGTGGGAAAAATAAGGAGAAAATGCTACAACATACAATAGTTATCATCTCCATTAACTCAATATGTGAGAACCATAGAGTTTAAAGAACAATAAACATGTCGTATATACTTTCCTAAAAATCCCGGTGGGGAAAACTAAAAGTATGACATATGATCTCATGTTGATTTTTCCTCATTAAAAACATTTATGAGAACCTGTATAGTAAACTCATGAAGGAAAAAACAGTATAATATGATGCATTGAACAGGAACAGTTCAGGAAGATACTCCCCCTGTTTATTGCAAATTCTGAAGCCGTCATATACCAACTCCATGAACATATTTCTGGAATGTAGAAGTTGGTAGAGACTTGGTGAACAAATCAGTCACATGATTTGACTTGCAAGATATACAATATAAAGATATTGCTTATTAGTAGCCTGTTTGCATCCGGGCAGCACAAGCAACATTACCTTTGACATAATGGTTGGTGAATGTAGCCATGAGGTCTGTTTCAAAGACTCTTCATGAGAGGGCTACCACACCTAGTAGGAACACTAAGCTTGTCTACGATCTGACATAGTGGATTTGTGATTGATGTATCCAATGATATCGGTGTTCACATTTCTGTGAAACTGAAAAACCAGGACAAGATGTTTGATGCCTTGGAGATATTGAAAGATATTCTTGAGTTCCAACCAATTGTGTTTGGTGGATCCAATGGCATTATGGAACGTTGAGTCCCAATATCTCATTTCTAAATAGATCTTTCTCTATGTCTAGAGAATGAACTACCATGCAAGTTATGGATGGAATAAGATTTGTCCACAATGAATTATTCCAATATTGTCGGCGTTTTGGGAACGGGGGTCCCCAGACTTGCCTGCCTGCGGCGTGGCTCAAAGGGGGCCCCAGCACGGCCCATCTTCATCAACACAAGCTCAAGACCTCTCGAAGGCTGAGATTCATGGGCGGACGACAAGGAGCTTCCTTAGACGTGGCCTCATCAGGCTGGCTCACGAGGAGGCGGAGAGTTCAAGGCGGGGTCCCTCACGAGGTGCCCATGACGCAAGCCATGGCGACCAAGGGCGCCAGTCGGGCGCCAGCCCGCGGAGTGTCCTCCTTTCCTCTTTGGTGCAAAGGGAGCAAGCGTAGGCGGGAGTATCAAGCAAAGGCATCCATTTCGGTGCAACAAGACCAAGACCAGCCCAACGGCGGGAAGGAAGTCATTGTGAAGCCCAAGCAGGCGTCACCACCAGAGCCTCTGACAGGCGAGGACCAACTTTAGTCAGGATAAGTGTACCCGATGTTCCCCTTCAAAATGGCCAATTGTTGGCGCCCTTCCCGCTCAATATTTGGGAAGAGGCCCAGGGCCTTTGCCTATAAATAGGACTAGCCACCCCGAGGGTAGAGGCATCTAAATCCTGGCCAAGAAACCAGTAGAGAGAGCGACTGAACTCCTCCTAGCAGTTCATCGTCCCAACCAAGAACAGACCCTCGCGAGGCTGTTCTTCCTTGTATTGTTCATCATCAGCCCAACAGGCAATCCACCACACCACACACTAGAGTAGGGTATTACACCGCAATGGTGGCCTGAACCGGTATAAACTCTGTGTCTCTTGTTTTGTTCATTCCGTAGCTTAGATCCTAGCGTGGCGGTGAGGAGAAGGTAGGTACAGGGCGAAATCTCCGTGCGCACCCCAGTGTTCGAACCTCAAGGGTCTGCCGGAACCCTAAATCCGACATTTGGCGCGCCCGTAAAGGCGCGCCAGATCTGCTACGCCACTTCCGGCGCCCGATCGTCATCACCATGTCCGGCGACCAGGCGGGCAACCCTGATCCTTGGGCGGCTTGGCCCGCCCGCGCAGAGCCGCTCGCCCCGAGCAACCCCATGCCCCAGGCAGCTCGCGGTCCGCAGGGCGCTGCGGGACGTGGGCGACGCGGACATGCTCCGACAGCTCTCACACCATGGCAGGCGCGGTCGGTAGCAAGGGCCTCCAACCACGCCGCGGCCACGACGCTGTACACCGACTCAAGGACCGCGCTCACAGTGGCCCGAGAGCTGCTGCAGTGCAGGCTGATGGAAGGCAGCCGCGACGTGCTACTAGAGCGGGTGGCAGAGCTCCTGGGCTTTGCTGCCTCGGGGGCTCACCCCTTCTGCACCCAGCTCCCATCTCAGTCCAGGAGGCTGCGCTGGGCTCAAGCTCAGCCGCTTGCTTGCTCAAGGCTACTCCAACACCAGCCGGTTGTCAAGACCGGCAGCGCGGCAGCGCTGACTCTGCCTCCGGCCAGCGAAGAAGGACTCGTCGTGACCCACGGCCCCAGTGGGCCGCCGCGCTACCACCCCCAGGTGGGCGCATCAGGCAGAGCTACATGGCACGCGGAGCGCTATGGCGCGGCCTTCGGAATGACGGCCCCAGAAGAATACGTGCCCCACATGATGGACCAAGGGCACCCGCATGAGGGCGAACAAGGCTCGCTCCTCAGCCCAAGCTGGGGGGACGAGGCGCCAGAAGCTAAGCTCTTCCAGGAGCCCCGGGAAGGCCCCACCGACCATGCTGGAAGCGACGATTATCGGGTACCGCTAATTCCTCAGGAGCAGGCATACACTAATCATGGATCGCAGGAGGTGCAGGTCGCCATTGCGAGCAACTGCGCAGCTCCCGCGTTCTCCTACCCCTCAGGAGGAGGGCGTCGGGGGCTGCAGGAGAGGGGCCGAGATCCGGCATCACCACCGCGGCGTTCGGAGCAAGGCGTTCTCAGGAGGTAGGCCCTCCGCTGGGGAGGTGCCTCAGGGCCTGCCCCTGGCGGAGGACCCGTGGTCGTCGGGGGAACCGCTGGCGACCGCTCTACCCCATCGGCGGCGTCCTGGTTTCCGGTCGTCATTGATGGCACTAGAGTGTGGTGCAAGGCGGGGCCCTCATGTGGCGATATGAAGCAAGGCTGGTACCTGTGAAGAAGGCCCAGTGCCTGTGAAGCTCGCCGCCCCGTGACACTCTCACATAATAATGAGTGGGGCTGTACACGCCCCGGAGTCTTAGGGGTGCCGGCCTCAGGCCCTGGGGCTCCCTTCCACGCCCAGTGGCAGCACTTAGCTCCGCGCTGGTGAGAAGACGTCCAAGACTAGACTAGGTGCCGGACGCGGCCTTTTTTCTACTTTTATTGCTTTTACCTTGGTTGTCTCTTTCGCCCGCTGGATTTAAGTTGGACTCGAATGTGAGATTTGCGTGTGTTTGGGGAAGGGGTGCTTAGTCTCGTTCGAGCAATCTCTCGCGTTTTGTTTACCACTTCGCCTCAGCTGCCTCCCCTCGTGAGCCCCTCGCGAGCCAGGTCTGGCCTAGCTTGCATGCAGCCCAGACTGCCGCCGTCGTATCCTCTCAGGAGGCTTCTACTGCAGATCCTACAGGTTCGATCAGGAGACACTCAAGGCACCACAGCCTCCTACAAGCTACCTTAGGGCCCGCACGGGACAAAGGTAAACTAGCCAGCCGGCTCGTCGCCTAGCCAACCACCTGGCACGGGCGTACGGGTGATGTGGCATCCACTAGTACGCTGAACATGAGTTTTACATGAGGGGCAAGCCCTCCCAAAATGCTCTTACAACCATCAGGTCAAAACCTGAGTTCTATTCATGCAGGGTAAGGAGACAGGAACGATACGCGGTCAGTCGGATAAATGCCCCAATGCATCCTGAGGAGCACCGCCCGAACTATTGCTGGTGTCGCAGGCCACGCCATCGCCCTCTGCGTTGTCATCAGCGGCGTCAGGACCGTTCACCATGCCGCCTTCATCGGCAGCCATGATTGCATCTTCGTTATCTAAAGCGAAGGCCCTGACGAGAGCGTCCATGTTGTCTTCCACCCAGTGTGCCAGGTCGTCCCGGACGGCCTGGGGGACTGGGGCGATGGCAGCGTCGAAGTCGAAGTGGGGATCCATGTTCCGAAGATGGCTGAAGACGCGAGAAAAGGCGCACCCGAGCAGGGCGCGGCTCCTCTCCTCCACCAACCTGTCGGCTCTGACCGACCGCGCCTCTAGCTGCGTCACCACGTCGGTGAAGAACTGAAGCTTGCCGGCGTAGTTAACTGCGTGCGGCTCGCCAACAGCCGCCTCACAAATATTACCCAAGCCTGTGTTGGCTCTCTCCCGAAGCGTGGTGAGCATCGGGCCGTGCTCAGGCTCCAGGACCCGCCGCTGGCGTATCTCGTCTGCATTCTGGCACGCGACGGCCTCAGCCTCGTCCACCATTTGGCGAAGGAGAAGCACCTCGGCCTCGGAGGTAGTTGACTCCCCCTGCGCCACCTCAAGTGCGGCCCGCAAAGCATCGACCCGCTGCGTCGCTTCCTCCAGCCTGACCCTTAGGACAGAGGTCCTACCTTCAGCCTCGGTCCGGATCAACCCCAGCCTCTCCTTGGACTCACGCTCGAGGTTTAAGCGCGCCGTCGCCACCCAACGTCCGACCTCCTCCACGACACAGGCTTCGTGCGCAGCGACATCATCCTCCGCCTGCGCCACCAAGCGCTCCCTTGTCTCCAGTCGTTCATACTCGCGTGCGCGTTCAGCGGCTTCCAGCGTTAGCGCCTCCTCACGCCTCTGGAGCTCCGCTGGGTCTCCCGAAGCCACCTTCATCGACGCGAGGGCTGCCTCGCACAGCTCCACCTGCTCCTCCAGTGAGCGGCACCGGGCCAGGAGTTCCCGTGCCCGCTCCTCCGTCGCCTCTCGCCGTCGGTCAGCTTCCCGTGCCTCGTCGACGGCCCAAGAACGGACCTCCCGAGAGGCCGCCAGTGACGCCTTGGCCTCCTCATTGTCAAGATCGCACTGATACCGCGCGAGGGCAACATCCGCCTCCAGCTCGCGCCTCTCTGCAACCAGGCGCAGGCCCTCGGCCTCAAGGTGCGCGTCCTCATCAACGAGCTCTTCACCAAGCAGGCTCACCGCGTCAGCCGCCCTCCGAAGAAACCCTTGGCGAAGAGCGCGATGCTCCCGGGCGCGCTTGAGTACATCTTCCACACCATCATCCGCCCCAAGCAAGCGCCGGGGGCGAAGTCAAGCCTCCCCCTCAGGCGGGGCTGGGGCTGGCGCCTCGTGGCAACCAGCACGCCGCCAGAGCCCGCCCGAGCCACCCATCCCCAAATGAAGAGCGCTGGGAGTACCCCAGCCAATCACGGTCCACAACCAGACGAGAAGTCCATGGCAGGCTGGCTACGCCAGGAGAAGGCCCGCGAAAGAAAGTCGCGAGGCGCGCGGGGTCGGGATGCACCTCAGGATGGTTCATCTCTCCAACCGGCCTCACCACAAGGGCTCTTCTGCTCGGAGTGCTCGAAGACGGTGGAGAGGGCGGAGACAAGGGGGATGGCTCCTTAGTCATCTCCGCGAACTCGGTGGGAAGGGCCCTGCGGAGCAAGGATCAGGGAAAGCAACGGAAGGATCAGGAGCTGGGAAGGGATAAGGCTTACTCATCGGTAGCGAAGTACTTCCTATGCATCAGCAGGCGACAAGGGTATTCGTCACCCAGGGCCTCCCTTCTCTTCCGGACGGCCTCGAAGTCCATGTGGAAGCGACCGAGGAGTTGAGCGCAGGGGTCAACCTGCGACGAGGCAGAAGCGTCAAGGCGACCCGCGTCTGGGGCGTTTGCCTGATGCGCGCTGCCGGTCGCCTCACCAAGAAGAGCAGCTGGTGCCTCAGGGGCCACAGCCGCAGGCGTGGCAGGCGGCCGCTCGCCGCCCTAAACCACAACAGCATGGGCCTCAGGGGCTGCTTCCTCAGGAGCGCCGCCTAGCGCCGTCACCTCGGCGGGGGCCCCCTCGGCCTCCGGCGGCTCATGCCTCCCTGCTCCGCCACTTGAGGAAGAGTCGACTTGGCCTACTACAAGGGCGGCCACCACCACTGGGTTCTCGCGAGGCCCCTGGAGGCCAGCGGGGCGCAGCCCCCACCCGTCGAAGATGGGCATCTGATTCACAAAGTCGTTTCTGTTCGGGCAAAGGTACAGCAAGGCCCCCCATGCCGGATGCTGCTGGGGGTGGGGTCCCCAGTCAAGACCAAGAGCACCTTCCTCAGCGCTTCAGGCGTCAGGTCCTCCTCCTGGAGCCTCATACGATCCCCACGCCCGCTGAAGGCCCACATCCGGTGAGAATGGCGTTGGAGAGGGGCGACACGGCATAGCAGGAACTCCTTCACCACCTTGGGCGCCTTCACACCGAGCCCCCTCAAGAACGCGAAGCGACGCCAGAAAAAGACGAGCCGGGAACTCGTGAGCGTCTCCTGTCCCCAACCTGAGTTGGGGACAGCAGGCGAAGATGGCTCCGACAGCAGGGGCTGGGCACCCCTATGTCCACATACAGCCACCACTAGGGAAACCCAGGAGCGGGCGGAGGAAGACTGAAGTCGATCCCTGAAGCCGCTGTCTCAGGTGCAGCAATGAAGCTCATGCACTCCGAGCATTGCGTGGAGTCGACAAGGCGCAAAGCGAAGAAGTGGTCCAGCAAGGCAACCGAAGGAAGGATGCCCATCATTGCCTCACAAACGAAGGCGAAGACCGCAAGAAGAGTGATGGATTCAGGACCCAGATGCATCATGTGGATCTGATAGTGGGAGAGCACGGCATTGAAGAAATCGGAGAAGGGGGGAACCAGTCCTGCCCATAGGGCGTCCGCGAAATACCGGACCTCGGTGGCTATCCTGTCGATGGAGAAGCGGGACGCGGGCCAGGCCGTCGTCCTCCTGCATTCGTTGAAGATGGTGGCCAGAGCCGAGCTGACCTTGCCCAAGCCCTCTCGATTGGTTATAATCGACCGGTCGACGGCGGGGGCCGCCAGCGACGGTGAGCGAGGCGGAGGCATGGGTTTCTTCCCTCTTCCCTTCTTCGTCGAAGCCATGGTGAGGGATCGAAGAAGGTGAGAGTGTCTAGAGGGGGGGTGATTAGACTACTCGACAAGATAAAAATTCTGTCTTTTATCAAGGACAGATTTTGGCAGATTTTGCATAACACACAAGTCAAGTAGCACACTACACATGCAATTCTAGAGTATGGGCAGCGGAAAGTAAATTGCACAAGTAGTAAAGAGAAGTGGAGAAGATCAAACGCAATTTGGAGACGCAATGATTTTTCCCGTGGTTCCGATAGGTGGCGCTATCGTACATCCACGTTGATGGAGACTTCAACCCACGGAGGGTAACGGCTGCGAGAGTCCACGGAGGGCTCCACCCACGAAGGGTCCACGAAGAAGCAACCTTGTCTATTCCATCATGGCCTCGCCCACGGAGGGCTAGCCTTACTCGGGTAGATCTTCACGAAGTAGGCGATCTCCTTGCCCTTACAAACTTCTTGGTTCAACTCCACATCTCAACGACGGAGGCTCCCAAGCGACACCTAACCAATCTAGGAGGCACCACCTCCAAAAGGTAATAGATGTTGTAGATGATGATGAACTCCTTGCTCTTGTGCTTCAAATGATAATCTCCCCAACACTCAACTCTCCTCACCGATTTGGCTGTGGTGGAAGAAAGGATTGAGTGGAAAGCAACTTGGGAAGGCTAGAGATCAAGCTTCATATGGTGGGAGTGGAGCAACTTGATCTCAACACAAGGGTAGGTAGTTCTCTTCTCGAAAATGTAAGGTAGGAGTGGTAGTTCTTTCGATGGCTCTCTCCACGAATGAAGAGGGGTGGAGGGTATAAATAGCCTCCACACAAAATCCAACCGTTACACACATTTGAGCAATCTCGGTGGGACCGGTGGACAACTCGGTGAGACCGATAGTTCAAATAATGTGAACGTTGGGATTTTCGGTGGGACCAAATATACAATCTTGGTTAGTCCGATTCGTGCAATGACAAGAGCATGCCAGTTTCGGTGGGACCGACTTCATCATCTCGGTGACACCGATTTGATGATGTATGTTCTGTAAACTTGGCAACTCATGTTTCGGTGAGACCGAGTTTAGAATCGGAAAATCCGAGTTTACTAGGGTTTGGCTTATGGCTGAGGTGGTTCATCTCGGTGTGACTGAGTTTGGAATATCGGTGGGACCGAGACTACTTATGAGTGTATATGGCAGTGAAAGTTGCTGATAGTTTAGGAGATGTATCACTAAGCACTTGAGCAACCAGATCATCATCATAACCTCATCCCCTTTTAATAGTATTGGCTTTTCCTATGGACTCAATGTGATCTTGGATCACTAAACCAAAAATGGAGTCTTGAGCTTTTGCCAATGCTTGCCTTAGCATTTTGAGGGTCCACTTCTTTAGTCCTTTTGCCATGCCAATGTGATTGAATTTCCTGAAACATACTTGATAAAAGCATTAGTCCAACCACAAAGTATGTTGTCATTAATTACCAAAACCACCCGGGGAGCAAATGTGCTTTCAATCTCCCCCTTTTTGGTAATTGATGGCAACACACTAAACAAGACATCAAAGCTTATTGAAAGAAAGATAGAATTATCACAAAGCTTTGACAAACATGTAGTACACAGGCTCCCCTACAAGTGTGCAAGATTTTCATAAATTATGGTTTTGGACTACCACAAGCACACAAGAGAGATAAGCAAGATGTGCTACATGCAGCTTGGCTATATGCATCGAGCAGATGAAAATAAGTGAGTGATAATGCATATGTGCATGGTGATTTCTTGCAAACAAGTATTCACAAGCAAGTCACCATCATGCACATTCTGCAAAGTGCATATACTTACCTTGAGGTTCCTTGGCATTGTACCAAGAGATAAACTTGGGAAAACAAGGTTAGATAACACAAGAGTATTTCTTCAACCAACTGCAAGAACATCAAGAGTACCAAGCCAGGATGACATGTATAAAGAGTGTCTCATATTGAGCACAAGCTTGAATCAGCAAACATGTCTCCAAACTAAAAGATTTTCAATGAACTCGAGAGATTTTGCTTTCCATAAGATATCAATTGTGAAGATTCCTCTCCTTTGAGTTCTCTCAGATCAAGGGGTTTGATGGAAAGAGCAAAATCAAAAGAATGATGCCAAATGAGAATGACGCCAATTGTAATGTCCAATGTGAAACACGGCAAGAAATTCTCTTATAAGGAAAAACACTGCAAAGCTTTGATGTGATTCTCCCCCTTAAGGTAAGATTGCTCTTCTTCTCCCCTAAATCTTCTCTTCTCCCCTAAGTCTTCTCCCCTTGACATCAAGTGCCAAAAGGACAGCAAACTAGGAAGGTCGGGAAGATGGAAAGAAAGAAGTGGGATCCTTAAGAATCACAACATGGCAAAAAGGAACATGCATAGAGAATCATTGAGTGGAGCTGCAGAAGATGATATCCTGGAAGAAATAAATCGGTGACACCGAATTAAGATGGATCGGTGGGTTCGAAAGTCAGGGACTTTGGGTAGATCCTTTTCGGTTATACCGAAATATTTAAATCGGTGACGCCGAGTTTAATTCCAAGGAAATACAGAAATAATTCAGCTCACTTTGCGAGGAATGTTTCAAAGGATTTGCAATGAATTTGTGAATGATTTTCGAGGAATTGATCGAGCGAAGGATATTCACAAAGACGTAAGAATATAAATGAAAAGATTCCTAGATGAAGTTTTTTTTAATGAAAACTCAATGAGAGAACATAAGAGAAAATAGAAAGACTCCAAAACATATGTACTTCATCTAGATAAAGGTCGGCGACAAGGTCACCTATGTTTGAGTATATTGACTTAGGAGTCGAATGAGGACATTTGATCATAGGTCATACTCATCATTTAAGCTCAAAATGGGGTTGCCATTTTTCGATTAAGCATTCGATGTGATCACATCTTATGAAGCTGCTTGTACTCATGACTTTGAGCAAAGCTCCTTAAAGATGTGAAGAACATACCTTGGGCTTGTTGTTGCTTTGCTCATGTAGGTAAACTTGATGTAGGTGCTCATTGAATGTGAAGTTGGGCGCCATTTCCACTTGTGTAGTTCTTCTTCCTACATGGGTTAGGCAAGCAAGGAAATACTCAAGGATATCCAAGATGACAAGAGTGAAATACTAGATGTATAAGATGTCAAAAGGATATGTGGAATTTTGTTCCTTGAACTCAACATCCCAAAGGGCTAGATACTTGGTCAATGACAAGATTACTCATGATTTGAGTGTATGGTAATCTTGTGGAATGTAGATCATCCAAGTACCGCAAGGAGTTAGATGCAATACAAGGAGGCAAATGTGTCCAAGACATATGATCACCATCATAAGAGAAATATCAAGGATTAGTCAAGTGGGCTCATGCCTTGCATGCATCAATGGAGTTCTCACTCCAAGTTTGAAGCATCAATGATGTTCAACTCACTTCTTAGCGACAAAACACCTTCTCATCAAGAGGTTTTGTAAAGATATCAGCGAGTTGTTTGTCGACGAACATGTTTAAGATTGATGTCACCCTTGGCAATGTGATCACGAATGAAATGGTGACGAACTTCAATATGTTTAGCTCGAGAGTGTTGCACGGATTGTGTCCAATTTTAATCGCACTCTCATTGTCACAAAGCAAGGAACATGCCTCACATGTATCCCATAATCCTTAAGCATTTGTGTGATCCATAGCAATTGAGCACAACACGAACCAGCAGCAATATATTCCGCTTGGCGAAGGATAATGATACGAATTTTGTTTCTTGGAGGACCAAGATACAAGGGATCGACCAAGGAATTGACACGTACCCGAAGTTGACTTTCTATCAACCCTGTCACCGGCATAGTCCGAGTCGGAATAGCCAACAAGGTCGAAAGAGGCCCTCTTACAATACCAAATGCCAAAGTTTGGTGTGTGTATCAAATATCTCACAATCCTTTTAACAGCTTTAAGATGACATTCTTTAGGGGCTGCTTGATATCGAGCACACATGCATACACTCAACATTATGTCAGGACGAGAAGCACAAAGATATAGTAGAGAACCAATCATAGATCGGTAAACCCTTTGATCAACGGGTCCTCCATCCTTTGTCAAGTCATTATGTCCACTTGTAGGAATGGGGGTTCTCATACCTTTGCTTTCTTGCATGTTGAACTTCTTGAAGAGATCCTTGGTGTACTTTGTTTGTGAGACAAAGGTACCCTCCTTAGATTGCTTGATTTTCAACCCAAGGAAGAAATTGAGTTCACTCATCATGGACATCTCATACTTCTCCGACATGAGCTTTCCAAACTTCTTGCTAAAATGAGGGTTAGTTGAACCAAATATAATATCATCAACATATATTTGGCACACAAATAGTTCACCATTAACCCTTTTCGTGAACAGCATTGAGTCTATCTTTCCAATCTCAAAACCTTTTTCAAGAAGAAAGCTAGTCAAGCATTTGTACCAAGCTCTAGGAGCTTGTTTAAGACCATAAAGAGCTTTGTGCAACTTGTAAACATGATTAGGCTTTTTGGGATTCAGAAATCCGGGAGGTTGTTTCACAAATACTTCCTCCTCCATTTCACCATTTAGGAAAGCACTTTTGATATCCATTTGATAGAGAGTAATATCATGGTGATTGGCATAAGCTAGAAGAATGCGAATGGACTCAAGTCTAGCAACGGGGGCATAGGTCTCACCATAGTCCATACCTTCGACTTGTGTGTAACCTTGAGCTACGAGACGAGCCTTGTTGCGGATGACTTGTCCATGTTCATCTTGCTTGTTCCGAAACACCCATTTGGTTCCAATGACGTTTTGATCATCCTTGGGCTTCTCTACCAAAGTCCATACCTTGTTCCTCTCGAAGTTGTGTAGTTCTTCGTGCATAGCGTTCACCCAATCCGGGTCTTCAAGTGCTTCTTCTACCTTCATAGGTTCAATACTAGAGATAAATGAGTAATGCTCACAAAAGTTAGCTAAGCGAGTTTTAGAGCGAGTAATTCTCCCGGAGTTGATGTCGTTCATCATTTGTTCCACGGGATGATTTTTCTTGACTCTTGCTTGGACTCGGGATAGCTTTTGTTGAGGTTGTGGCTGAGCTTCCTCATCATCTTCATCTTCCTCTTCTTCTTCTTCATTGTTGTTGGTGTTGTCTTGAGGCGGTGGAGAAGGAGGTTGTGGTGGATCTTCTTGTTGCACTTCCTCATCTTGGTGAGTTCCACTTGTGGAGGCCTCCATGTTGCCTTGAGGTTCATCTCGCCGTGAGGTAGGGGGCTCCACATATGTAGATGAGGTACTCTCCTTCACTTCCATGGGACGGATCTTTCCAATAGATAAATCTTGGATAGCTTCCGATGGGTCCTTGTCTCCGGGCATTTGCTCTACTTGCGAGCCATTAGATTCATCAAACTTCACGCTCACCGCCTCTTCAACCTTTCGGTGAAATTATTGTAGACACGGTAGGTGTGGGAGTTTGATCCATAACCAAGAAAAAGCCTTCATGAGTTTTAGGAGCAAATTTAGACCGACGATGCTTATCAAGGATATAGCATTTCAACCAAAGACACGAAAGTATCCCACTTGGGGTTTGTTACGGTGAGGAGCTCAGATGATGTCTTGCCGAGGAGCTTATGAAGATAAAGCCTGTTGATAGCATGACAAGTCTGTCTCGACCGCTTCCCCCCAAAAATGCTTCGGTGTCTTGTATTCATCAAGCATCGTTCTCGCCATCTCTATGAGCGTTCGGTTCTTCCTCTCAACAACTCCATTTTGTTGAGGAGTGTACGTAGCCGAGAACTCATGTAGAATCCCTTCCTCATCGAGAAAAGAGTCTACATTGGCGTTCTTGAACTCCGTTCCATTGTCACTCCAAACTTTCTTGATCTTCACCTCAAATTGATTTTGGGCCTTTTGGCAAAGGTTTTGAAGATTCTCTGAACTGCGATTTGTCATCAAGGAAAAATATCCACGTAAATCTGGAATAATCATCAACTATAACTAGACCAAAGGAGTTACCACCAAGGCTTTTGTAAGCATTGGGACCAAGAGATCCATATGAAGAAGCTCAAGCGGTCTCCTTGTGGTCATGATGTTCTTCACGGATGACTTCCACCTACTTGTTTTCCTGCTTGACAAGCACTACAAAGTCTATCTTTGTCAAAGAAAACATCTTTAACGCCAAGAATATGATCACCTTTGATCAGCTTGTCTAGATTACGCATACCAACATGTCCAAGCCTTCTATGCCATAACCAACCTTTAGAGGATTTAGCAATGAAGCAAGCTCTTGGTTGGGCTTTCTTAGTGAAATCAACAATATATAGATCACCTCTACGGATACCGGTAAACGCCATGTTATGATTGTCACGACGAAAGACTTGGCAATCTACTTCGGTGAATAGCACATTGAATCGAAAGTCAGCTAATCTAGACACGGAAAGTAAATTGTATCCAAGAGATTCTACAAGCATGACATTTTGAATAGAGCTATCATGAGATATGGCCACCTTACCAAGGCCAAGTACCTTACCCTTGGAGTTGTCTCCAAAAGTCACATACTTGCGTGGACCATCATTCTTTGCAAGCTCTCGAAAACATGTCTTTGTCTCCGGTCATGTGGTCGGTGCATCCACTATCAAGAATCCACCCTTTTCCGCCGGACATGTAGTCTCTCAGATTTGCCATAAGATTGAGACTCTTCATGATCTTGTCTAGCTCGGTGTCCGAATCGAGTAATCATCATCATGCTCATGCTCATCATCATATTGACCCATAGATTGTTCATCATCAACACCTAGGTCAATTTGATAACTACTTGCATTAGTTTTGTCAATGTGACAATAATCATCGGAATGCAATACAAGAGCATTTCTAATTAGAACATTGATAAGACCGGGATCACCCTTCTTTTTCATAAGATCACGAAGCTCAAAGAAGCATTTATCAAAGTTGGGATCATTGGGGCGCATCATATCAAATTCAATAGTCTTGTATAGAATTTCATCAAGACCTCTCAAAGAGTAGTCCGGATAAAGTTCTTCCAAGAACTTCCACATAGCATAGGCGCACTCAAAGTTTGTAACGAGCTCAAGCAAGTTATCGGGTAACCCTCTAATTATAAGATTTACAGTCCTAAGGTTACGAAGCAAATCAAGCTCTTCATCCATGGTAGGGTGCAAGGGGTCAAATGGAGACACATAGGGGGTCTCAACATATTTGCGCAAATTGTACGTCTTAAAGATAATAAGCATTTCAATCCTCCACGAGTTATAGGACACTCCATTAAGAATAGGCACTCTATGGCTAACACTCCCAAACGTGACACGCCCATCTTCCTCCAATGGTGTGTAAACCAAAGCAATGGAGACCAAAGCTCGATACCAATTGAGGGATCAAGAAGGTGAGAGTGTCTAGAGGGGGGGGTGATTAGACTACTCGACAAGATAAAAATTCATCTTTTATCAAGGACAGATTTTGGCAGATTTTGCATAACACACAAGTCAAGTAGCACACTACACATGCAATTCTAGAGTATGGGCAGCGGAAAGTAAATTGCACAAGTAGTAAAGAGAAGTGGAGAAGATCAAACGCAATTTGGAGACGCAATGATTTTTCCGTGGTTCCGATAGGTGGCGCTATCGCACATCCACGCTTGATGGAGACTTCAACCCACGGAGGGTAACAGCTGCGAGAGTCCACGGAGGGCTCCACCCACGAAGGGTCCACGAAGAAGCAACCTTGTCTATTCCTTCATGGCCTCACGCCCACGGAGGGCTAGCCTTACTGGGTAGATCTTCACGAAGTAGGCGATCTCCTTGCCCTTACAAACTTCTTGGTTCAACTCCACATCTCGACGACGGAGGCTCCCAAGCGACACCTAACCAATCTAGGAGGCACCACCCTCCAAAAGGTAATATATGTTGTAGATGATGATGAACTCCTTGCTCTTGTGCTTCAAATGATAATCTCCCCAACACTCAACTCTCCTCACTGATTTGGCTGTGGTGGAAGAAAGGATTGAGTGGAAAGCAACTTGGGAAGGCTAGAGATCAAGCTTCATATGGTGGGAGTGGAGCAACTTGATCTCAACACAAGGGTAGGTAGTTCTCTTCTCGAAATGTAAGGTAGGAGTGGTAGTTCTTTCGATGGCTCTCTCCACGAATGAAGAGGGGTGGAGGGTATAAATAGCCTCCACACAAAATCCAACCGTTACACACATTTGAGCAATCTCGGTGGGACCGAAGTGGACAACTCGGTGAGACCGATAGTTCAAATAATGTGAACGTTGGGATTTTCGTGGGACCGAATATACAATCTCGGTTAGTCCGATTCGTGCAATGACAAGAGCATGCCAGTTTCGGTGGGACCGACTTCATCATCTCGGTGACACCGATTTGATGATGTAGGTTTCTGTAAACTTGGCAACTCATGTTTCGTGAGACCGAGTTCGTAATCGGAAAATCCGAGTTTACTAGGGTTTGGCTTATGGCTGAGGTGGTTCATCTCGGTGTGACTGAGTTTGGAATATCGGTGGGACCGAGACTACTTATGAGTGTATATGGCAGTGAAAGTTGCTGATAGTTTAGGAGATGTATCACTAAGCACTTGAGCAACCAGATCATCATCATAACCTCATCCCCTTTTAATAGTATTGGCTTTTCCTATGGACTCAATGTGATCTTGGATCACTAAACCAAAAATGGAGTCTTGAGCTTTTGCCAATGCTTGCCTTAGCATTTTGAGGGGTCCACTTCTTTAGTCCTTTTGCCATGCCAATGTGATTGAATTTCCTGAAACATACTTGATAAAAGCATTAGTCCAACCACAAAGTATGTTGTCATTAATTACCAAAACCACCCGGGAGCAAATGTGCTTTCACATGGCGACGGAAGGGGGGGTGAAGGTTCGAGATCGGATTGAGGGCGGAAGCTGGAGTTTGAGAGGAGGAAGGGCGGAGGACGCTCGGGCGACGAAAAGGGGAGCGGCTGTGTGCGACTACAAGTCCGCCTAGCATGGCACAAAATAAGGAGGCGTGGGGGAACAGTGCCGCCCACGTCCAATCAGCCGCCACGCGGCGCCTAAGGCCGCAGGCTGTTAGGGCCCGCGGCGCTTCACACTTGCCCTTTCGCCTCTCTGCTCGGCCAAGTCCAGGCGCGCCTTGGTCCTAGGGGCTACTGTCGGCGTTCTGGGAACGGGGGTCCCCAGACTTGCCTACCTGCGGCCTGCGGCGTGGCTCAAAGGGGGGGCCAGCACGGCCCATCTTCATCAACACAAGCTCAAGACCCTTGCGAGGGGCCAAGCCTCGCGGGGCGGACGACAAGGAGCTTCCTCAGGCGTGGCCTCATCAGGCTGGCTCACGAGGAGGCGGAGAGTTCAAGGCGGGGTACCTCACGAGGTGCCCATGATGCAAGCCATGACGACCAACGGCGCTAGTCGGGCGCCAGCCCGGGGAGTGTCCTCCTTTCCTCTTTGGTACAAAGGGAGCAAGCGTAGGCGGGAGTATCAAGCAAAGGCATCCATTTCGGTGCAACAATACCAAGAGCAGCCCAACGGCGGGAAGAAAGTCATTGTGGAGCCCAAGCAGGCATCACCACCAGAGCCTTTGACAGGCGAGGACCAACTTTAGTCAGGATAAGTGTACCCGATGTTCCCCTTCAAAATGGCCAATTGTTGGCGCCCTTCCCGCTCAATATTTGGGAAGAGGCCCAGGGCCTTTGCCTATAAATAGGACTAGCCACCCCGAGGGTAGAGGCATCTGAATCCTGGCCAAGAAACCAGTAGAGAGAGCGACTGAACTCCTCCTAGCAGTTCATCGTCCCAACCAAGAACAGACCCTCGCGAGGCTGTTCTTCCTTGTATTGTTCATCATCAGCCCAAGAGGCAATTCACCACACCACACACTGGAGTAGGGTATTACACCGCAATGGTGGCCTGAACCAGTATATACTCTGTGTCTCTTGTTTGTTCCTTCCGTAGCTTAGATCCTAGCGAGGCGGTGAGGAGCAGGTAGGTAGAGGGCGAAATCTCCGTGCGCACCCCAGTGTTCGAACCTCAAGGGTCTGCCGGAACCCTAAATCCGACAAATATATTATGGATATAGACAACATAGTATACCATAGTGTATGAATGAAGGTGCTCAAGTTGTAGTAACGAGCGGTATTTTGTTTTACCAAATCCTTCATTTTAAGCTCCGTCATTTAGATGATTACATGTGTCGTCATTGTAGACACACAAATATGGATAATCATTATTGTAGGAGCAATCCTTCTGAATAAGGAACTCACTACGTCAGTTGTACCAAATGTACCAACAATAATAATAAGTCATATGGTGACTTATTGATTTTACACAATGTATGTTGCATTTTTTACTTCGGTTCAGAATTGATGTTCCACCGGGAACCGTCTATATCTGAATCATGTGATCTACATGGGTATGTAATCACTACATCTATCAACTGCAGAGATAGATGATTTTGAACTGCCAATGATATAAGTTATCAGAATGAGATTCAACCTCTGGAGAATAGTTGGGTATCTGTGTGAACCCTTGTGCTACAATACTTGCTCTTTATTTCACCACCTCGTTGTTCTCAATTCTATTTCCAGAAGAAAACCGGTGTAGGTATTGCTTATGAATACCTTCCCATTATTGAGCAAGATCATTTCTACCTAGATTATACCGTTTGCTTGAGTTTAGTCCGAGTGTTGATCACACTTTGCCATGTCCATGGTCTTTGGATCCGAATCATTTGAAATGTTTTGCAATCTAGTTGAGAAACGTATGTCGACTATTGTAGACGTCTGGTTATATGATTCTCTAGAATCTATATATCAATATATAGTTGATGAACATATCGTTACCCGTAGTGATTGCTCATGATTTCCCAATGCAATTGAGTCAGGTATTCCGATGTCCCGGGCATTGTGTGCACTATGACCTGGGTTGGTGGAGGTTTCCCGTCCACTGGGTGTATACTACCCATTGGGTGTCTGCCAGCGTGAAGTTGACTTGCATTTATAATTCACAGACCTTGATATCCTTACTTCGGAGGAGCTGAATCCTGATGTACTTCTGCCATACATCTCCCGCTGTTGCTTTGAACGGGGAGTGGAGTACCACTCTTTCACGCATACTTTTGCAGGATTGTAGGATTGTGTGACACCTTTATAGTCTGTAAATGAATCTGGCAGGTTATTTGCAATATGTCGCAAATCTTCTGAACGCATGGTTCAGCTCTTTGGGTGTCAGGACCCCGACTCAATGCCACATCGATCTAGCATGTAACACCTCATATCACTTTGCGGCCTCACGCACGGTATCCCCACGGTGTCGCCTTACCTTTGCGGGACCATTTAGCGCTTTTGGCACACGATATGATGGTGTCGCTAGCATCCATATGATAAGGAGCCCGGCTGACATGGCTAGTCGTAAACCCAAAGTGGCACAAACTTACAGGACAGCATCCATGACCCAAAGATCGAACGTGTCGGTCATCACCGAGTGAATTCGTGCTGTAGCACTGGGCTAACAGACTCGGTATTCATCGCGACATTTCCCGAAGGGATGAATACAGAACGAAGAAGGACACATGCCGCCAGCCTAAGTGTTCGGAGCAAAGCAAGCTACCGTGGTTCAAAGGAAACACTAGGAGACATTTCCGTAAGAGAGGCTACTAAAGATAAACAACTAGATAGTCGATCCCACACATAGCAATACACATTACACGTCGCATAACATGCAAGTATGTGCTGTACAACATGGCATCACAAAGATAACTCAACAACTCATATAGATAAGGCCCAAAGAGCCATCATAGCATTTATTGCAAACAGGGGTCACAAGACCCAACATACGAGCATACAAGCAACAAGCGGAAGCATTACATGTCCAGGTATAGACATCTACAAATGAAAAAGGTCAAGAGCCCGACTATCTACAACATCCGATCAAGATCGTAGCTGAGGTACAAGCTACTCGTCAAGTCCACGAGAACACTAGTAAGACCAAGTCTCCGCTGCAAAAACATAAATAAAGCAACATGTGTACAAAGGTACTCAAAGAAGACTTACATCGATCCTATCATACATGCATTTGTATCAAGAGGGTAATGTGGGGTTTAGTTGCAGCAAGCCAGCTTTGACACTGTGGCTATCCTGTTCTACGACTACCAGAAATTCTTGAGGTGATATGGTGCACACGAGTCCACTAATCACCACACAAAACACTACTAGGGATTCATCCCCGTCTCCCTACGAGAAGGCCATCCATAGCACTCACACTTGTCTTGAGCATTTTATAGTATCCACTTCAAGTTGTCTATGTACCATGTAAGCATCCAAGAAGTCCATATCCGCGGACCCGGCTATTTGAATAGATCATGTTAACCCCGCAGGGTGTACTTCTTCACACGCGCTCGCCACTTACCACCATGTACACGTCGTGTATCTCGGCTACCTTCAAGCGGAAGCTCGGGCGAGGAGTCGGCCACGACCGACTAACCACACAAGACTCTAGCCCAGGTTTATCGCCTATTCGGTTCTATCCGCAAGGAGATCCGGCGGGTGTCGCCACGGCCCCAAACGATGTGAGCAGGGTTCCCAAGCCCACCATCCGGTGCCACTTGGTACACCGTGCATCGTGCCTAGTCTGTCCCAAGCCCACCTGGCCGGGTGCCACTTGGTAGACTACTAACACTACCTACAAACACCAGAAACTAGTTGCGACTCCTGGACAGAGATCAAGTTGGTTAATAAGTCGAGAGGGTCAATTAAGGATCCCAATGTGTGGTAGTATCGAGTCATTGGACAACATACATAGAACTCAGTGCTTAAGGACGGTTCCAGTGAGACAACCCACCATGTACTCCTACATGGCCTCTCACCGCTACCTTTACCAAATCGTGTTCACACCCTTAACTCTCAGCACCAGAACAACTCATAACACTCCAATTCATTCCCAATGAATCAGACCTGACACAACTCTAAGCAATAGCAGGCATAGCATGGTAGGAACACAACATGGGCTCAATCAACTCCTACACATGCTAGTGGGTTTTAACTATTTACTGTGGCAATGACAGGTCATGCAGAGGAATGGGTTCAACTACCGCAGCACAAAGTAGCAGATGAATCGTTGTTGTCCTAATGAAATAACTGAGAGCAGGAGCGAGAGAGTAGGATTTTATCGGAATGAACAAGGGGGGGGTTTGCTTGCCTGGTATATCAACAAGGAAGGCACTGCTTCACTGACAGGTACTCTGGAACGGACTCCGGAGCAGGACCTATCGAGAAGGAACAGTGTCGGCAATCAATACACAAACATATGCAACAATATTATGCATGAACATGGCATGAAGATGTGATGTTGTTTGAGCTAATGCAACTAGTAATCATTTGGTTTGAAGTCCATTTGAACCAAAAGCTCAAATGCAACTCTAAATTAAGTCTCTTAATATGCCATAATGTGTTTTCTCATATTCAGCATGTATAAGATGGTTTTTCATGCATGAGACTAGTACAGATGGAAAGGTTGCATTTTTCTGATAATTTTCATATATAACTTATTTCAACTGAGTTACGGTTGAATTGATATGAATTTTGAAGTTTTGAATATTTTCCGGGATTTCCTATTTAAAATAATTCCGTAAAATAAATAATTGCGTCAAGATGACGTCAAGATCGCTGCGTCGTGATCAACGGCGCTGACCAGAATAAACCCGACGTGTGGGGTCCACACGTCGCGATGTGGGAATAAACAGGTTAATTTAATCCTAACTAAAGGATTAGTGGCGCCGGGGCCCACCGTCGATGTCGGGGTTAGTTAACGGGTTGACCGGTCAATCCCGCCGCATTTAGCCGCCGGGCGAGGCTTAACGCGCGGAGGGGCACGGAATCGCCCTCGCGCGACCATTTAGGCGGCGGAGACCACGGACGAGGAGCTGAAGCTCGTCCGCGTCGTTTGGAGCAAGTGGGAGAGGCGGGGACGGCCGTAGCTCGCCGGAGCGGAGCTCGGGGCGGCGGCCGGAGTTCGGCTTCGATGGCGGGGCTAGCTACAGAGCACGGGAAGGCAAGGGGGAAGGGGGAACCGAAGCGGGGGCTCACGGTGGGCTCGAAGACGTCGTCGGAGGGCTCGGGGGAGGCGCTGACGGCGGCGAGCGGCGACGGAGATCCACGGCGGCCGGAGGTGATGAAGGCGACGGCGACGGCTCCACGGGGCGTCCGGAGGTGCGTGGCTCGACGAGGAGGTAAAGGTGGTCGTGGCGGAGCTTGTGGACTCTACGGAGGGGAGAGGGAACGGCGGGGAGCGCGTCGGCGGTGAGCTGCGGCGGCGGCAGCGCGTCGGGCGCGGGGAGAGGGAGAGGTCCAGGGGAGGAGGGAGAGCGAGAGAGAGTGGGAGAGGACCGGGGCGGCGCGTGGCGTCGTTCCAGGCGTCCAGGGCGACGAAGGGGGAAGCAGGAGGTGGCCGGGCGCGTGGCCGCGGCCGGCTGTGGCGCGGGCACGCAGCTGCTTGGCGAGGGGGAGAAGACGACAGAGGAGGAGGCGGGCTGGGCTGGCTGGCCACTGGCTGGCAAAGCCAAGACAAAGGCTTGGCCAACCACAGAGCTAGGCGCCAGGTAAGTCTCCCTTTTAATCTGTTTTCTAATTCTTCTGACATTTGTTTGATTGAAATAAAATACTAAACCATTTTATTTTCTTATGCCAATTTTTGCAGGAGCTAGTTATATTATTCCAGAGCTCCTTAATAAATGACATAATTTTTGGACATATATTAATATATATAACTAATATATTTCCAATGCAAATATTTATGCATTAATTCCAAATGCCCAAAATAAATACTTATGAGCTCTTAAAAATATTGGCTTAATTTTTATCTCTGTCCAATATTTTCAGAGGGCAACATGAGCATTTTCTTGGACCCTTTTGGAGAAATTTTTGGTTTGGGCCATTTTAGAGATGATTCTGAGGGTTTCTCAAATCCTCATTTCAAATTTAAATGAAATTTAAACATGATGCACACATGACTAGCTAGCCTTGAGCATACCAGAACTAGGGACGTGACAACTCGCCCCCACTTGAAAGAATCTCGTCCCGAGATTCAGGGGTCGACGGAAAGAAGGTGGGGTACTCCAGTCGAAGACGATCTTCTCGCTCCCAAGTAGCTTCTCTCTCGGAATGATGAGACCACTGAACCTTGAGAAACTTGATGTTATGGCGTCGAGTGACACGCTCTGCTTGATCAAGAATGCGAACTGGATACTCTCGATATGTGAGGTTGTCTTGGAGATCAAGCGTTTCGTGGTCCACTCCACGGATAGGATCCGAGAAGCAACGCCTGAGTTGAGAGACGTGGAAGACATCATGAACTCGAGAAAGATGTGGGGGTAGTTCCAACTGGTAGGCAACCTCTCCTCGTTTAGCGAGAATGCGAAAAGGACCAATGTAACGAGGAGCCAACTTGCCTTTGATACCGACACGATGGGTACCCTTCAAAGGAGTAACCCGAAGGTAAGCTTTGTCGCCAACTTCATAAGTCATATCCTTATGATGACGATCATACTGGCTCTTTTGACGAGACTGGGCTGTTTTCAAATTCTCACGAATGATGCGAACTTGCTCTTCTGCCTCCTGGATCATGTCCGGTCCAAAGAATTATCTTTCACCGGTTTCTGACCAGTTCAACGGTGTTCGACATCTTCGTCCATAGAGAATCTCAAAAGGAGCTTTCTTGAGACTGGATTGATAGCTATTGTTATAAGCAAACTCGGCGAAAGGAAGACATCTCTCCCAATCCATACCGAATGAGATAACGCAAGCTCTAAGCATGTCTTCGAGAATTTGGTTGACCCGTTCCACCTGACCACTTGACTGAGGGTGGAAAGCGGTACTGAAGGAAAGATGGGTTCCCATGGCAGTTTGGAAACTCTCCCAGAAATGAGAAGTGAAAAGACTGCCACGGTCTGAATTGATCTCTAGTGGAACACCATGAAGTGATACTATTCGGGAAATATATAAGTCAGTGAGCTGACTAGCAGTGATACTCTCTCGAACAGGAAGGAAGTGCGCCACTTTGGATAGACGATCAACGACTACGAAGATAGCATTATTCCCTTTCTTGGTCCTGGGAAAGCCGGTGATGAAATCCATACCAACTTTATCCCATTTCCACTCAGGAATAGATAAAGGCTGAAGGGTGCCAGCGGGTCTCTGATGCTCTGCCTTAACGCGACGACAAACGTCACATTTAGCAATGAACTCAGCGATTTCTCTCTTCATCCTAGTCCACCAGAACCTCTGGCGTAGGTCCTGATACATCTTAGTACTACCGGGATGAATCGTGAGAGGGGATTCATGCGCCTCTTTAAGGATCAGTTGTCGAAGATGTTGCTTTTGGGAACCACCAGCGGTTCTTAAAGAAAACAACACCTCGAGCATCAATCGAGAAACTACCAGCAGCTCCTTCTTAACGTTATCCTTGATTCGAGAAATACCCGTATCATCTTGCTGGCTAGTTATGATCGATCCTCAAGAGTAGGTTTCACCACCAAGGTAGAAAGGAACCGTGAGGAGCAATGTGAAGATTAAGCCTCTGAAATTCCTCATGGAGAAGTGGTTGGCCTTGCTGCAACATGAGATTGTTGCAATAGGATTTACGACTTAGTGCATCAGCCATGACATTGGCTTTGCCTGGGGTGTAGGTAATCCCTAGATCATAATCTGAGATCAACTCCAACCAACGTCTTTGCCTAAGGTTCAGATCTGGTTGGGTGAAGACATACTTGAGACTCTGGTGATCGGTGTAGATCTCGCAACGGTTACCAAGAAGGTAATGTCGCCAGGTCTTGAGTGCATAGAACTACGGCTGCAAGCTCCGGATCATGTGTAGGATAATTCTCCTCATGTGGATGCAATCACGAGATGCATAGGCAATCACATGACGATCCTGCATAAGAATGCAACCTAGTCCCTGCCGTGAGGCATCGCAGAGAATAACAAAGTCTTTAGTGAAACCGTGGCACAAGTATGGGAGCAGAAGTCGGGCGTCTTTTCGTTCTCAAAACTGACTCACACTGTGGGGACCACTCAAACTTTTTATCTTTCTTGAGAAGTTCCGTGAGGGGTTTGGCTACTTTGGAGAAGTTTTCAACAAAGCGGCGACAATAGCTGGCTAGACCAAGGAAACTCCTAACTTGTTTAACGGTTTCAGATGGAGTCCAATCAAGAACGGCCTTGACTCTCTCGGGATTGACGGCAATGCCCTTACCAGAGATTACGTGGCCTAGATAGGTCACTTCTGGCAACCAAAATTCACACTTGGAGAACTTGGCATAAAGGCGGTGCTCTCTGAGTTTTTCTAATACAAGTCTAAGATGTTCGGCATGCTCTTCCTCGTTCTTCGAGTAAATAAGAATATCATCAAGGTAAACCACGACGAACTTATCTAGGTACTCCATGAAGATCGAGTTCATCAAGCGGGAGAAGGTAGCTGGGGCGTTGGTTAGACCGAAGGACATGACGGTGTACTCGTACTGGCCATAACGAGTGACAAAAGCCGTTTTGGGAATGTCCCCATTTCTGATTTTGATTTGGTGGTAGCCTAACCTCAAATCCATCTTGGAGAAGACTGAGGATCCAGCGAGCTGATCATACAAGTCGTTGATCCTGGGGAGCGGATATTTGTTCTTTATCGTGACCAAATTAACGGGACGATAATCTACAACCATCCGTCCGTACCATCCTTCTTCTTGACGAAGAGAACGGGCAAGCCCAAGGAGAAGAACTAGGACGGATGAAACCCTTTTGCAAGGACTCATCAAGTTGTTTCTAAGCTCGGCTAGTTCTAAGGGTGCCATTTTGTAAGGTCTCCTAGAGATTGGAGCGGTTCCCGGATAAGATCTATGACAAACTCTACATCTCCGCTGTGGAACACCGGCAGTTCCTCTGAAAGACATCCGGAAAGTCACGGACTACCGGATATCTTCAAGGTCCGGAAGAGGGCTGGCATTAAGAGAATAGAACGACGCTTTGCAACTCGTGGAGATAAAGGACTATCTTGCCGATGGGTGTGTAAGCTGAACGGACTGGTGTAACAATCAATCTTGGCATGATGAGCTGTCATCCACTCCATACCCAAGATGATGTTAATATCCGAAGACTTGAGGGCTATAAGTGATGCAAGGAATACAAGTCTGTCAACAAGGATTTCGTTACCATGGCTTACACTAGAAGTTTGCCATTTGGATCCCGGAGTTTGAATAAGTAGTGGGGAGGGCATATCACAAAATGACATGTCGTGCAAGCGGGCATAGCTTTGAAATGAAGGAATGAGACGCTCCAAGATTTAATGTAACCGATCTTTGGGTGACAGTTGACAAGGAGTGTACCAAGAACGACATCCGGATCATCATGAGCGTCTTTAGCGAGACGTGATGCACAAGTCCAAGTCGTGGTGAGCTGACTGGCACTAATCATCTTGCGTGATGGCTTACCATGGCCAATGACTTATCGGGCTGGGGTGGAGCAACTCGTCCGAGTGCAAATCACGGGCAATGTGGCCTCGCTCTCGCACTTGTAACAAATCTTGGAGGTAGAACGTGGACCAGATATGTGCGGTCCACCAATAGGCCCGGTGGAGCATATTGCTGAACTAGATGGGGTGCCACATAAGATGGCCTCGGTGTATATCCGGGTGGAAGAGCGTGTTTGGAACCCAAATCCGCGCTTCGAGAACCGTAACCGAGGAAGATCCCAAATCACGGTGTGCTTACGAGACTCCTCGTAGGTGAGCTGAGCTGTCTCTGCATTAATGGCCTTGTTCACAAGAGCCTGGAATGTATCACAATGATGCAGGTGGAGATCACGACGCAACTTGGAGATGAGACCCTTCCGGAACCTAGCCTGCTTCTTAGCGTCCATAGACACCTCTTCTGTGGCATAACGAGCAAGGTTCTCAAACTCTCTACTATAAGCATCAACGGCCATCTTACCCTGGGTGAAACTACAGAACTCTTCTCTCTTGCGATCGATGGGAGCTTCAGGAATGTGATGCTCGCGAAAAGCCTCGGTGAAATCCCTCCAGGTAGGAATCTGGCCAGCTGGAAGCATAGCCTCATAGTTTTGCCACCAAAGACTAGCAGGACCTTCCAGGTGGTATGTGGCATAGGTGACCTTGTCATCTTCAGCTACGTTCGCAGAACGGAGCTTGTGTGTGATGCTATGGAGCCAGTCATCTGCATCGAGCGGCTCGATGGAATGATGAAAGATAGGTGGGTGCAAGCGAATGAAGTCATGAATGGTTGCAGACCCTTTGAACCGATGTGCGGTGTTCTCCTCGATACGTGCCAACAAGCGGTTAGACTCACGCTTGTTTCTCTCCATCTCTAACATGAACTCTGTCAACGAAGGCTGGTCGGGAGGATCCTCATCTCTACCATCTCGGTGGTTCTGGCTACGAGCAACAGAACTTCGCTTAGTTGATGACATCCTGAGAAACGAAACCAAGGACGGAATCAAGATCAACTATAGGCTATAGAATGTAGGACAAGGAAATTAGTAACTCTCGAACTCCTAGGGCAATTCGGCAAAGATAACGGCAAGAAATGCTCGTAATGGGACATCCTGCTAAAATGGGGTAGTGACATACTCAACATCATCATTCAAGGTTCTGAGATAGTACTAATCAGGCTACACCGGAAGTACTCGAAAACTGGGGTATGACTCTGATCAACCAATCCTATGGGACTACGGAGTAGTAACACGTGATCCTGATAGACAGAAGAGAAAGCCTAGTTCCTTAACCCCGTAGGAAAGATATGATGACTCAGATCAGAAGGCCATGAGGTATAAGGAGTAAAAAGAGCCTTACGTTCCTTCCCACAATCAATTCCTTACATAACTAAAGAATTTCTAGACTCAACTTCACCAGTTTGGCTTGGTAATCCTATAGGCGACAGCTCGATACCAAAGCTGTCAGACCCGACTCAATGCCACATCGATCTAGCATGTAACACCTCATATCACTTTGCGGCCTCACGCACGGTATCCCCACGGTGTCGCCTTACCTTTGCCCGGACCGTTTATGCCTTTTGGCACACGATATGATGGTGTCGCTAGCATCCATATGATAAGGAGCCCGGCTGACATGGCTAGTCGTAAACCCAAAGTGGCACAAACTTACGAGGACAGCATCCATGACCCAAAGATCGAACGTGTCGGTCATCGCCGAGTGAATTCTGTGCTGTAGCACTGGGCTAACAGACTCCGGTATTCATCACGTGACATTTCCCGGGATGTATACAGAGAACGAAGAAGGACACATGCCGCCAGCCTAAGTGTTTGAGCAAGAGCAAGCTACCGTGGCTCAAAGGAAACACTAGGAGACATTTCCGTAAGAGAGGCTACTAAAGATAAACAACTAGATAGTCGATCCCACACATAGCAATACACATTACACGTCGCATAACATGCAAGTATGTGCTGTATAAACATGGCATCACAAAGATAACTCAACAACTCATATAGATAAGGCCCAAAGAGCCATCATAGCATTTATTGCAAACAGAGGTCACAAGACCCAACATACAGAGCATACAAGCAACAAGCGGAAGCATTACATGTCCGGGTACGACATCTACAAATGAAAAAGGTCAAGAGCCTCGACTATCTACAACATCCGATCAAGATCGTAGCTGAGGTACAAGCTACTCGTCAAGTCCACGAGAACACTAGTAAGACCAAGTCTCCGCCGCAAAAACATAAATAAAGCAACATGAGTACAAAGGTACTCAGCAAGACTTACATCAGATCCTATCATACATGCATTTGTATCAAGAGGGTAATGTGGGGTTTAGTTGCAGCAAGCCAGCTTTGACACTGTGGCTATCCTGTTCTACGACTACCAGAACTTCTTGAGGTGATATGGCGCACACGAGTCCACTAATCACCACACAAAACACTACTATGGATTCATCCCCGTCTCCCTACGAGAAGGCCATCCATAGCACTCACACTTGTCTTGAGCATTTTATAGTATCCACTTCAAGTTGTCTATGTACCATGTAAGCATCCAAGAAGTCCATATCCGCGGACCCGCTATTCAATAGATCATGTTAACCCCGCAGGGTGTACTTCTTCACACACGCCTCGCCACTTACCACCATGTACACGTCGTGTATCTCGCTACCTTCAAGCGGAAGCTTTGGCGAGGGAGTCGGCCACGACCGACTAACCACACAAGACTCTAGCCCGTGTTTATCGCCTATTCGGTTCTATCCGCAAGGAGATCCGCCGGGTGTCGCCACGGCCCCAAACGATGTGAGCAGGGTTCCCAAGCCCACCATCCGGTGCCACTTGGTACACCGTACATCTTGTGCCTAGTCTGTCCCAAGCCCACCGGCGGGTGCCACTTGGTAGACTACTAACACTACCTACAAACACCGAAACTAGTTGCGACTCGGGCGAGATCAAGTTGGTTAATAAGTCGAGAGGGTCAATTAAGGATCCCAATGTGTGGTAGTATCGAGTCATTGGACAACATACATAGAACTCAAGGCTTAAGGACGGTTCCAAAGAGACAACCCACCATGTACTCCTACATGGCCTCTCACCGCTACCTTTACCAAATCGAGTTCACACCCTTAACTCTCAAAGACGTAACAACTCATAACACTCCAATTCATTCCCAATGAATCGACCGACACAACTCTAAGCAATAGCAGGCATAGCATGGTAGGAACACAACATGGGCTCAATCAACTCCTACACATGCTAGTGGGTTTTAACTATTTATTGTGGCAATGACAGTCATGCAGAGGAATGGGTTCAACTACCACAAAGACAAAGTAGCGTATGAATCGTTGTTGTCCTAATGCAATAACCGAGAGCAGGAGCGAGAGAGTAGGATTTTATCGAATGAACAAGGGGGGGGGGCTTGCTGGTATATCAACAAGGAAGGCACGCTTCAATCGACAGTACTCTGAACGGACTCGGGCAGACCTATCGAGAAGGAACAAGGTCGGCAATCAATACACAAACATATGCAACAATATGATGCATGAACATGGCATGAAGATGTGATGTTGTTTGAGCTAATGCAACTAGTAATCATTTGGTTTGAAGTCCATTTGAACCAAAAGCTCAAATGCAACTCTAAATTAAGTCTCTTAATATGCCATAATGTGTTTTCTCATATTCAGCATGTATAAGATGGTTTGTCATGCATGAGACTAGTACAGATGGAAAGGTTGCATTTTTCTGATAATTTTTCATATATAACTTATTTCAATCTGAGTTACGGTTGAATTGATATGAATTTTTGAAGTTTTGAATATTTTCTGGGATTTCCTATTTAAAAATAATTCCAGAAAATAAATAATTGCGCCAAGATGACGTCAAGATCGTCGGCGTCAACGGCGCTGACCAGGTCAAACCTGACGTGGGGTCCACACGCCGATGACAGGGGAATAAACAGGGTTAATTTAATCCTAACTAAAGGATTAGTGGCGCTGGGGCCCACCGCCGCTGTCGGGGGTTAGTTAACGGGGTTGACCCGGTCAATCCCGCCGGCGTTTAGCCGCCGGCGAGGCCGAACGCGGCGGAGGGCACGGAATCGCCCTCCGGCGACCATTTAGGCGGCGGAGACCACGGACGAGGAGCCAAGCTCGTCCGCTCGTTGGAGCAAGTGGGAGGCGGGGGCGGCCAGAGCTCGCGGAGCGGAGCTCGGGCGGCGGCCGGAGTTCGGCCGATGGCGGGGCTAGCTACAGAGCACGGAAGGCAAGGGGAAGGGGAACCAAGCGGGGCTCACGGTGGGCTCAAGACGCTGCCGGAGGGCTCGGGAGGCGCCGACGGCGGCGAAGCGGCGACGGAGATCCACGGCGGCGGAGGTGATGAAGGCGACGGCGACGGCTCCACGGGCGTCCGGAGGTGCGTGGCTCGACGAGGAGGTAAAGGTGGTCGTGGCGGAGCTTGTGGACTCTACGGAGGGGAGAGGAACGGCGGGAGCGCTGCCGGCGTGAGCTGCAAGGGCAGCAAGGCTGGGGGCGCTGGGAGGGGGAGAGGTCCAGGGAGGAGGGAGAGCGAGAGAGAGGGGAGAGGACCGGGCGGCGCGTGGCGTCGCTCCAGTAGCGTCGAGGCGCACGAAAGGGGAAGCAGGGTGGTGGCAGGCGCGTGGCAGGCATGGGTCAGGCGCGGGCACGCAGCTGCTTGGCGAGGGGGAGAAGACGACAGAGGAGGAGGCGGGCTGGGCCGGGCTGGCCACTGGTGGCCAAAAGCCAAGCCAATCTTGGGCAACCACAGAGCTAGGCGCCAGGTAAGTCTCCCTTTAATCTGTTTTCTAATTCTTCTGACATTTGTTTGATTTAAATAAAATACTAAACCATTTTATTTTCTTATGCCAATTTTTGCAGGAGCTAGTTATATTATTCCAGAGCTCCTTAATAAATGACATAATTTTTGGACATATATTAATATATATAACTAATATATTTCTAATGCAAATATTTATGCATTAATTCCAAATGCCCAAAATAAATACTTATGAGCTCTTAAAAATATTGGCTTAATTTTTATCTCTGTCCAATATTTTCAGAGGGCAACATGAGCATTTTCTTGGACCCTTTTGGAGAAATTTTTGGTTTGGGCCATTTTAGAGATGATTCTGAGGGTTTCTCAAATCCTCATTTCAAATTTAAATGAAATTTAAACATGATGCACACATGACTAGCTAGCCTTGAGCATACCAGAACTAGGGACGTGACATTGGGTACGTGGATATGAGGAAGACATGTGTTGAACATTCCACTAATTTCTCAGCATTCTTGATGGTACTCGAATTCTCCCCCTAATGCCTGGAAATATTCCTCATTGGATCAACATACTGGCCATGAATAACTCCCCATGTGAGGGGCTTGAGGTATTGACGGTAATATAGTTATTCCTCGTATAGATCCCAACTATATGTTGAGGGGCCAATGATGTATGTCGGGGTAGTGATATCGATGTGTAACCGAATTACCACAGATAGGAAATACTTGGTAGATTTCCACGTTCAAAGATAGAGGGGAATAATATTATGTAGTTTGGTCATGAGCATGTAAAACTACATGACTCCAACGTAAAGTAATTAATTTGCAATTCCAGAGTAAAGATAATGCAATGAGCTTAACTTCTTTGGATAAAGGATTCTACCAAACCATTTTGAGTCTAGACATTTGGACAAATTGCTAAACTTCAATCCGAGGGCCATAGAGAAGGGCACTCAAGGAGAATTCTGCAATGCTATCCATACGATTTTCTTGAACTCGATGTCAGAATAATGAGTGAATGGTTTTGTGTGAATAAAGCACACACTTAAGACCATCATGTAGATATGTCTTTTAGAACCATGGAATACCTCAATAGTCTAGTCAATGGATAGGAAGAGTTACTTACCTCAACTTGATGCATTGAAGGAGTCTGAGTGGTTCGGCGTAGACTTTAAGGTGTGTGAGCCTTGAAATTAGCTTCCCTGTGTCACTTGTAGTGCACATAAAATCGAAATGTTGTTAGAATTTAGCATCATAATAATCATAAACTATTGGAATTGCTGATAGCTTCGGTTTCAACACAATGTCTCGATGACCAAGGCGAGAATGCCAAGTTCATCATGTACAAGACATTTTGGAAAACTATCTTGTAAGCAACATGTGCTACAGGTTTTTTAGTATGTGTAGTACAATCCTGATGATACATAGAATGTGCTTGACATATCCGTTACATATGGTAAAGAGGAGATATTCCTCTTTGTTGTCATCATAGGTTTCACTATGGAAACTATTTTGACGGATATCTCTATAGTTTAGTATGGTACGAGTTGATCCAGACACGATAAAGCATCCTTGATTCTACTCAAGTACCCATAGGGATAGTAAATATGACTCGAGTTGAGCCAACAATTGCATCATCGCGTCTAGTGATTTTAAAATATCTCCTTTCTCTCAATGAGAGTGTAAACATTGGACTTCCCTGAGTATAAAGTTTGTGGAGCATATGTCCACAAGGCACATATCATTTTTCATCGGATTGACCCCTGTAGAAATCTATATATAGACTTAAAGATTTTCAAAATGAAAATCAAAGTCAGATATATAGAATACTTACAAATTGTACCAAAGTGTTGATACAATATATTGTGATATACAATATGTGATGACAACAATACCTATGTTCTTATTGGAATATAAGAAATGGACATAAATAATACTGACCACTCAGGAGATTGAGAGACTAGACGAAGCCTTCAAACATGTTAGTTCAGGCATATTCAACCTTCACGTCCTCTGTACCCACAGGGTCCGATCACCGCTGGTGATGTCGGAGTTAAAGGGTGAAGTAAGATTCAAACCTTTGCCCTTGAGTTTCATTGTGTCACAGGAATTGCTAATACAGAATAACCAGATGTAGAGATCTAAATCAATATAATGCCTTGTTATGTATAAGACATTTTTTTCTGTTAGCAGTGTGATTCCGACCAGAGGTGAATCCTACGGTCTTGGATTGCACACATTATTCCATGAGACACAAAGAGTGATCATGATGTCCATGCCCAGGTAGGGTAGTGGTGGCCATTGTGATCTCAGTAGTCATCGATAATCTGCGTAGGCAGTAGATCCATATGACTACCTTGTGATCTCAAGCATCAATTTGAAGAAATCACCTTGAATTTTGCATCCGTATTTGCAAGAAATTGAAAATCTCAATTGCAAATAGACGTCTTAATCTCAACATGTGGTTAACATGGAAATAGATACATCATAGAAATATTCCGGAATACCTAGTACTCAACGAAGAAATAGTACTGCAAAGGTACTGAATTTATCTTTGCAAGAGATTAAAATTCTCTATTGCAAATGGATGTAATTAATCTCAACACGTGATAAACGTGGAAGTGTATTACATCAACTTAAGATCTGGAATACATCTCGATACTCAATAGAAAAATAATACTAATGTAGTAAATAATAATGTTGTTGCGGACTTGATGTTCAAGTGAAAACTTGAATTGTATAGACCTCAAATTAAAATGAGATGATCTTGTATCAAGTTGCAGATAATTCAGCGAGGTGAATTGATAATTTGCGAGAGAAAATTGATCTCAATCGCAATTACATTGTTTTGCGAGAAAATAATAATTCTTAATTGCAAATCTCTATTGTTGTGCGAGAAAATTTTAATCTCAATCGCGGAAAACATGTTCTAAAGAATCTAATATCTGGTAAACACATTGAACATGTCAAGTATCAACATACACATATTTCTGGAATTTAAAGCCCAGAGAAGGCGGCCGGAGATCAAGCCAGGCGCTCGGGACAGGGCCTCCAAGGCCTTTGGTCGGCCCACCCGCAGCCACACCGCATAGACGGAGGAGGCGGCAGTTACGGATAAGGGCCGGAGACCCGAAGCCCGCACCACCCCGCTCGATCCCCACATGCTAGACGACGCCGCCGGCGGGTGGAAGGCGGCGGTCAGGATCAGGGCCCGGTGCAGCGTGGTTGGAGGGCACGGGTCCGGTGGCACGGAGGCCGTGGCCAGGGGCGACGCGCGGAGGCTGGGTCGACGCGACCGTGTAGCCATAGTCATTGGCTCTGCCACGCCGCGAGGATGCAAGCTGCGGCCTCACGGCCATCATCATACCTCCGCGGTCCAGCGATAAGACAGATACGAATGGCGAAGAATGTCCTTGTAGCAAAGAAGTAAGGCGTCGTAGGTCATACATTCTTCTCGGTCTGTTTCTCTGTGATATGCTTCGTGGCTTCCATTCGTGGTAAAGCAAATATTTTGTAGCCATGAACAGAATTAGAAAAATAGTACCTTGGTTGTTCGTAGCAATTAGATGAAGACACTCCTATTTGTGTGGTGCTTGACTCCGATTCGGTTCTTCTTCCACTCTGAATTTTGCTCTCATGGAGTTCGTTGGAGTTGCAGCCGCTCTCCGCCGAAGACGCTGCAGTTCATCCGTCCTCCTCTGACGTCTGGTGCCAAGGTGACGCTGACCGCCGCTTGGCAGCGGGAGCGAGCACCGCGCGTGGGGGGTATCTGCCTGTGTACAGACAAGGCTACCGGGGGATCCACGCTGGGAGTCACTCCGCCTTCGGCGGATACGATGCCGGGTCACTCTGGATTTTACCATCGGCGATCGATTCTGTTCACCTGAGTTGCTCAAGAGGAGCGTGCTGATAACGTGTTTGAGATCAAAAAGAACAAATGATCGAACTACTCTTTATTGATGATGTACTAGTGCTTATAAACAATGGGAAAGGACACAACGGTTCCCTAGGGGTGTCTCCACGGAAGGCAACTGTCGTGACGGTTCCCGCAAACGTGGAACCGCTCATCTAATGAGGAACGGGGTTTATCCCCTAATAATCATTGGGGTAATTATTTTTAACAGTTTGCTTCTGTTTTGGCGGAGACCTTTGGCAATTCAAGTCAGAGATAAGGATAAAAATTTCATAGATGTTACCATGGGGGATGGCACGGATGAGATTTGGAGGTTTACAGGGTTTTATGGTGAGCCGAACTAGGAAGATAAACATCTGTCATGGTCATGTTTGCATGCTCTACATCAACAAATAAAACTCCCGTGGTTGATAGCCGGGGATTTTAATGAGATCTTATACTCCCACAAGAAGGAGGGCGGTGCACCGAGGCCACATTATGCAAAATTTCAGAGATGCCCTTGTTGATTGCAAATTCGAGGACATGGGTTGTAGTGGTGATTTATATACTTGGAGGACGAGGAGGCTTAGAGAACGCCTCGACAGAGCGATATGTAATGGTCCGTTCCATGGGCTTTTTCCTGAGGCAAAGATTACTAATGCTGCACACACCAAGTCTGATCACAGACCGATATTCATTGATACGGAGGGAGATGTACAGGGGGACCATCAGCGAACCCATCAGAGGTGTTTTGAATCTAGGTGGCTGCAAGAGGAGAATGTTATGCAAATTGTGTCTGAAGCTTGGGATCGAACCAATCCGTTGGCACCAATTGCAGAGTGCACAACAAGTGTACACGCCACCATGCTCGAATGGAATCGTTCGATGTTGAAGGCTCCCCATCGGCTTTTGAAGGAGCTGAAGCCGGAGTTGGAATTGCTGCAGTCAGGCCCTCTCACTGACGAGGCGTGAGACAGGGAGAGAATACTGCTAATGGAGATAGAAGAAAATTTGGAGAAGGAAGAGATCTATTGGGTACAATGTAGCCGCGCAAACTGGCTAAAATTCGGTGATCGGAACACTAGTTTCTTTCATAATTTTGCATCGGCTAGGAAGAAAAGAAATTATATTAAACGCTTTCTTGATGACTCAGGTGTATGGAGAGAGAACAATGAAGCTATGCGAAGTTTGATTACTGAGTACTTTCAACATCTCTTCTCCGCTGAAGTTAATGTACCAGCGATGAATGTTATAACTAAAGTTAAGAGGTGTGTTACAGATTATATGAATGAGTCACTTATGGCTCCGTACACAGAGGAGGAGGTCAGGAAAGCTTTATTAGTATTGGTGATTTGAAAGCACTGGGTCCGGACCGATTACATGCTATCTTTTATAAAAAGTTTTGGCACCTGCTCGGAGGAGATCTAACGAAGGAGGTTCTTGCGGCTGTCAATACAGGTACGATTCCAGAAGGTTGGAACTCTACTACTATCATGTTGATTCCCAAAGTGGACAACCCAGAGAAGATCACCCAATTTAGTCCTATCAGTTTATGTAATGTGGTTTATAAGGTGATCTCAAAAATGCTCGCAGCACGCCTGAAGGTTTTTTTTCCAGATATAATCAGTGAGACACAAAGTGCGTTTGTGCCAGGGCGCATCATAGCTGATAACGTCATAGTGGCATATGAGTGCTTACATACGATGAAGAAGAGAAAGAAGGGGAAATTTGGAACATGTGCAATCAAGTTAGATATGCACAAGGCATTTGACGGAGTTTTGTGGTTATTCTTGGAGGCCATGCTCACCAAATTGGGATTTCATGCTCAGTGGATTCAAATGGTGATGACTTGTGTAAGGTCGGTTGAGTATAAGGTTCAGTTCAACTCAAATGAAACATTGACTTTTTCACCTACGAGAGGTTTGAGACAGGGGGATCCCCTCTCCCCATATCTGTTTCTCTTATGTGCTGAAGGACTATCGGCCCTTATTGCTCATGAGGATTAGGCTGGTAACTTGAATGGTATGCAGGTGTGTAGAGATTTGCCAACGATTTCTCATTTACTTTTTGCTGACAATTCTCTTATTCTCATGAGAGCAGACGCCCACAATGCAAACACCCTGCATGGGATTTTAGATGAGTACTGTGCAGCATCAGGTCAATTGGTGAGTGAATCAAAATGGTCTATATTTTTCAGTCCTAACACAAATGTGGAGGTGAAGGCAGAAGTATGTCAAATTCTGAATATTATGACGGAGTCTATTTCAGACAAATATTTGGGTCTACCATCCATGATAGGGGTGGACCGTGTTGACTGCTTTAAACACATAATAGAAAGAATTCAAGCAATGGTGAATGGATGGAAAGAGAGAACTCTCTCATTTGGAGGCAAAGAGGCTTTGCTGAAAGCGGTGGCCCAAGCCATCCCAACATATGCGATGGGTGTATTTAAATTCCCGAAGAAAATTTGCAAGGGAATCACTGATGCAATGTCGCAATATTGGTGGGGTCATGAGGAGGACCAACGAAGGATGCATTGGTTTGCATGGTGGAAGATGTGTATTCCGAAGGAGGTATGGGATTCCGGGATATTCATAGCTTTAACTTGGCAATGTTGGCAAAGCAGTGTTGGAGACTAATTGAGAACTTTGGTTCATTATGTGCACGAGTTCTGAGAGCAAAGTACTACCCTACAGGAGATATTCTTAATTGTCAACTGAAGAAGGGGTCATCCTATGTGTGGCAAAGCATTTGGTTTGGAATTCAAATGTTCAAGAAGGGTTACATTTGGAGAGTAGGAAATGGAGAAAAGATTAATATATGGGATGACTGTTGGATCCCGAACAGTGCCTCCAAAAAAGTTTTAACAGTAAGGGAGAACCAAGTACTTACTAAAGTGAATGAGTTAATTGACCCAATCACGGGAGAATGGGATGAGATGTTAATCCGGGAGAATTTTTGGCATATTGATGCTGAACGCATACTACAAATCCCATTATTCCATGTGGAGACACACGACTATGTTGCATGGCAGCTCATGAGGAGCGGCATTTTTTCAGTACGTTCTGCTTATTATAAGCAATGGGAAGTGAATTATGATACAGATGACAGCGGTCTGGCCCGCTTCCCCATGGCGCCCCATCCAATTTGGAAGAAGTTGTGGAGTTTGAGAGTGTGAGCAAAAGTTAAAATTTATATCTGGAGATGCTTGCACAATGCCATCCCATGCCGGAGTACTCTTATGAATCGCCATGTTGGAGACTTGTCCCAATGCCCATACTGTACAGATGGCATGGAGGACTGAGCACATATGATGTTTAAGTGTGCAAGGGCGCAAGCAGTTTGGGAAGCTTTGGGAATCGTAGCAGATATTAGCTTTGCTTCATTGGCTGATCAAGCAGGTTCAGCAGTCTTGGAGTTCATTTTATGTGATGATTATTATCGGTTACAATATTCTGGATTGGTCGAGCTACCAGAGCTCATATCAACAGTTTGTTGGTTCTTATGGTGGCAAAGAAGACAGTTCGTGCGAGGGGAAGAAATATTGACTCCAGAACGAACAGCGCCGGCAGTGGTTGCCCTAGCGATTAATTATGTGCTTGGAGCACAAGCTAAATCTACACCCAAGATCAACAGGTGACCGACGTTCCTAGCAGGACAACTTGTCCTTAATGTCGATGCTTCATTCACAGAAGGCGATTATGCAGGGTCTTGTGGTGTTGTCATCCATGATCACCGAGGATCTTTCATGTCGGCGTCCACGGCGATATTAGAGCATGTAGCTGATGTGTTCATGGCAGATGCCGCAGATCTGCTTGAAGGACTGAAGCTAGCAAGAGATACAGGGTGCAATAACTTGGTGGTGAGATCGGATAATATCACGGTGGTGGATGCACTTAGATTCAATGAAGGTTATTCTATGGTGGCAGCGCCGGTTCTTGATGAATGTCGTAGTTATCTAGTAGATTTCAGGAGGTTTACTATTGAGCATTGTATTGGAGAGTCAAATTATGTAGCTCATGAGCTGGCTAGATGGGGACGTGCTAATAATCCATCTCGTTGGATTGATGCCCCGCCTGATTTCATTGTGAGTCTGCTGGCAGATGATATATCCATCCTTTGATTAATAAAGTAAGCTTTCCGGTCAAAAAAAACATGCATCTCATGCTGAATGAAATTGGTCTTTATGTGACAAGCGTTGTCATTTTTCAAGAGGCCATGGTGGTGCGTAGACGCCATCGTCTTGGCCGGATTGCTCTATCGGTTCTGGAGAGTCACGATTTGTGGATCGTTGATGCTAATCTAAAAAATAAAAATCAGGTTAGGCCTTCTCCTGATCGATTTGTTCAATGGATGCATGCATGCCTATGCATGCTCCTCTTGGCCGTCGACGACTCGGTGTGCCATGCTCTCTGGGTGTAGTGTAGCCGCCGCTTGTTCCATTGTAGCATGCTGCTCTGTGCGATGCAAAGGCTCATGTCTGGTAGAGGTTATGTGCTGATAACCGATAACATGTTATAAAGCGAAAGAAATAGAGACAAACGAAGAGTCCAAATGATTCACTTATTTCAGTAATGTGGGAGACCCACTTACATGGTGAAGGGGTGTGTTGGGAAGACATCTTTTCCCAACAAACACCTCGTAAGAGGCATTCCTCCCATACAATTAATCATATGTTTTATTTCTCAACAGATTGAACTGTGCAGAGAGCCCTAGAAGCCCCGTGGCACGTCATCCGAAGGCAATCTCGCCGCAGAGACAACAAATAAACTCTACTTTACAGGAGTAGTGTGTAATGACTGTAAGTGCATCTAGTGCCACCCTAGTTGGTTTTGGAGTATTGACGACAAACTTGGTTGAGGGACTAATGTGTTTGTGAGAATTGCAGGATAACACAGGTAGTTGTCCCATATTGATTCGGTTTACCTACCAGAGATGACACCTAAAAATGTGTGAAGACATTGAAGACAATGGTGGTCTGTGAAGACATTCACATTGAAGACTATGACAGGAGAAAACATCGCGTGAAGACTATGGAGTGCGAAGACATAGTTATTTCATAGTTTCCTTTTCTTCTTTGTTGAGCCATAGGAACCACCGTACTGTTAAGTGGGGTCCAAGTGAACAAAGTCAGAGTGACTGAAGTGATGCTCAACCAAATCCTATGTCTTCGAGCGAAGACAATGAGAGCAAATCTTATCCAGAGCTGGATGAGTCAGCTTTACTTATAGCCCAAGTCAAGCTGCCGCGTGTGTTTGAAATCTGACCGTTGGACACATGTCAGTTCCTTACTGAACCAAGGTCATTTCGGACAAATCAGGTCGGGTTGCCTCCTGGCTATAAATAGCCCACCCCTACATCATAAATTGGTGGCTATTCAGAGTTTGTGCATGACTTTTGTCGTTTGAGAGCAACCCACCTCCGAAGCCTTTTGAGAGAGAATCCTTGCAAGGACAAAGCCCAAAACACCGAGAGCCAAATAGTGTTAGGCATCACTGAAGTCTTTCTGTCCGCGTGATCTGAAGGCTTATTACACTTGAGGACTGTGAATCCTGCAGCCGGTTAGGCGTCACGTTCTGAGCATCCAAGAGTCATTGTGGATTGCCGATGAATGAAGTCTGTGAAGGTTTGGAAGTCTCCCTTGAAGTCTTACCAGAGTGATTGGACGAGGACTAAGTGTTCTTAGCTCAAGGGGAATAAGGTGAAGATGCGGTCTTCTGAGTTGAATCTCAGCCTCCCTAACCAGACATATAGTTGTCACACCAACTGGAACTGGTCCAACAAACCCCTTCTCCTCTCCGAGCAACTGGTTCTATCCTACCTCTCTCACCTTACTTACAGTTTGTCTTCGGGAACTCTTTGCCTACTTGCCTTATCTGTTTAACTTCACTGTGTGAAGACTGTTGTCTGTTTGGCTTCATACTATCTTCCATCCTGATCCAACCTACCTAGCTGCTTATAGTCTTCGTGCTTTCACTTCATTGCTTACTTGACTATGGCTTGTCTAGTGTAGTCTACCTTCCGCTGCATATCAATAGGGCCATTTCTATCTTTGTCTTTGAAACACCCATGTTTTGAAGACTTTCATAAAAATCGCCCATTCACCCCCCCTATAGTCGAATACTAGCACTTTCAATTGGTATCACAGCAAGGTGCTCCCTTGATCTGTGTGATTTGGGTTAACCACTTGGAGTTTAGCTATGTCGACTGCAGCGATAATCAAAGTCTGTGCTGCGTGCCCTGTCTTCGATGGCACTGATTACCCCTACTGGAAAGAATAAGATGTGCATGCATCTTGAAGCCATTGATGCCGATCTCTGGTATGTCGTCAAGAACGGCAATCCAAAGACTAGTGAAGGTGTCACTCCTGCTGATGTCAAGAAGTTCGTGTAACTGGACTCAACTTCTAAGAACATTACTGTGGTCATCTGACCAAGGGGCAGTATGGTCGTGTGAGTGCTCTAGAAACTGCAAAGCTGGTCTGGGACTGGCTCTCTAAGGTCAAATGAAGGCATCTCAACACAGAGAGATTCAAGGATCAGTGTTCTTCGCAATCTCTTCAACCGCTTTAAGAGAAATGACCATGAGAATGTCCAGCTCACATTTGATCGCCTCACTGATATCACCAATGAGCTTCATGCACTCGGCACCACTGTGATCACCAAGCACGAAATCATCAATAAACTTCTGAGATCTCTCGACAGCTCATTTGACACCCTGGCCCTGATGATTCAAGAGCGCCTTGACTTCAAGACTCTCGATCCGTCTGACATACTTGAGAGGCTCAACACACATGAGTTCTAGCTATCTGAGAAAAGAGATATCTATGGTCCCAACTATGGCCGTACTCGCGCTTTGAAGGCAAAGGCCATCTCCTCGTTTGAAGAAGAATCTGAATGCAGTTCTGGTGATCCTGAAGACATTGGAAAGGAGATCGCTATGCTTGTGAAGAAGTTCCAGAAGTTCAACAAGAAGAAAGACTTCAGAAAGTCTTCAAGATCCAACTCAAGGAATGATGAAGCTTCCTCTCGTGATCACAAGAAGAGAACCTGTCACAAGTGCAAGAAACCTGGTCACTACATATCTGAGTGTCCTTAGTGGGACAACGTGACAAAGAAGAAGAAGAAGAGCAGGGAATATGATTCTGATCACAAGAAGAAGAAGAAATCCTCAAAGTCTTCTTCCATGTCTTCATCGAAGTCTTCTTCACACAAGAAGAGCTCATCTAGCAAGGCTCGTGCTTTTGTTGGCAAGGATATGGATTCATAGGAGGAGTCTGCATTTGAGGAGGCAGAGGTGGAGTCTGAAGAGGAATCTGATACTAGAGTAGCAAGCCTGGCTCTAGCTTCTGCGTACGTCGCTAAGTCCATCTTCAACACTAAAGACAATGGCCTCGTCACCAACGCTGATGTCAATGATGAGGATGACACTGCTCCCACCTACTGCTTCATGGCACGTGGTGCCAAGGTAAACTCACGCGATGCTTACTTTCAAACGTCAAGTGAAGATGACTCTGAATGTGAATCTAAACCTAGCTACAAAACACTTGCTAAAATTGCAACTAAACAACAGAATGCCATGGAACATATTCAAAAACTGTTAGACAAAAGCGATGACCTGTGGACACGGAAATGACCCGATCTTAGTCCTTAATTGAAGACATTAAAAATCTTCATGTTAAGTATGAGGAACTTGAAAGTCGTCATGAATCGCTCTCAACCTCTCATGAAAAGCTTTCCTATGATTATCTTCAAAGGAAGCAGGAACTTGACAAATTGAGATCGGCTCATGAAGATCTTCAAAAGGAAAATGAGTCACTCTGCGCTCAACAGATCAGCTCCGCTCGGGAAGGATTTGAACCACCATGTCTAAAATGTCTCTGTTGCTGAATGTTCAACTGCTACTATGGTTGCAATATCTTCAACTGCTGACGTGGTAAATAACCCCTCATCTGAGGATACCACAACTATTACTAATGAGAATGCCAGGTTGAAGTCATTACTTGACACAGGAATGTACAAAAGTCTCAAAGTGCATCAGACACTATGTGATGTCCTTAAAAAGCAGATTCTGAACCGAAACCCTAGGAAAGAGGGTGTTGGGTTCGAGAGGAAAATGAATGTTGATGGTTCTTACTGGATGCTTGACCAGTACCCCAAAACCACATGGGTTGCTGCTAAGGGACCTTCAGCAGATCCATCTACCTTATCTGGCTTCACTAGTGCTAACCCAATTATCATTGATGTATCCTTTGATGCAAACTATAAAATGTTTAGAAATCAAAATGGTGAAGTATTTGCCAGGTATATTGGTACTAACTGCAGGAATGGACCACCTCTTAAGAAGATCTGGGTACCCAAAAGGTGTCTTGAAAGTCTTCCCGTGAATGTCATTACGACACCACCTGGGAAGAAGACAAACCCCAGACCAAAGGCTTCATATAGTCCAAAGGCTTCATACAGACATAAGACTCACCTGAGTCACCCTAACGCCAATGTTTTGCAAGGAAATCATACTCAGAACTTTGAATATGAGTGTGTTTCATCAAACCGCTATGTTCATAAGTCTAAGAACTTTTGTGCTTATTCCTATCCGTATTATTCTCCTCCTGCAAGGCTATTTGCTAGGGCTTCAAAGCCGAAGTTCTCATATGTTGCACTTAGACTCATTGCTTTTGGATTGTGTTGTGCTCAGCTTCTATGGATGAAGCAAACTCTCAAAGACTATGGCATCAACACGAAGAATGTGCCACTCTTCTGTGACAATGAAAGCGCCATCAAGCTTTCCAAGATTCCAGTTCAGCACTCGAAGATAAAGCACATTCAGATCCATCATCACTTTCTCAGAGATCATGTCAACAAGGAAGACATTGATATCATTCACGTCAACACTGAAGAGAAATTGGCAGATATCTTCACTAAGCCCTTGGATGAGAAAAGGTTTTGCAAGTTGCGGTGTGAGCTAAATATCTTAGAACCCTCGAATGTCCTGTAAATGGACACACATCCTAACGCTTATGCATGTTGACGACTTAGATGTGCAACACATGAAGTAACATATATCTTCAACTAATGAAGACTTACCCTCTGAGTGTGAATACATTAATGTGGAATTTGACTTCGGAGTGCCACGATAATTCTGCGCCATGTCTGGGTCTAATACTTCCTATACGGTGGGTAACGCCACCACCAAATTCTTATTGAAGTGTTTCTCTTGGCGTGACAATTGCAAAGTCTTCCCATTTGGATTATCTTCAACATTGATTTGTCTTCATGATTTATCTTCACAATGTTGATTTGGTTCATATTTGTGGTCTGTCCTCTACAACATTCACTTATTATTCACTCATGAATGTTTTGATCTAAGTGAATGTGATCGGACCCTAACCTGTTATATGCTTCTACCGCAACTCTATCTGTCCAAATCATATGCATTCTATTGAAGCATGTCGATTGTCTTCTCTGAGTCCTGGTCAGCAGATGACAATCTGACAAACATTCAATCTATTTTTAATGCTACATCCTTATTGCCTGAAAACCGGAGAAGCCGGGACGACCACCCAATAATCCAGGCGTGAGTGGGAACATGGAACAACTTCCAATGTGTTGCATGTTTGCCACATGTCCCTTAGATGTGAACCGCCAGGGGCACCTGAGTAATTGCATTGTGATGTTCCTTTCCTTATAAATACACATCACATCGTGGTCAAAATCCTTCTCCCACCCCTACACCTCGCTAAACCCTAGCGCCACCGCTAGCTCTTGATGTTGGAAATATGCCCTAGAGGCAATAATAAAAGTATTATTATATTTCCTTGTTCATGATAATTGTCTTTTATTCATGCTATAACTGTATTATCCGGAAATCGTAATACACGTGTGAATACATAGACCACAATATGTCCCTAGTGAGCCTCTAGTTGACTAGCTCACAGATCAACAGATAGTCATGGTTTCTGCTATGGACATTGGATGTCGTTGATAACGGGATCACATCATTGGGAGAATGATGTGATGGACAAGACCCAATACTAAGCATAGCACAAAGATCGTGTAGTTCGTTTGCTAGAGCTTTTCCAATGTCAAGTATCTCTTCCTTAGACCATGAGATCGTGTAACTCCGGATACCGTAGGAGTGCTTTGGGTGTATCAAACGTCACAACGAATCGGGTGACTATAAAGGTGCATTACGGGTATCTCCGAAAGTGTCTTTTGGGTTGACACGGATCGAGATCGGATTTGTCACTCCGTGCAAACGGAGAGGTATCTCTGGGCCCACTCGGTAGGACATCATCATAATGTGCACAATGTGATTAAGGGGTTGATCACGGATGATGTGTTGCGGAACGAGTAAAGAGACTTGCCAAGAACGAGATTGAACAAGGTATCGGTATACCGACGATCGAATCTCGGGCAAGTAAAATACCGCTAGACAAAGGGAATTGTATACGGGATCGAGTGAGTCCTTGACATCGTGGTTCATCCGATGAGATCATCGTGGAACATGTGGGAGCCAACATGGGTATCCAGATCCCGCTGTTGGTTATTGACCGGAGAACGTCTCGGTCATGTCTACATGTCTCCTGAACCCGTAGGGTCTACACACTTAAGGTTCGATGACGCTAGGGTTATAAAGGAAGCTTGTATGTGGTTACCAAATGTTGTTCGGAGTCCCGGATGAGATCCCGGACGTCACGAGGAGTTCCGGAATGGTCCGGAGGTAAAGATTTATATATGGGAAGTCCTGTTTTGGTCACCTGAAAAGTTTCGGGTTTTATCGGTAAAGTACCGGGACCACCGGGAGGGTCCCGGGGGTCCACCAAGTGGGGCCACCTACCCCAGAGGGCTGCGTGGGCCATGTGTGGGAGGCAACCAGCCCCAGGAGGGCTGGTGCGCCCCCCACAAGGGGCCCAAGGGGCAGGGGAGGGTGGGAGGGGGCAAACCCTAGGGCAGATGGGCCCTAAGGCCCATGCTCCCTGCGCCTCCCTCTCCTCCCCTCCTCCGCCACCCCAGATGCCATCTGGAGGCTGGCCGCACCCCTTGGGGTGGGAAACCCTAAAGGGGGCGCAGCCCCCCTCTCCCCCTATAAATAGTGAGGCATAGGGCTGACCATGAGACACACAGAATACACGTGATTCGATCTCTGCCTTTGGTTGCAGCCCTCTCTCTCTCCCAAGTACTCCTCCTCTCCGTGGTGCTTAGCGAAGCCTCGCTGGATTGCCACACTCATCCACCACCACCACGCCGTTGTGCTGCTGCTGGATGGAGTCTTCCTCAACCTCTCCCTCTCTCCTTGCTGGATCAAGGCGTGGGAGACATCGTCGGGCTGTACGTGTGTTGAACGCGGAGGTGCCATGCGTTCGGCACTTGATCATCGGTGATTTGAATCACGACGAGTACGACTCCATCAACCCGGTTCACTTGAACGCTTCCGCTTAGCGATCTACAAGGGTATGTAGATGCACTCTCTTTCTACTCGTTGCTGGTTTCTCCATAGATAGATCTTGGTGTTGCGTAGAAAATTTTGAATTTCTGCTACGTTCCCCAACAGTGGCATCATGAGCTAGGTCTATTGCGTAGATTCTTTGCACGAGTAGAACACAAAGTAGTTGTGGGCGTTGATTTTGTTCAATATGCTTACCGTTACTAGTCCAATCTTGTTTCGACGGTATTGTGGGATGAAGCGGCCGACCGACCTTACACGCATTTCGTGAGACAGTTTCCACCGATTGACATGCACTTCGTGCATAAGGTGGCTAGCGGTGCCGCCTCTCCACTTTAGTCGGAACGGATTCGATGAAAAGGGTCCTTATGAAGGGTAAATAGCAATTGGCAAATCACGTTGTGGTTTTATGAGGTAAGAAACGTTTGCTAGAAACCCATAGCAGCCACGTAAAACATGCAAACAACAATTAGAGGACGCCTAACTTGTTTTTGCAGGTATGCTATGTGATGTGATATGGCCAAAAGAATGTGATGAATGATATGTGATGTATGAGATTGATCATGTTCTTGTAATAGGATTCACGACTTGCATGTCGATGAGTATGACAACCGGCAGGAGCCATAGGAGTTGTCTTATTTTATTGTATGACCTGCGTGTCATTGAACAACGCCATGTAATTACTTTGCTTTATTGCTAACCGGTAGCCATAGTAGTAGAAGTAATAAGTTGGCGAGACAACTTCATGGAGACACGATGATGGAGATCATGATGATGGAGATCATGGTGTCATGCCGGTGACGATGATGATCATGGAGCCCCGAAGATGGAGATCAAAAGGAGCAAAATGATATTGGCATTATCATGTCACTATTTGATTGCATGTGATGTTTATCATGTTTATGCATCTTGTTTACTTAGGACGACGGTAGTAAATAAGATGATCCCTTACAAAATTTCAAGAAGTGTTCTCCCCGATCGTGCACCGTTGCTACAGTTAAATAAGCTTCTAAGCACCACGTGATGATCGAGTGTGATGGATTCTTACGCTCACATACAACGGGTGTAAGACAGATTTACACAAGAAAACACTTGGGGTTAACTTGACGAGCTTAGCATGTGCGGACATGGCCTCGAACACGGAGACCGAAAGGTCGAGCATGAGTCGATAGTAGATACGATCAACATGAAGATGTTCACCGATGATGACTAGTCCGTCTCACGTGATGATCGGACACGGCCTAGTTGACTTGGATCATGTAATCACTTAGATGACCAGAGGGATGTCTATCTGAGTGGGAGTTCATAAGATGAACTTAATTATCCTGAACATAGTCAAAAGATCTTTGCAAATTATGTCATAAGCTCGCGCTTTAGTTCCACTGTTTAGATATGTTCCTAGAGAAAATACAGTTGAAAGTTGACAATAGCGATTATGCAGACAGTAGAAAGCTCATGTCCTTAATGCACCGCTCAGTGTGCTAAACCCCAAACGTCGTTTGTGGATGTTGCGAACATCGGACATACACGTTTTGATAACTACGTGATAGTTCAGATAAACGGTTTAGAGTTGAGGCACCAAAGATGTTTTCGAAACGTCACAGAACATATGAGATGTTTCGAGGGCTGAAATTGAGATTTCAGGCTCGTGCCCACGTCAAGAGGTATGAGACCTCCGGCGATTTTCTTAGCCTGCAAACTAAGGGAGAAAAGCTCAATCGTTGAGCTTGTGCTCAGATTGTCTGAGTGCAAAAATCACTTGAATCGAGTGGGAGTTGATCTTCCAGATGAGATAGCGATGTTTCTCCAAAGTCATTGCCACCAAGCTGCTAGAGCTTCGTGATGAACTATAACATATCGTGGATAGATATGATGATCCTTGAGGTATTCACGATGTTTGACACATCGCGAAAGTAGAAATCAAGAAGAAGCATCAATTGTTGATGGTTGGTGAAACCACTAGTTTCTAGAAGGGCAAGGGCAAGAAGGATACTTCATGAAACGGCAAATCAGTTGTGCTCGAAGAAGAAACCCAAGGTTGAACCCAAACCCGAGACTAAGTGCTTCGTGATAAGGGAATAGTCACTAGAGCGGAATTACCCTAGATACTTGGTAGAAGAGAAGGCTGGCAAGGTCGATAGAAGTATATTGGATATACATTATGTTAATGTGCACTTTACTAGTACTCCTAGTAGCACCGTGGTATTAGATACGGTTCGGTTACTAAGTGTTAGTAACTCGAAATAAAAGCTACGGAATATACGGAGACTAGCTAAAGGTGAGTGACGATATATGTTGGAAGTGTTTCCAAGGTTGATGTGATCAAGCATCGCACGCCCCTCTACCATCGAGATTTGGTGTTTGCGTTGAGCATAGACATGATTGGATTATGTCTATCGCAATACGATTATTCATTTAAGGAGAATAATGGTTACTCTATTTATTTGAATAATACCTTCAATGGTCTTGCACCTAAAGGAATGGTTTATTGAATCTCGATCGTAGTGATACACATTTTCATGCCAAAAGGATATAAGATAGTAATGATAGTACCACTTACTTGTGGCAATCGCCATGTAAGTCATATTGGTATAAAAGCATGAAGAAGCTCCATGTTGATGGATCTTTGGACTCACTCGCTTTTGAAAAGTTTGAGACATGCGAACCATGTCTATTGGTGCATATGCATGAAGAAAATCCATGCAGATGGATCGTTTGGACTCACTTGATTTTGAATCACTTGAGATATGCAAATCATACCACATGGGCAAGATGACCTAAAAGCCTCGGTTTCATAAGATGGAACAAGATAGCAACTTGTTGGAAGTAACACATTTTGATGTGTGCAGTCCAATGAGTCTTTGAGGCATCTGATGGATATCGTTATGTTCTTACTTCACAGATGATTCGAGTAGATGTAGAGTATATTTACTTGATGAAACACAAGTCTGAATTATTGAATGGTTAGTAATTTCAGAGTGAAGTTGAAGATCATCGTGACAAGAGGATGAAATGTCTATGATATGATCATAGAGATGAGTATCTGAGTTACGAGCTTTGGCACGCAATTAAGACATTGTGGAAATTGTTTCACAATTAATACCGCCTGGAACACCATAGTTTGATGGTGTGTCCGAACATCATAGTTGCACCCTATTGGATATGGTGCGTACCATGATGTCTCTTATTGAAATACCACTATCGTTTATGGGTTAGGCATTAGAGACAACCACATTCACTTTAAATAGGGCACCACGTAATTCCGTTGAGATGACACCGTATGAACTATGGTTTAGAGAAACCTAAGTCGTCATTTCTTAAAAGTTTGGGGATGCGACGCTTATGTGAAAAAGTTTCAGGTTGATAAGCTCGAACCCAAAGCGGATAAAACGCATCTTCATAGGACACCCAAAACAGTTGGGTATACCTCCTAATTCAGATCCGAAAGCAATAGGGATTGTTTCTTGAATCGGGTCCTTTCTCGAGGAAAAGTTTGTCTCGAAAAGTTGAGTGGGAGGATGGTGGAGACTTGATATGGTTGTTGAACCATCACTACAACTAGTGTGTAGCAGGCACGAAGTTGTTCTGTGGCACCTACACCAATTGAAGTAGAAGCTTATGATAGTGATCATGAAACTTGGATCAAGTCACTACCATACCTCGTGGGGTGACAAGGATGCGTCTCGCTTGAGTGGTACAGTAATCTTGTCTTGAAGGTCATGTTTCTAGACAACAATGAACCTACGAGCTATGGAGAAGCAATGGTGGGCCCAAATTCCGACAAATGGTTAGGAGCCATGAAATCCGAGATAGGATCCATGTATCAGAACAAAGCATGGACTTTGGTGGTCTTGCCCGATGATCGGCAAGCCATTGAGACAAATGGATCTTTGAGAAGAAGACGGACGTGGACGGTGACGTCACCGACTATGAAGCTCGACTTGTGGCGAAGAGTTTTTCACAAGTTCAAAGAGTTGACTACGATGAGATTTTCTCATCCGTAGCGATGCTTAAGTCCGTCGGAATCATGTTAGCATTAGCTGCATTTATGAAATCTGGCAGATGGATGTCAAAACGAGTTTCCTTACCAGTCTTCGTAAGGAAAGGTTGTATGTGATACAATCCTAAAGTTTTTGTCGATCCTAAGGATGCTAAAAGGTATGCTGGCTCCAGCGATCCTTCTAAGGACTAGAGTAAGCATCTCGGAGTTGGAATGTACATTTTGATGAGATGATCAAAGATTTTGGGTTTATACAAAAGTTTATGAGAAACTTGTATTTCCAAAGAAGTGAGTGGGAGCACTATAGAATTTCTGATGAGTATATATTATTGACATATTGTTGATCAGAAATGATGTAGAATTTCTGGAAAGCATATAGGGTTATTTGAAAAGTGTTTTTCAATGGAAAACCTGGATTAGGCTACTTGAATAATAAGCATCAAGATTATAAGATAGATCAAAATGCTTAATAGTACTTTCAATGAGCACGTACCTTGACATGATCTTGAAGGTGTTCAAGATGGATCAGTCAAAGAAGGAGTTCTTGCCTGAGATGTAAGGTATGAAGTTAAGACTTAAAAGCTCGACCACGGCAGAATAGAGAGAAAGGACGAAGGTCGTCCCCTATGCTTTAGACGTAGGCTCTATAGTATGCTATGTTGTGTACCGCACCAGAAGTGTGCCTTGCCATGAGTCTGTCAAGGGGTACAAGAATGATCCAGGAATGGATCATTGGACAGCGGTCAAAATTGTCCTTGGAGTAAATAAGGACATGTTTCTCGATTATGGAGGTGATAAAGAGTTCGGCGCAAAGGGTTACGTCGATGCAAGCTTTAACACCTATCCGAGTGACTCGGAGAAGCAAACCGGATACGTATAGTGGAGCAACCATTTGGAATAGATCCAAGTGGAGCGTGGAAGCAGCATTTACAATATGACCTAGAAATTTGCAAAGCACACACGGATCTGAAAGGTTCAGACCCGTTGATTAAACCTCTCTCACAAGCAAAACATGATCAAACCCCAGAACTCATTTGATGATGTTGGTCACATGGCGATGTGACCTGTCAATGTTAATCACATGGCGATGTGAACTAGATTATTGACTCTAGTGCAAGTGGGAGACTGTTGGAAATATGCCCTAGAGGCAATAATAAAAGTATTATTATATTTCCTTGTTCATGATAATTGTCTTTTATTCATGCTATAACTGTATTATCCGGAAATCGTAATACACGTGTGAATACATAGACCACAATATGTCCCTAGTGAGCCTCTAGTTGACTAGCTCGTTGTGATCAACAGATAGTCATGGTTTCTGACTATGGACATTGGATGTCGTTGATAACGGGATCACATCATTGGGAGAATGATGTGATGGACAAGACAATACTAAGCATAGCACAAAGATCGTGTAGTTCGTTTGCTAGAGCTTTTCCAATGTCAAGTATCTCTTCCTTAGACCATGAGATCGTGTAACTCCCGGATACCGTAGGAGTGCTTTGGGTGTATCAAACGTCACAACGTAGCTGGGTGACTATAAAGGTGCATTACAGGTATCTCCGAAAGTGTCTTTTGGGTTGACACGGATCAAGACTGGGATTTGTCACTCCGTGCAAACGGAGAGGTATCTCTGGGCCCACTCGGTAGGACATCATCATAATGTGCACAATGTGATTAAGGGGTTGATCACGGGATGATGTGTTATGAACGAGTAAAGAGACTTGCCGTAACGAGATTGAACAAGGTATCGGTATACCGACGATCGAATCTCGGGCAAGTAAAATACCGCTAGACAAAGGGAATTGTATACGGGATCGACCGAGTCCATGACATCGTGGTTCATCCGATGAGATCATCGTGGAACATGTAGGAGCCAACATGGGTATCCAGATCCCGCTGTTGGTTATTGACCGGAGAACGTCTCGGTCATGTCTACATGTCTCCCGAACCCGTAGGGTCTACACACTAAGGTTCGATGGCGCTAGGGTTATAAAGAAAGCTTGTATGTGGTTACGAATGTTGTTGAGTCCGGATGAGATCCCTGACGTCACGAGGAGTTCGGAATGGTCCGGAGGTAAAGATTTATATATGGGAAGTCCTGTTTTGGTCACCGGAAAAGTTTTGGGTTTTATCGGTAAAGTACCGGGACCACCGGGAGGGTCCCGGGGGTCCACCAAGTGGGGCCACCTACCCCAGAGGGCTGCGTGGGCCATGTGTGGGAGGGAACCAGCCCCAAGAGGGCTGGTGCGCCCCCCCCACAAGGGGCCCAAGGCACAGGGGAGGGTGGGAGGGGGCAAACCCTAGGGCAGATGGGCCCTAAGGCCCATGCTCCCTGCGCCTCCCTCTCCTCCCCCTCCTAGCCGCCACCCCAGATGCCATCTGGAGGCTGGCCGCACCCCTTGGGGTGGGAAACCCTAAAGGGGGCGCAGCCCCCCTCTCCCCCTATAAATAGTGAGGCATAGGGCTGCCCATGAGACACACAGAATACACGTGATTCGATCTCTGCCTTTGGTTGCAGCCCTCTCCTCTCTCCCAAGTACTCCTCCTCTCCCGTGGTGCTTAGCGAAGCCCTGCTAGATTGCCACACTCATCCACCACCACCACGCCGTTGTGCTGCTGCTGGATGGAGTCTTCCTCAACCTCTCCCTGTCTCCTTGCTGGATCAAGGCGTGGGAGACATCGTCGGGCTGTACGTGTGTTCACGCGGAGGTGCCGTGCGTTCGGCACTTGATCATCGGTGATTTGAATCACGACGAGTACGACTCCATCAACCCAGTTCACTTGAACGCTTCCGCTTAGCGATCTACAAGGGTATGTAGATGCACTCTCTTTCTACTCGTTGCTGGTTTCTCCATAGATAGATCTTGGTGTTGCGTAGAAAATTTTGAATTTCTGCTACGTTCCCCAACACTTGACGATGCCGACGAAGAAGCGCGTAACTACCGCGACCTCACCAACGCCGTCCTCACGTCGGTTGCGGACCTCGTCTTCTCCTCCGCCGCCGTAAGTGTCTTCCGTCGCCAAGTTAGGGCACGAAAGATTGAACTGCTCGGCCTCCTACTCCTTTCCATCTAGCAGTTCTTCGTGTCGTAATTAAAAATTACTTTTTACTACCTTTTTGATCCGATAGATTCATCCTTCTCTACCAAAAGTGGTTTCTATGCTTACAAAATTGAATCTATCCTATTTTGCATCTCATATTATGCCTAGTATATTCACTTATGCTTCACTACAAATTAGAGTCCTCACTAGTACCTATTCTTGGATTCATACAAATATGGAACCAACTATCAACAAATAAGTAAATGTCTTCGCGTTATGAGGTCAATATCTTCAAACTGATTTATCTTCAAAATCTTCTAAGAATGCATATGACCTCTTCCCCTTCCCTTCCCTCGCACCTTTAATGTTGTCACGGGTACATGTCCGTGGGAGAATCCCTTGGTTCTCATAGTCTGCATTCATTTGCAGAATTCTTACAGTGTCAAATCAATTCTCCTGAAGCCAGTTCCTGTCTGTCCAACCGTCGGAAGCCTTTGCAAGTTCTGAAGCCATCCAGTTTAAACTTCGTGGGCACAGAAAATTCTGCTAGAAAGGGTGGCAGACAGCGCCATGGGAATACATCCAAAGATTTGCCACCAGATCTATATGAAATGTACAAGACAGACCCTGAAGAAACCTATGGTGAACGCAAAACTCGAATCCAATGGATTCAAATATATTGGGCAGAGGAATGGTTTAAGTACAGATTCGTCACTGTTGAGTATGCCGAGAAGAATGCCATCAAGCAACCTTGGGGAGATATCTTATACAAAAATCTTCAACCCAAGTCCTAGTCCGAAGCCATTGATCAAGGCTTCTACCATTGCATGGTTCGCGGACCACAACCAGAGAATGTTGACCCATCTTCCCTGCTATGGTGTCATGAAGACAATCTGTTCAAGCGCAACTTCAAGTTTGCCAAGGATTCTGCTGTGAAGAAGAAGAAAGGATTTGGAGTCGACTTCAACCCCGGTCCATCTGCTCCTCGGGCTGTTGGCACCCGTGATGCCAATCCCAATGTCATCGGCCCCTTCTATAACCTCGAAGGCCTCCTCGCTCACATTGCAGTTTAAGGGGCCGCCGTGGATCACTCAGCTGATGACAAAGATTCTGATGAAGCGCCAGCTCCTCCTAAACCACAGAAGCAGAAGAAGTCAAAGGCTTCAAAACCCTCTGTCACACCAAAAGCTTCTCGTGCGAAGCCATTGGCAACTGTTCCTCCTGCATCCAGTATGCAATATGAAGATCTCTCTCGCATCTCCAAGAAGATCGAGAAGTCTATACAGAAGAAGAAGCCCATCCTGAGTTCTAGTCAAGAACTAACCCCAGCTGCCATTCTGAGGAACGAGAATGAAGCCATTGATCTGTCTAGTGACGATGATCTTGGTGAGGATGCTCTTGAGCTGCTGATAAAGAGCAAACAAGAGGCGGAAATCTTCAACGATCTGCCCTTCTTTGATGTGGACATCCTAAATAACTTCATTGATGAGTGGTTTGCCAATCCGGACCTCAGTATTGATGATCTTCAACTTCCCATTGGCATCAGTGTCTCCTTCCATAGTGCCATTGCTAATGAGCTTGGTCTGGCTCAGAAGATAGTTGAGATGAAGAACAAGATTGACTATGAAAAAGCTCAATTCAAGAAGCACATGGCTAAGCTCAGTGTCACTGATGTTCAGAACTTCAAGCAGTTGCTGCATGATCTCAAGGAAGCGTTTCACAAGAAACGTGAAGAAGCAAAATGTTCAAGAGAGTGGATGAAACTCCTCACTGCAAAATGTGTTCAGGCTCACAATGAAGCTGAAAAGTGCAAGGCTCTTGGGCGTCCAGGCATCGAACCCAAGATGGTTGCTAGAAAGAAGAAGCCGACTGTGACCCAAGCTGAAGCGTCAGGGCGGGAAGCACCTGCATAGTCTTCCCTGCTAGCATGACATACTCGAAGCCTAAGGTCCCACAGTTGCTTCAGAACTGAAGAAGACAAGGGCAGCTGAGGCTGAAGCCAGGAAACGCAAGAACAAAAATGTTTCTGATGATGCACCACTGACCAAGAAGCGGAAGACAAAGTCCTCGAAGAAGGATCGGGCTGCTCCCTCAGAGCCCCTTTTTGTCAAGCCCCTCTTAGTTGCTCGTCCTGCATCTGCCCACCAAGAGTGTCAACTAGTACTTCACGAGCCTGCTTCCACAGAGGCTCCTGAAGCTGAAGTTGTTCCAGCTATTGACCCCATCGCAGCTTAAGACATTGGTCCCCAACACAATATAGATGATGATGAAGTTCTTCCTTAGATCGAGCACCAAACGGTATCATCGCCTGTTCTCATGAACAAAGAAATCATTAACACTGGTCGTCCCTTGACGTCAATTGCTCAGGATGCATCGTGGGCTGATCGCACCCAACAAGTCAAAGTTCACCCAGTACTCCCCCACCTCAAGTCACCACTCCGGTGCTTGATGATGATGACTATGTGGTCAAGACAACTCCCACTCGAAAAGCGTCGCCCGCATTCCGTAGGCTTCGCAAAGGACCAAGGCCACAAGTCGCTATGCCGAGCATTCCAGCAGGAGAAGTACAACCCAACTCAGTAGCACGTCAAGTGTTTCCGGAAGCCACTCCTACTGTGAACGTCTCTGAGTCTGAAGCCAAGGCTGCTGAAGACATACCGGCTGCATCAGCCGAAGAACATCAAGAACCCCGTGAAGAAGAAGAGCAAGTTGTCACACCCCCCACCAATCAAGAAGCTGTTCTCAAGGAGAACGAGTCTGTGCCTGATCCTCCAGCTCCTCAAGTGGAGGTTGAAAATACCGAGGCGGCCACTAACAACACCACTGAAGACAATGACATTGTCATGGCTAAAGCTAATGTGGTGCCTATAGTGAATATGGTGTCTGAAACCAATGATGCACCGGTAACCAATGTGCAATCTAAAGCCCATGTCAATGCCACTGCTCCTGTACCACCTCCAAGGCCTCACACCATTGAGCAAGCAATTTATCAAGGCAAGCTTGTCACTGTTCGATGGCCTATTCTGGTTCCTCCGCCTGCTCCCGGACCTCAATTTGATTATCATGTGGAGCACAGGTCTCAGGTCCAGAAGCCAAAACCGAGGCTGCCAAGGTTTCCAAGTACTGCGTCTTCGCCAGGATCGTTCAATGTGAATGGCTTCATAGAACACAACACCTTCTTTGATAGTGCCAAGAACCCATATTCAAGGCCAAGAATTTCATCCAATCGGTTCTAGAGCTCTCAGCAGCACAGTTAATATTCTTGTGTCTTATACAATCAAGGGCGCATGTTTCCTCATATGCGTCTACACTGCAAAGCCATTGCTAGACTGCCCTATTTGGAAGAAGCCCTAGACAGCTTCAGAGATGCTGGCCTTCTACAGTTTGTGACTGACAAACAAAATTGGAATGAAGAGCTTCTGCTACAATTCTATGCTACACTTCACATTCGCAGCTACATCAGGGATACGAAAACTTGGGTCCTTGAGTGGATGACAGGCAATGTACACCATGAAGCCACAACTCTTGATCTCATTGAGCTTACTGCCCTGCCCACTCCAGGCGAACTTTATGAACCTGGTTGTCAGCTTCACCGCAATGCTTTAGAGAGCATATTCCAGAAGCCTGAGCCCAATATGAGCCAAATGCTGAGCATGATGAAGCCACTGCCACAAGATGCTGAATACCCAAAGGAATTCTTTGTTGAAGACCTAGAGTATCTGCCCTGCACCATCTATCATATTATAAGGCGAACTCTATGGCCCATCAAAGGACATTCTTCTGCAGCAAAGCTTGAAGGCTCAATGAAGACATTGGTCTTCTATATTTTCATTGGCATCAGCTTCAATGCTCAGGATTTCTTCATCAGACAACTTGCTGCGTCTGGCTCTGATATATTTGGTTTAAAGTTTTATGCTCCATGGGTAATGCATCTTATCAAGCTTTACTCTGCTATCAACTATCAATCCTCTGTGCGCAACCATCTCATATTTCTACCAGAAGTTGATATGTCTATCGAAGCCATATACCCAGAGCCTGCCAAGGAGCCAATATCGATCGTCAAAGTTTCACTCAACATATTGAAGGAGTTCATGATGCAACTCATGTTTATCCTTTGGCTAGAAATGCCCATGGACCTCATCGTGCCCGTACTGAAGACACTGAAAGCACTATTGCTCAAAGGCCTCGAAAGAGATCTCGTGTACTCAATGACCGAGAGCTTCTCGTGGCCTTGCATCAGAAACAAGATAAGCATCATGACTGGCTCAAGCGTCAGATGCAGAGTCTCTTGGTGGATGTTAATCGCATTCGCAATCTCGCCACCAAGAATGCATTTGTCACTCTTGAAACCTGTCGGCGGTCGTGGAAGAGTCTGACATTACTCAGTTCTGAAGATGATCTTCAGCAAGATGGCTTCACAGAGAGATTCAAATTTGATTCCACTCCTCCCAGGAACGCTGTCTTGCGTCAGACTCCTTCACCCGAAGACTCTGAGTACTCCTCCTCAGCATCAACTGTCAATGCCAAAGTCATCGATGATGAAGATGATGCTACTTCACCTACTACCACTTCGGCACGTATCGACACTGCACCAGCCCCTCTGCACCACCAAACTCCAACAACGACCCTGCTCCTCCAACTGCTCCTTTTGGGAATGAGTAGATGCTCTATGTCTTCAAACCTTTTTGGTCCATACTGACAAAAGGGGGAGAAGCATATGAGTTGATACTCTTCAAGCGGGTCCTTATGGGTGGCTGCATTATTTTTGCTAAGTCTTACAACTCTCGTCTTATGATACATTTGGTTCTCTGAGTTGTAACACTTAAACTTGATGGTGGTCTGCTACTTTATCTACTATTCTGTAATGCGATGATAAATCGCGCATGAAGTCATTCCGCAGACGTCCATTTTTCATTATGCATATCATTATCTTCGTTATTTGCTTATATGCATAATGCATTATCTTCACACTTTGATGATGGCCTCCACAAAGCAAAACCTGCCATGTGCACATTCATTCAAACGCAAATAATTTATATGCACACTTGAAGGGGAGCCTCGTCTTATGTATGAAGACAATACTCACAAAACTAAACTTTCACATACTTTCATCCCCGTTGAAAACTTCAACTAGTTTGTCATCAATCACCAAAAATGGGGAGATTGTAAGTGCATCTAGTGCCACCCCTAGTTGGTTTTGGAGTATTGACGACAAACTTGGTTGAGGGACTAATGTGTTTGTGAGAATTGCAGGATAACATAGGTAGTAGTCCCATATTGATTTGGTTTACCTACCAGAGATGACCTCTAAAAATGTGTGAAGACATTGAAGACAATGGTGGTCTGTGAAGACATTCACATTGAAGACTATGATAGGAGAAAACATCACGTGAAGACTATGGAGTGTGAAGACGTAGTTGTTTCGTAGTTTCCTTTTCTTCTTTGTTGAGTCATAGGAACCACCGTACTGTTAAGTGGGGTCTAAGTGAACAAAGTCAGAGTGAATGAAGTGATGCTCAACCAAATCCTATGTCTTCGAGTAAAGACAATGAGAGCAAATCTTATCCATAGCTAGATGAGTCAGCTTTACTTGTAGCCCAAGTCAAGCTGCCGCGTGTGTTTAAAATCTGACTATTGGACACGTGTCAGTTCCTTAGTGACCCAGGATCATTTCGGACAAATCAGGTCGGGTTGCCTCCTGGCTATAAATAGCCCACTCCCTACACCATAAATTGGTGGCTGCTTAGAGTTTGTGCACGGCTTTTGTCATTTGAGAGCAACCCACCTCCGAAGCCTTTTGAGAGAGAATCATTGCGAGGACAAAGCCCAAAACACCCAGAGCCAAAGAGTGTTAGGCATCACTGAAGTCTTTCTGTCCGCGTGATTTGAAGACTTATTACACTTGAGGACTGTCAATCCTCCAGCCGGTTAGGCGTCGCCTTCTCAGCATCCAAGTGTCATTGTGGACTGCCGGTGAATGAAGTCTGTGAAGGTTTGGAAGTCTCCCTTGAAGACTTACTAGAGTGATTGGGCGTGGACTAAGTGTTCTTAGCTCAAGGGGAATAAGGTTAAGACATGGTCTTTTGAGTTGAATCTCAGCCTCCCTAACCATATGTACAGTTGCCATAGCAACTGGAACTGGTCCAACAAACCCCTTGTCCTCTCCGAGCAACTGGTTCTATCCTACCTCTCTCACCTTACTTACAGTTTGTCTTTGTGAAGTCTTTGCCTACTTGCCTTATCTGTTTAACTTCACTGTGTGAAGACTATTGTCTGTTTGGCTTCATATTGTCTTCCATCCTGATCCAATCTACCTAGCTGCTTATAGTCTTCGTGCTTTGTCTAGTGTAGTCTACCTTCCGCTTACTTGACTATGGCTTGTCTAGTGTAGTCTACCTTCCACTGCATATCAATAGGGTCATTTCTATCATTTGTCTTTGAAACACCCGTGTTTTGAAGACTTTCATAAAAATCGCCTATTCACCCCCCCCTCTAGTCGAATACTAGCACTTTGAATGACAAGTGATACTTGTTGGATTTTTTTGAAACTAACATGTTTTTTTACAGCAAATTCGGAAACTATAGGACTGAACGCACAATTTGCAAAAGTATGACCCAGTGTGCCACTAAAAGGCCGAAGACAAGGTTTTCGGCCATCAGTGGGCCCAACTAGGCCCGTCAGCCATCTGTTGGCCGAAGAGAGGCCCAGCTAGGCTGAAGAGGCGTTGTCGGTGGGCTGCCGACCAAAGAGGGCCCGTCGGCCTAGCAGCGATCGAAGAAGGTTTTCTTCGGCCCGCTGGTGACCAAAAAGGTCTTCGGCCTCCACGGTACTGAAAAGATGTGGATAAGGCCGAAGCACAGTCTTCTTCCTCTAGCTCGCGAGCTCCTCCTCTATGTCTCGTTCCTCTCTGTACTCGCGACCCCTGTGCCAATCTCCTCCCTATTCCACCCATTTTCCCATGCAAGCGGCAGAAGCAATAGATCGTTGCAAACCTCGGCGGCCTACGGTCATTTTTTTGCTATGGGGTAGTTATTTTGTGTGTAATTGAGGAGGAGCCATGGTGGGGTGGAGGAGGTGAGGCTAGGCGGGAGGTGGTGTAATGGAGAAGGTGCGGCTGGGGAGGAGGTGGTGGTGATGAGGAGGTGCGGCTGGGGAGGAGGTGGCTGTGAGGAGGAGGTGCGGTGTTGTTTGTAACACCCAAGATGCGGCTATATCTCCCATGCGTCGAGGCATGATTGAGAGGCATAACCGCATGGTGGTTTTGTCGCAAGAAGGGTCATCTTCACACAATCCCATGTAATGAACAAGAATGGGATAAAGAGTTGGCTTACAATCGCGAGTTCACACAATGAACATATAATTCATACATTATTCAGAGTACCCACATAGTCCGACTACGGACACGAAGCCAAAAGAAAAGAAGATAACCCCAAATGCTAGATCCCCGATCATCCCAACTTGGATCCACTACTGATCAACATAAAATGATACATAGCAACAACCAAGGTCTTTGTTGAGCTCCCATCTGAGCTCGGTTGCATCACCTGCACTGGTGTCATCGGCACCTGCAACTGTTGTGATAGTATCGGGTGAGTCACGAGGACTCAGCAATCTCAAAACCCGCGAGATCAAGACTATTTAAGCTTATGGGTAGGAAGTGATAATAGGATGGAGTTGCAGCAAGCACTAAGCAAATATGGTGGCTAACATACGCAAATAAGAGTGAGAAGAGAAGCAATGGAATGGTCGAGAAGCTAGAAGTGATCAAGAAGTGATCCTGAAACTACTTACGCACACACAAAGACCGTGTTCACTTCCAGGACTCCCCCGAAAAGAGACCATCACGGCTACACACGCGGTTGATGCATTTTAATTAAGTCAAGTGTCAAGTTCTCTACAACCGGACATTAACAAATTCCCATCTGCCACATAACCACGGGCATGGCTTTCGAAAGTTTATACCCTGTAGGGGTGCCCCAACTTATCCCATCACAAGCTCTCACGATCAGCGAAGGATATTCCTTCTCTCAGGAAGACTTGATCAGTCTCGAAATCCCGATAGGAGCTGCACATATCTCGTCCTCAGGGTACACCAGCTGTGACATCCTATGAGTAAAACCAACCCTCAAGTTTCCCCGAGGTGGCCCCGTACTCTACTCGGTTCGGACCAACACTTAGAGAAGCACTGACCCGGGGGGAGGGTTAAAATAAAGATGACCCTCGGGGCTGCAGACCCCAAGGGAGGGTTATAGTTTGTTATGCAAATGTAAAACCAATGTTGGGCCTTGCTGGAGGAGTATTATTCAAGGCGAACTGTCAAGGGGTTCCCATAAACCCGACCGCGTGAGGAATGCAAAATCAAGGAATATAACATCGGTATGATGGAAACTAAGGCGGCAAGAGTGGAACAAAAAACCAGGCATAAGGCCGAGCCTTCCACCCTTTGCCAAGTATATAGATGCATTAATTAAATAAGAGATACTGTGATATCCCAAAATTATCATGTTCCAACATGGAGCAATCTTCAACTTCATCTGCAACTAACAACGCTATAAGAGGGGCTGGGCAATAGCAGTAACTTAGCCAAACAACGGTTTGCTAGGAAGGTGGGTTAGAGGCTTGACATGGCAATATGGGAGGCGTGGTAAACAAGTGATATGTAGTGCAGCATAGCGATAGAATGAAGCAACTAGCAAGCAAAGATAGAAGTGATATTGAGGGTAATGGTCATCTTGCAAAAAGAAGAAAGAAAGGAAAGGAGAGGTGGTGATGATGCAAGATTCATGCATGGAACATGCAACAACATAATATATATGAAAATCACACCATGCACATGATGAGGATGAGAATGCACGATGGCACCAAGCACAAATGCAACAGAGAGACAAAAACCCAACCACGAAGGAAATAACATATCACAAAGCCGAAAATGTCAAGAGTTGGAGTTACAATTATTGAAAGTTACATCCGGGGCGTTACAACACTCCACCACTACAAGAGGATCTCGTCCCGAGATCTAGGATGGCACCAGAGAGAAACGGAAGAGGAAGAGAAGAGGTAAAACTAAGTTGCTTCTTTGACAAATGAGTGAAACCAACAAACCTTGAGAGGTAAAGAACTTAAAGAAATGCCACGACGGAGATGAAAGGAATTGAAACACTCCATTAGACAAGAGGAACAAGTGATACGACAAGAACCAAGAAGGTCGCAAAGGCATGAACCAAGAGTTTAATGGACAATATAGAATTCGAAACCACTCCGGTTAAAACAAGTTGAGAAAGGAAGAATTCGGGTAGCACTCTGGTTGAAAAGAGACGCATGACTTTATAAGATGAAAGAACTTTAATGATAACACAACACTCTAGTTACATGGATGAGCAAGGAAAAAGAACACGATCCTCACAATTCAAGATGATGAGTGAAAAGAGCAACATCACAATGCCTCCAGAAGAAGGAATAGAAGATAGATCATTGGAATAACAGAATGGAGAAGAAAATGCCAACTTTTTCCAGAAATGAGCTTGGAAAGCACCCTTCCAAGAAGGTTATAACGGAGTTGTTGGAAAACCAGCAACGAAACTATTTAACTTGTAGTTGGCTTATGCAAAACTTCTCAAAATTCAGGCGAATTCTGCCACTACGGAAACAAATAATATAATTAATAACACCAACGAGATGAAAACCTTTTTCCACCAAGATGATAGAGAGATAACCTGGATCATTGATAAGCACCACAATATCAACATTCCTTAGGGAAGGCTTTAGGTGAAATATAACCCAAGATAACTCCAACAAAGAAATTGATGGATTTAAAATACCTCATTCTTGACAACATGGGAATCATGAAACACAAAGGGAAATTATCAAGAATGACATATCACCATCCCAAAAGATAAGGTAGAAAGAATTGCACTTCGAAATGCAAGAAGAAGAATACTTGAACTCCTCAGAAAAAACATGTGTTGGGCACCATGTTTATTTTTGAGTATAGCTTGGCAGATCTTAGCTTCGAGAGAAATATTGAAGAACAATTGAAGAATGAAAAGAATCCTTGACGAACCACCATGTAGAGCCTCCATCAAGAACTCCGGTAATAAAAGGATGATAAAAAGAAAGGAAAGTTGAAAACACAAGGTGAAGCCTTGTGATGGTTTAGAAGGAGCTTCGCGACGAGATAATGCGGAAAACGTGGAACTACAGAAAAGAAAAGATGAAGCATCTTGAACCAAGAAATGTGACATGATGAACAACTCTGGAAAGAAGAAACTAGATCACTTGGATGAAACAATAATAAGAATTACGTTGTGCGTATCCTTCACCAATTTAACTTGATGACAAGCAACAGATTTGGCATACTACTTATTCTACTTGATGATTTAGAGGCATAACCACATGGTTGTTTTGTCGCAAGAAGGGTCATCTTCACACAATCCCATGTAATGAACAAGAATGGGATAAAGAGTTGGCTTACAATTGACACTTCACATAATGAACATATAATTCATACATCATTCAGAGTACCCACATAGTCCGACTACGGACGAAGTCAAAAGAAAAGAAGATAACCCCAAATGCTAGATCCCCAATCGTCCCAACTGGGCTCCACTACTGATCAACATGAAACGATACATAGCAACGACCAAGGTCTTCGTTGAGCTGCGATCTGAGCTCGGTTGCATCACCTGCACTGGTATCATCGGCACCTGCAACTGTTGTGATAGTATCTGGTGAGTCACGAGGACTCAACAATCTCAAAACCCGCGAGATCAAGACTATTTGAGCTTATGGGTAGGAAGTGGTAATGGGATGGAGTTGCAGCAAGCACTAAGAAAATATGCTGGCTAACATACGCAAATAAGAGCGAGAAGAGAAGCAACGGAATGGTCGAGAAGCTAGAAGTGATCAAGAAGTGATCCTGAAACTACTTACGCACAATCATAACACAAATACTATGTTCACTTCCCGGACTCCACCGAAAATAGACCATCACGGCTACACACGGGGTTGATGCATTTTAATTAAGTCAAGTGTCAAGTTCTCTACAATCGGACATTAACAAATTCCCTGCAGGGGTGTCCCAACTTAGCCCATCACTGCGGGCACGGCTTTTGAAAGTTTATACCCTGCAGGGGTGTCCCAACTTAGCCCATCACAAGATCTCACGATCAGCGAAGGATATTCCTTCTTCCAGGAAGACCCGATCAGTCTCGGAATCTCGGTTACAAGACATTTCGATAATGGTAAAACAAGACCAGCAAGACCGCCCGACTGTGCCGACAAATCCCGATAGGAGCTGCACATATCTCGTTCTCAGGGCACACCGGATGAGACATCCTACGAGTCAAACCAACCCTCATGTTTCCCCGAGGTGGCCCCGCAGTCTACTCGGTTCGGACCAACACTTAGAGAAGCACTGGCCCGGGGGGGGGGGTTCACATAAAGATGACCCTTGGGGCTGCAGACCCCAAGGGAGGGTTATAGGTTGTTAGGCAAATGTAAAACCAACGTTGGGCCTTGCTGGAGGAGTTTTATTCAAGGCGAGCTGTCAAGGGGTTCCCACAAACCTGACCGCGTGAGGAACGCAAAATCAAGGAACATAACACCGGTATGACAGAAACTAAGGTGGCAAGAGTGGAACAAAACACCAGGCATAAGACCAAGCCTTCCTCCCTTTACCATGTATATAGATGCATTAATTAAATAAGAGATACTAACAACGCTATAAGAGGGGCTGAGCAAAAGCGGTAACTTAGCCAAACAATGGTTTGCTAGGAAGGTGGGTTAGAGGCTTGACATGGCAATATGGGAGGTATGGTAAACAAGTGATATGTAGCGCATCATAGTGATAGAACGAAGCAACTAGCAAGCAAAGATAGAAGTGATATCGAGGGTAATGGTCATCTTGCAAAAAGAAGAAAGAAAGGGAAGGAGAGGTGGTGATGATGCAAGATTCATGCATGGAACATGCAACAACATAATATGTATGAAAATCACACCATGCACATGATGAGGATGAGAATGCAAGATGACACCAAGCACAAATGCAACATGAGAGACAAAAACCCAACCACGAAGGAAGTAACATATCACATAGCCGAATAGCAAGAGTTGGAGTTACAATTATGGAAAGTTACATCCGGGGCGTTACAATGTTGTCCGATGGTGCAAGTACTCCGCGAGGTGGCCGGTGTCGCTGAGTTTTTTCTCTAAGTTGTAGAGTTTTGTTTAGTAAGTCTTAGTTTGTTTGTGGTGTAACTTTAGTGATTAATGAGAAGATGAAAATGTGTGACAGGTGAAAATGTCTAAATCAGTAAATTTGACTGTTTACTACAGCCCTGGTAGTGTTCGATATAATGAGTTGGGGGTTGATCTTAGCGAGTACAAAAATTGTGTGATGATAGACCCGGACAGACTAGACATTAGACAGTTGAAGTACTGGTTGACTACTAGTTTTGGGCTGGATCCTGAAGTATGTTTCGCCAGTATTTATGCATTCTGGACCAAATCCTATAAAAATGCCAAGTGGGAGTTGATGCTGATAGATAGGAGCCAGCATTTGTTGACCATGTTAAATCGTTGCCAAGACCGAGGAATCCACCCATATGCCCTAGTGCAACCTGTGGCGAAGGAGGAGAATACTGTACAACTCCACGTGGGGTATGAACCCGACCAGGGTAGTCAAGTGGCTAACGAGATTTATTTGTTCGGGTCACAACACCGGATGTGGATGCTAGCCAACTCGAGAAAGAGTCAGACTACATGCCACACAATGTTTGTGGTCATGATACTGGCCAGAGTAGTCAGTCGATAATATTAGCCGGTTCTGGTTTCACTGATGGGGATGAGGAAGGGGAGGAAATGCAGAGAGTCATGGAGGAATAGGACGAGGATGGATTCGCCAAGGATCTGGATTCTAAAAATTCTGAGGATGAAGTAGAGGTACCGATTCCTTCTGCATGGGATCAGGACATATCCACCGGCCTTACGGTCAATGATGGCCATGAGACTCTATGGCAATATAATCTGAACCAAGTCCATATAGGGGCTATGTTTGATACAAAGAAAAAATTAAAGTATGCGGTGATAAAGTTGCCTATATCTACGCAGAGGGGTTTCCGGACATAGATATCAAGTCCGACAAACTATACCACGAAGTGTGTTGAAACAAGTCATCCTGGGAAGGTTCATGGGCACGTGCCAAAGTATAACATCCACTGGGTTGTCACTGAAGTCGTCCCACATAATTATGTGAGGAAAAACCTGTTGATTCGTTATCCAAACCTGACTTCAACTCTCATTGCGCAACTCATGTATACTAAGATAGTGCAAAAGAAAGATATGGAAGCAAAACACATCCAGACAACAGTGAAGGTAAGATGGAATTATGACATTCCATATGGGAAGGCTTAAAGGGCTAAGCATAAGGCCGTGGAGGAAAGTTTTGGGACGTTCTTCAACTCATATGATAATGTTGTCTGTCTCCTTGACATACCGAAAGAGAGGAATACCGGCATTTATGTGAACGTACAACACACGAGGTTGCCGAGTATACCAGATTTCAAGGTGTTGAAACGAGTATTCTTTTCTTTCGCTATGTGCATCGAAGCTTTCCGGCATTGTCCTCCTGTGATGCTTGTGGATGGTACATTCCTGACCGATCATAACAAAGGGCAAATCCTAACTGCTGTTGGTGTGGGCGGGAACAATCAAATCATCCCACTTGCCATGGCATTTGTGGAGGGTGAGAACTTCTCGAGCTGGGTATGGTTCTTACGGCAACTAAAAATTGCCATCATGAAGGACCGACCAAACAAGTGTGTCATTCATGACAGACATGCTGGTATATTGAAGGCTGTGAAGACATTGAGAAATCCAACAGATGAACCAACACCTTGGAGGGACTTGTAGAGCCGGTGGTGCATGCGCCATCTTGGGGCTAATTTTTTCTCACAGTTCAAGAACAAGCGGCTGATGAACTTGTTCAAAAAATTATGCGAGCAGAACTAGCATCACAAATACAAATTTATTTGGTCAAAACTAGATGAGTTTACTAAGAAACATGTCCGTGCCAGGAAGAAAATGGAACAAGATCAGGTTAAATTAGCAACACTCATCGCAGAGCTAGAGGAGCCAACAGGTCTTTGTGACTTGCCAACAATTGACCCTCCTAATAATAAGAGAACGAAGGGACGGGTAATAAAGAATTTTTCTCAGTGGATAGAGAAAGAGCCTCCAGTGAATTGATCTTTGCTGCATGACACCCATGGAGCTAGGTATATATGCCCACATGACAACCAACCTTGCAGAGGTGTATAACTTTGTACTCAGAGGGAATAGAGCATTGCCACTCACAGCTGTTGTCGAGGCTGTATTCCATGGCACTTTGAGATACTTTAGAAAAAGGCACGAGCAAACACAAAAGGCATATTGCAGATAATCACAACACACCTTATTGTAGCCATGTCATGGAGTACATGGCAAAGAAGATAGAGAAAGCAAAGAAGCACACTGTCAGACTCATAGGTAATCTGGAAATGAGGTATGAGGTTCAGCTACCTACCGATTGTTTTGGTTCTAAAAATGAGGTGAAGACGCACGAGGTAAAAATTGGAACGGAATTATATCAAACGTGTGAGTGTATGTGCAACAAATTGAAGTTGTTGCACCTGCCTTGCTCACATGGATTGGCTGCCTGTGGCCAGATTGAGTTGGACGCCATCTCCTTCGTGTTCCCATACTATTTAAAAGAGGCAGTACTCAACATATGGATCGGTGAGATGATAGGGTTTAGAGTCGTCGACAATTTCAACAAGGTAACTGACGGTGGGAGAGTATACATCCCGGATCCGGAACTTCGGCGAGCAAGTAGGGGTAGACGTACGGCCCGTCGCATCCAAAATGATATGGACGAATCTGAAGCTGGTGGAGCAACTAGACAATGTTTGCAATGCACGGCTTATGGGCATAGGATGAAATATTCTCCCGGCCTGAACAAAGACGGTGCTTCCACATCAATGACTACGACAACAAGAGTAAGAGGCGACGTGGTCGTGGCAGTCGAGGCCGAAGGGAAGGACTAGGAAGAAATATCTCACAAGTTATATAATGTGTCCGACTATCTGGACTATGTTTTAATTTGTAAATATGTCTGGACAATGTTTTAATTTGTAATATATCTGAACATAAAAATGTCCTCGGTCAACATCCCAACATCTATGGTCCACATCCCAGGACCCGAACCCTCGCACACGAGTCCAAATTCTTCTGAGGTTGCGCTGCCACAAAATTGTTCAAAAAGTGCTCCTGGGATTAAAATTAAACCTAAATACTTAAAAGTGAGGCTGCACTATTTGGGGCTCCCGAGCGCACACTCGTGAACCGCACGATCTGGACAGATTAATCCCATGTGTCACCTGGTCGGGACGAAACAGCCCACCCACCAATCTCTATATATGGAAAGATTATTTCTCCACCTCCTCTGACCAACAGTGTGTATGCAATGATGACGCAACCTGCATTTATTCTGGTACGAGAAAATTTAAAAGGTTATAACTTTCAAATTGTGTGTCGGAATAATGATCTATTTTCACCATTGGGTTCCTAGTGACGAACTCTTTAAAACTAGATCCCATAAGTATATGTTTTGACGATTTTTGTCAAAAGCAACTTTTATGCTAGATGAGGCAACTTATGTGCTAAACATGAGAAACTTTGATGCTAGATGAATTTCATCATGTGTATTACTGAATTTGCTGCATCTTAATTAGTTTTGTGCAGTAGTGGTTAGCATGGTTGCTAAGTTGCATACATCAAAAACTAAGTTGTAGATAGTTTACTTGCCTACGATATTGTGAAGGTTTCTTCCTGAATGCTTAAAAGTGCAGCAACGTTTTTGGTGTAGCCGAGCGCATGCGCTGCAGCTGTCCATCCTCCCGCGACTCCCACGATCTTTACCCAGATTTAGAAAACTGTTCACCCACCCATTTTATATATGGAAAGATTCATCTACTACAGTACATTGATATTTCTCTACCTCGTCTGACCAACCATGTGAACCTAATGATGACACAACATGCATTAATTCTGGTACAAGAAAATTCAAACAACTATAATTTTCAAACCGCGTATCAAAATTGTGATCCATTTTCACCGTTGGATTCCTCATGAAGAACTATTCAAAACAAGATCCCACATGAATATGTTTTGAAGTTATTTTTAAAAGAAACTTCGATGCTAGATGAGGCAACTCTCGTGCTAAACAGAAGCAACTTTGATGCTAGATGAATTACATCATGTGTATTACTGAATTCACCTACTAGCCTACTAATAGTTGTGTGCAGTAGTCTAATAGATGGTTACATGGTGCTAACTTGCATATATCAAAAACTAACTTGTATATAGTTTAGTTGTCTACGATTTTGTGAATTTTGTTTATCGTAGAGTGGAAAGTTGCCTAACATGGCTTCTAAGTTGTCCGCCTCAGAAACCAAGTTGCCTATATTGCTACGAAGTTGCTATGTGTGATGCCCAATTGCCTAAAATACTACGAAATTCTCCATCAAGGGACCTAAGTTGCCTATAACGTCGAAAAGTTTTTGTGGGATCTAAGTTGTTTATCATGATTTAAATTTTGAAACTATATGCGGATGGATGGTATGAGAGCCTTGTTCTTTCCTTTTCTGGGGAAGTCTGCCCGCCTATGCTACCGAGCATCTGGGTGTTGACTAGTTGCATAAGTGGGGAGGCTGAGAAGTTTCCTAGGGGGTGATGAGTACTTTCATAGGGGGCGGATCAGACAAATACCCGCAAACCTACACAAGTTGTTCATAATTTTGGCATGTATTGCCCGCAGAAATCATTGGAATCTCCAGATATAATGATGGAGAAGACGCCTAAGTTCCTTGTTGAATCCATTGGAGTTGCACAAAAACACCCTAAAAGTTGCTGACTTGTTTTGTGTGATACTCGAGCGCATAACAACCTTAAAGTTATTGTCCTTGTTTTGCCTCCAATATCCTCGTCAATGGTGAACTTAGACTTTTCCACATGTGGTTCCTTTTTTCTACTGTATATACCATGTCAAAGTACACATAAGTGGTCTGGTGAGTTCACTAGAGTTGCATGAATACACACCAAAAGTTGGTAACCTTTTTTCGTGCCACTCCACTGCATACAATCTTCAAATTTTCTACCACAACCAAAAGTATTCTACCATAACTAGCTTCATCTCCAAGTTGATATTGCCATAGGAAACTTACTTTTCGAAGTAGCCTAACATTACCCTAAGTTGCCTGCCATGACTAGTGAGCAGCCTAACATTACCCTAAGTTGCATACAATACTTCTTTGATCTGGTAAGCAACTTACTTTCGTACATAGGCAACTGAGCAACATTTACAGAACTTTTTAACGTATTGTAGGAAGCTGAAATAGTAATAGTAGTCAACTGAGGATCACTGATAGGCAACTTCGTAGTGTTTTTAGGCAACTTAGAAAAAACTATGATAAGCAACTTCATAATATTCTAGGCAACTAATTTGTAAAATTAGACAACTGAGCAGTAATGGTAAGTAACTAATTATCATTAGAAGGTAACTAGACATCAATGGTAGGCCAATTTCATAGTATTGTAGGCAACTGGGCATCAATGATATGCAACTGAGCATCCACGATATGCAATTGAGCAACCATGGTACACAATTTGTGATAATGTTAGCAAAATTTATTGATACACATAGTGCAATGAAATTGCTTAGATGTAGCACTAAAGGCGCCTCATGTTTTGTGTGATTGTTTCACTTTTACACAAACCAACGTATTAGGCAGCCCGACTTGAAAAAAGTTGCTTTTCTATAACACTAAAGTTGCGTCCATCGTACCCAAAGTTGCCTTGAAAAAAGGACAGCGAAACCTATTGATATGAGAGCTAGTTTTCAAGAACTTGTCACGAGATATCCAATTGTGAAAACGAAACTAAATTTCGATGCTTAAAACAGAAGTAACAGTTTTTCTAAACTTTTTGAAGCCCAAATAAATGCACATGAGGATATGATTCCTTTTCTAGTGGACTGTGTCAGACGCTTCGGCTTCTTATTTCATATTAAGAATAGCGCTCGATTCCACCAAAAAGCGCTCGGGCGCCAGCTACCCACGTCCAAAATTAAAAGACGAATTTGTTGTCGTGCATTTGCGGTGCGGATGTCATTTATGCCATCGCATCTGGCGTTATTGTCGTGCCTCCTGGTGCTAGTCCTCTTCCTCGACAAGTTCCTCCTCCCCTACCTCAGGAAGTGCTGGCTCTCCAGAGGTGGCGTCGCTGCCATAATCCCTAGGATCCCGACCAGCCGCTTCAAGTCACAGCGATCCATGGCGGCCGCCGCCAAGTGGAGCGAGACGACCATGCTCGTCATCGACATGCAGGTGGGGTTTCCTCCCCCACTCTACTTGTAAATTAGTATTGCAATTGGTGATGGCTTGCAGAAGGATTTTGGGGACCCGGCGATGGGCAGCCCGCTGCTGGTCGCTGGCGGCGAGGCCATAATCCCCGCCGTTACTGAGGCCGTCGCCATGGCGCAGAAGGGACGAATCTTCGTTGTTTGGGTAATTTTATTTTCTAGTAGGAGTATTAGTTTGGCTCTTCTCAAACAGCAACATGCATATGAGAATCGAATTTACTGGTACTTACTATTACTATGCAAGACGAGTCTGATATCTTGGCTCAATGCAGCCAGACCTAAGTGATTTCTTGGTCCATTTAGGAGTGGTCCATTTTGATTTGTGTTCTATGTAATCTCTTCTTGGCGTGGTGCTACGGTTCCTATTCTGCTGCTTCTGTTCGGTTAGCCATGCAATTCTGCATGAATGCTTGACGAGGACGAATTCGCACGCGCACACCTAACAATGTATAAGTCTCTATACGCTAGTACTTATTTGATTATTTCTTTGGCAAGTTTAAGAACGGTCTGAGGCAGTATGAGACCTAACAATTTCCTTGTGCCAAATAAATGGTCTCGTTCTTTCCAGAATCCACTCACTTTTCTTTTAAAAAAATACTGCTTTGCATAACAAGCATTCCCTATTAGTTGTGTCTAATTTAGTACAACTTTTGTTTATGGATCGGAGGAAGCAGTACATAAGGGTCTCGTTCTTTCCAGAATCCACTCAGTTGGTCTTTTGAGTATCCTGCTTTGCATAAGTACATAATAAATTACTGTTTCTTCTCCAACATTTTTTGAGCACAAAAGCAATTGTCATTGTTCGGGTCTCCACCATTTGTTGGCAATTTCGCATAAGATGGTGAGATGTTTCACTTTGACCTCTACCCTGATTTGGTTACAAATTGGAGCAATTTCCTTTTGTTTACTATTTCATGTAGGGCAACAACTGGAATGATAGCATTGCAAACACAAAATTTGATGTGGGGCAATAGACATAGTATTACTCTCTCTAATCGAAGTTTCCAATCAGGGCATTAGAGGGTTGCTGAATTAAGTGGTTGCTGGCATGCTTTATTTGTTTCATCTAGAAAAACACAAAGTTTATTGCTGTCACATGTTTGCAATGGTATGGTGTTATATTAAAATCTGATACAAAACGGATACTCTAGCTAATATGTCGTTCCCATTTCTGGTAATATGCCGCACACACTTCAATTTTGAATAACTTTTCTTTTGCTTCGGTATGGTGTATGTGCAAGTGCAACTAATGAATTAACTTCTTCTTGGTTGTATTGAAAGCACATTCAATTCTAAATTCTGCTAAACATGCTTTGTGATGCTAACTGGATCATGCATTTTGCAATCTGCAAGCTAACCACTCTCTGTGTAGTCACACTTTCCCCCCTTTCTTCACAAACTAGTGTGCTTTAGAAAGTAGGCTAGAGTAATTTTAATGTCTAGGCGCTGCCACCATTCTTAGAGTTGAGGCATCAATTGACGATGAACTATACTATGTAGGTTGTCAGAGAGCATGAACCTTCTGGAAGGGATGTAGAACTTCTTCGCAGACACTTGTACTCTGGAGCAAAGGGTCCAACAGTGAAAGGCTTGAAAGGTGCAGAGCTGGCTGATGGGCTTTTTATCAAAGAGGGCGACTATAAGTTAGTGAAGACGAGATTTAGTGCTTTTTTTGTGACACACCTTGATTCTGTTCTTAAAACACTAGGAATGAAGAACTTGGTAATTGTTGGTAAGCACTGATACACACTGATTGGTATAAAAGTTATTTCTTAGTCTTTTGTTCTGTTTTGTTAGAACGTAATTGATTGCTGTAATGTCTGTCTCTTTTCTTTAACTGTATCATTACTTATTTCTTATGACTCCTTTTGCAGTTTATAAATTATCCCATGTTTTCAAATTGCATGTGATGGCAATAACTCTGCTCTTACGAGCGTGAATCCCGTTAGGGAAAATTTGTGCTATTGTGTGTATTGGCTTGCAAGGTGAATTCTTTGATGGGAGAGAACCGAACCGTGAAGCTACCGCGGAAGAGTTGAAGATGCTGCAATACAACGCTCAAGCTTGTGATATTCTCTTCAACGGATTGTGCCCCGAAGAATTCAACAAAATCAACTGTCTCGAGAATGCAAATGAAATTTGGGATACTTTGATTGATATGCACGAAGGTACCGACTCCGTCAAGGAATCCAAGTGGGCTGTGCTTCAAAGTCAGCTTGACAAGTTCAAAATGAAGGATGGTGAAGGTGTCGCTGAAATGTACTCTAGGCTTACACTTATCACAAATGAGATTGCCGGCTTAGGAAGTGAAGAGATGACCTACAAATTCATCATCAAGAACATACTAAGAGCTTTGGAAGGAAAATATGATACCAGGTGCACATTGATCCAAATGATGCCCAATTACAAAGATCTCAAGCCAACGTAAGTCATTGGAAGAATTGTTGCTCATGAGATGTCACTCAAGGATAAGGAGGAGCTACACAACAAGTCAAGTGGTGCTTACAAAGCCTCATGTGAAGCTCCCACATCATCAAGTGAGAAACAAACCTTCAATGAAGAATTGAGTCTAACGGTGAAGAACTTCAACAAGTTCTACAAGAGTAGAAGCAAGGAAAGAAGTTCCAAGTCAAGGTCCTACAATGACAAAAGATCTTCTAGTCGTCAGCGTAATTGCTACAATTGTGGAAGACCCGGTCACTATTCCAATGAGTGTACGACACCCTACAAAAGAAGAGAAAGATTCTCCGAAAAGAAGAAGTAAAAGAGAAGAATCATCATCAAGAGAAAGAAGGAGTAGAGATGATCGTTATGAACGATGAACATCCCAGAGAAGCAAGGATTCAGAAAGGAAGGACAAGTCATCAAGGAGCTGCACAAAACAAAGACATCAAGCTCATGTTGGTGAATGGGTATCCGGCTCCGACTCCGACAATCAATCCGAGAGAAGCTATCACTCCAACTCTGAATATACTCAAGATGAAGGGGTTGCCGGTCTAGCACTTGTGTCAACCAACTCCTACGACATATTTGATTGACAAAATGAAGGACTTGGAAGATGCTTCATGGCTAAAGTCCCAAAGGTATCACACCCTGAGTATGTTGATTTCAATAGTGATGAAGATGACTTGTTAGGTGATGATGATTTACTTGTTGACAACTCTAGTGATGAATACTATGATGAAATGTCTATTAATCATGCTAATCAAACGAATGACAATGATAAGGAGAAGATTGAGCTTCTAACTAAGGAACTAAAAACTCTTAAGTTAGCTCATGAAACTATCTTAGAAGATCATCAAGAACTTTTAAGGACTCATGAGAAGTTACACTTTGAAAAGCTCAACCTTGAGCAATAGCATGAGTTCTTAAAGGCAATCAATGATGATCTTCGCAAGAAAAGTTCTTCTTACATTGCCAAGCGTTTACTCTTATCTACTTACATGCCTCAAGTCAAGTCTAGTAACAAGAACAAGAAAGATTCTTCCTTTAGTAGTAACAATAATCATGCTAAATCCAATGTTGTTGCTTCTAGTAGTTCTCTTGATTCCACTAATGATTTTATTAGCCTAGTTACACTTGAGCAAGAAAATAGCTTATTGAAGGGAATTATAGAGAAAGGTGTTTACAAGAGCCTTGCCGGGAGTAAGCAATTCGAGGAAATTGTACGCAAGCAAGGAAGGCACTTGAAGAACCAAGGTGTTGGTTTTGAACGAAAGTTGAATGCCAATGGAGTTGAGTGGGAAGAAGATCAATACCCCACGACGAAGTTTGTTCCTCAACAAGAGAAGTATGATCTTCCACCACAAGACCACAAGTAAAAAGGCAAGTGAGGGAGTCCTTGACTAGGGGGTGTCCGGACAGCCGGACTATCATCGTCCGCCGGACTCCAAGACTACGAAGATACAAGATTGAAGACTCCGTCCCGTGTCCGGATGGGACTTTCCTTGGCGTGGAAGGCAAGCTTGGAGATACGGATATTTATATCTCCTACCATTGTAACCGACTCTGTGTAACCCTAGCCCTCTCCGGTGTCTATATAAACCGGAGGGCTTTAGTCCGTAGGACATAACCTCCATTACAACAATCATACCATAGGCTAGCTTCTAGGGTTTAGCCTCCTTGATCTCGTGGTAGATCCACTCTTGTACTACCCATATCATCAATATTAATCAAGCAGGACGTAGGGTTTTACCTCCGTCAAGAGGGACCGAACCTGGGTAAAACATCGTGTCCCTTGTTTCCTGTTACCATCCGCCTAGACGCACAGTTCGGGACCCCCTACCCGACATCCGCCGGTTTTGCCATCGACATTGGTGCTTTCATTGAGAGTTCCTCTGTGTCGCACCGATAGGCTTGATGCCTCCTCCAATCAACAACAACGCCGTCCAGGGTGAGACTTTTCTCCCCGGACAGGTCTTTGTATTCGGCGGCTTCGCACTGCGGGCTAATTCACTTGGCCATCTAGAGCAGATCGAAAGCTACGCCCCTGGCCATCAGTTCAGGTTCGGAAGCCTAAACTTCATGGCCAACATCCGCGGGGACTTAATCTTCGACAGACTCGAGCCACAGCCGAGCGTGCCGCGCTGTCGCGAGGGGCATGGTTTAGCTCTGCTGCCGGACAGTGCCTTGGTGGCCGTACACGAATCCGCTCCGGCCCTTAGTCCAGAGCCGGTCGCCCAGATCGAGAACCAGTGGCTGGACACCGCCTCGGGGGCTGCAACTTCATGGTGATGGGCGAACACTAACCTTGTCCTTGTAAAGCTCGTGACTCGAGGTGCGGACTCCTGCGGGACTCGAACCTCCTGCGCTCCTGCCAATCGAATCTGATTGGGCGCCGATCATGGAGTTCACTGCCGCGGACATCTTCCAACACTGACCCTTTGGCGACATCCTAAATTCGCTAAAACATCTCTCGCTATCCGGAGAGCCCTGGCCGGATTATGGACAGGATGGTTGGGATGCGGACGACGAAGAAATTCAAAACCCACCCACCTCCCACTTTGTAGCCACTGTCGACGATCTAGCCGACATGCTAGACTACGACTCCGAAGACATCGACGGTATGGATGACCATGCCGGAGACGAACAAGAACCAGCACCTACAGGGCACTGGAAGACCACCTCGTCATATGACATATACATGGTGGACACCCCAAAAGATGGGGACGTCGAAGAAGCAGCGGAGGCAGATTCCGTAAAGAAACAGCCCAAGCGCCGGCATCAGCGGCGCCGCTCTAAATCCCGCCACAGCAAGAATGGAGATTCCGGCACTGTCGTGGGGAACGAACACCTATGGGGCAGGGCCCCTTTCGGTCCGGCAAGGGAGCGGAGGGCGCACGAAGAGCAGATCAAGGCGAAGCACGCGAGGGTTTTTACCCAGCTTCGGAGCTCTCCGGAGAGATAAAACTCATACTGCTGCTTTGTGGTGGTATTATGTTCTTGATCAAGAGCGTGAGTGTTTTGTGTTTTCGAAGCAGGCGAACCCCCTCTACGTTGTGCATGGGCCTCCTTTTATAGGCTAAAGGGGTCACCGACAGGTGGCAACGCGGAGAGGGGTATAAAAGTAAAAAGAGGGGTTGGTACAACCGCTATCTACAGTGCCCCCTACCTAACTCTGACGGCAGGGGACAAGGGCATTTAATGCCTGTCTGGTCACCCAAACAGTGCAGAGAAGCGACCATTAGGGACGCCACCACCTGCCACGATGGCCTTCTCGTCATCTCTACTTGCCACCTCGCACCGCTTGGCTGCACAGCTCCCTGCCACGTGTGCCTGGAACGATCCTGTGGCGACACGTCGTTGGATGCGCTGGAGCATGGGTGCAGAGTGGTGGCTTCGCCGCGGCAAGCGCCTTGCCACGTTCGTTGTTTTGTCGCACCCGAAAGGTTGTCGCTCGCTGGGTCTTGCCGGGACGTGTAGCGTGTCGCGGCAAGTTCCTTGGCTGGCCTTCCCGGCAAGCTCCTCTTGCCGGGGCCTCGTCCTTCCCGGCAAGCTCCTCTTGCCGGGGCCTTGTCTTCTTAGTTAAAACACTTTGTTCTTGAATGGCATCAATATGAGCTATGGAGGATCTTGGCGGACGCCCGGCAAGCCTTGCCGCTGGGCGCTGCGACTGCCCGTGCACAAGTTTGGGATACTAAGGTACCCCTACTTTAGTACACCGACAGGAGCCCCCGGGCCTGGGCCACACTGCAGTGCCGGCGCTGTTGGGCCAGGCCTAAAACAGGCACGGCACACGCGGCTGGGTCCATACCAAATCTAACTCCGTATCCACCGCGCCCTCCGTAGCAGCCGCGTCAAGCGGCGTCGTGGGAGAGATCGTGGGCAATTCTTTAATCAGAAATGCGTAACGTTCGCCTCTCCTCTTTATAAGCGGAGAAAGCAGGGCCGTTCCCCACCTTCGCCACTGCGGTTCCTTCCTCGAAAGCTCCGCCGCTCCCTCCGCTTCCCAAGCGAAGAGAGCAGCGCCCGCCCTCGCCGCCGCCCGTCGCCGCCGTCGCCGCCAACCTCCTCCACCGCTTCCGCCATGGCTCCGAAGACCGGGAAGAGCGTGAAGTCGGCCGAGGCACTGCGGCTTGAGGCGCTGCGCAAGGAACGAGCACTTTTCCTCCCGAGCTCACCCGAAGGCGCTGCGGGAGAGTTCTATCTCTTCAGTCGACGGAGGCGCGCGCATCCGCGCGCAGGTACTCTCCGCCGGCTTCTACCGAAAAAGTGTCCCGAGGATACTATTTCTTCCCCCTGTTCTTCTATTGCGGGCTTTGCTCACCTTTTTCCGATTTCTTCTGTGATATCATGAATACCTACGGGTTTCATCTTCTTGACTTCACCCCCAACGCCGTTCTGACAATGGCGGTTTTCGCACACCTCTGCGAGAACTTCATTGGAATCCACCCAAATGTCGCCCTCTTTCGCCACTACTTCATACCCCGGGCCGAGAAGGGAGAGCCCTTAGCTGGCGGGATCGCCTTGATCTCGAGGGTCGGCATGAAGGAGGTTTATCTGGAGGGCGAGCTCCGCAGCAAGTGGGACGAGTGGAGGGCGGAGTGGTGCTGGATTGTTGACGCGGATCCGCAGCCATTCACCAGCCTGCGTCAAGCCCGAGTGGTGCGCGGCAGCGACTGGAGCGCCCTGGCGGCGGACGACGCCAGATTGAAGATCGCCACCACGCGGATTCTGCGGCTCAGGCTTACCAGGCTTACTGTAGGGGCCGTTGGCGCGGACTTCCTTCGCCGCCACATGGCCCCTCTGCAGGAGAGGAAGAGGCCCACCTGGCTGTTCGGGGGCCCGACAGATATCATGAGGCTGCGTCCAGGCCTCAATTTTAATTTCACGGTTCTGGAGCTGGATGGGATGCTCAAGGAGCTGTTCAAGCACGATGCCAACCATCCGGAGTGGTTCAGGCTGCAGCGGGGTGTCGTACCGTTGTGCAATAACTCCCAGCTCGATCGCATCCGCGCAATGATGCCGGAGTGCGACTCGCACGGGATTATCCCAACGTGGCAGGAGCCTGTCGACGACGTCGTGCAGAACTTCTTTGACAACTTGGTGGAAGTGGCGAATCGTGCCGACGAGCAGAGGTTCCTCACCCGCGACACCATTGATGACGAAATGCGGTACATCGCCACCAGGGCCGAAGAGGCGGTGGCATCCGCCGCCGCGGGCGAGTTTGGGTTCACGTTGGAGGAGGCTGAGGCGGCCGAGGCGGCAAGCCTTGCCGACCGGGAGGACCTTGGCGGGGAGGTCGTTGGCGAGGGGGAGCCCGAGGCCGAGGCGAGCGAGCCTGCCGGGGGCGCGAGTGGCCAGCCATCTTCAAGCATCTTGCCGCAGACGGGGACCTCAGTGCAGCCCCCAGCTCAACCAAGGAGGCGCCTTCGCAAGACTGGGGACACAGCAGGGCGGCGGGCAGGCCAACAGGCGCAGCGCCGCGGGACACGCTCTACCGCGACATGCACCGTTGCCGCGGGAGTGTCTCATGCCGCGCCGACAACTGGAGCGGGATCTTCTCGAGCCGCTACTCCTGATCCTGCCGCGGTCCCCACCAAGTGTCCAAGGGAGCCTACTCCTCCGCCTCGTCGCGCTGAGAGGGTGCCGGACTTCGACCTCTCCGCGCTGAGCTCCGACGAGGAGGAAGAAGAAGAGGAGGAGTAAGATTTTCTTCTTGTTGTACTTATGTTTCTTCGATTCTTGCTGTTTCCTGTCTTGTATCTGATCTGCTTCCCTCTGAACCTCGTTCCATTTCAGGACTCTAGCCGAGAGAGCGGCGAAGAGGGCCAAGGTCCCCGTGGTTGTCATCGAGGACGATCCTGCTGTGATGGCAGAGGACACGTCCGAGACTACCTTGACGGACCCGACAACCTCTCCTCAAAGCAGCCCCCAGCGCAGCCCCCATCGTAAGTATTTGTTCACTTCTTGTTGTGGGGCACGCATGGGTGCTTTCTCCTTGCTGATATCTTAGTTGTTAACTTGCTTGTGCAGGAGCAGAACAGGCCCATCAGGAGCAACCAGAAGCCGCTCCGGAGGTGCAATCCGCTTCAACTACGCCGCCAAGGGGCGACTCTCCGTCAAGGGAGCGCTCTCCGGCAAGGGAGCGGTCCCCGGCAAGGGGCAGTTCCCCGGCAAGGGACGGAACCAGCGAGCCTTCGGTGGTGGAACCCATGGTCACGGAGCCCAGCACAGGTAACCCTCCTTGTCGGAAATTTTCCCTTGGGTTCTTCTTCTTCCGGTCTTCTTTTTGGATATTTGCTTGACTTTTTCTCCCCCCTTTTCCTGCCTTCCGATCTACCCTCTGCGGAGCCAATGGAGACCGAGGCCACTGGCGAGGAGAACTTGCGCGGCGATACTGGCGATGCCGCTGCTACTAAAGAGGAGGCTGTCGGTGATGACCCCGCCGACGAAGAGGCCGCCAAGGCTCTTGGCGCTGAGGTGGCGAGGATCCGCGATCATCTTGGCGACCGGGGCCGCGGGAGCACCTGGCGCTACACCGAACGCCGATCCCTCCGCTTGACGTAGCGCCAGAGCCCAAGAGCCCCAGCCGGCGCCTACTTGAAGGCAGCGAAGTATCTTCATCGAGCTCCTGGCGTTGAGTTCGGCGCGCGGTCGAGGAGAGGCTTCGGCGAATACTCGCCTCGGTGGGCTGGCGGTGGTTGACGCGCCAAGCAGCAGCGATGGCGAATCTGAAGAGGAGCTGCTCCGGAAGTTGGTGTCGCTCTACGCGCCCGACAAGCGAAAGCTGGAGTCGAAGCGCTTATCGCTCGGCGGGAGTTGACATAGAAAGCATGCGGAGGAGCTCGAGCCGCAACCAAGAGGCCCTCCGGTCCATCACGGAGGAGGCGCGAGCTTGTCGAGGCGAAGAAGGCGTTCATCCTAAGAAGGCTGAAGCCGAGGAATGCGAGGCTTGCCGCTGAAGAGCTGTCCACCGGGAAGGTGGTGACACAGCGGAAAGTCAATCTGGACGATTCTGAGGAGGAGCTCGTCGCCTGCGAGCAATCAGTTGGCGGGGCACTCAAAGAAGCGAAGGACGCTGCCGCAGCTGCCGAGGCCGCCAAGAAGGAATTAGAGATGAAGATGACGCAGCTGGAGGCTGATCTGAAAGGAAAAGATGAGGAGCTTGCCGCGCTCCAGCGCGAACACGAGAAGGATGCTCTTGCTCATGGTGATCTGCAAGTCCAACTCGCCGACAAGGGCAAGGAACTGAACGCTGCCAAGGACTCAAATGCCGATTTGGAGCTGAAGCTGGCTACAGCGACGGAGACGCAAGCGCGCCAAGAAGCAAGAGGAGGATTTGAAGAAAGAGATCAAGGCCAACGAGGAGCTGCTAACGAGGGCTGCCGAGACTCAAAACACCTTCAAGGCTACGGTGGAGCTCTGTACGGAGGGCCTTGTCAACATCGCTGCATTCATCGACGAAGAGCTGGCGGAACTGGACTTGGCGGGCTTCGGGTACTCCTCCGACGAGAACCTCCAGCCCAGCGCCAAACTTACTCTTTTCTTCAAGGGTGTGGCGACGGCTCTCCAGCAGCTCCGGGAAAGGATCCCAAAGAAGCTGGCTGACGAGTCGCGCGCAATCTACGCCAAGGTCTTGGAGAAGGTGTTGGTGAAGATACTCTTCCGCAATCCGGGCCTCGACCTCACCCGCGTCCTCAAGAAGCTGCCGGCGGGTGCTGATCTTGAAGAGCTCAAAGCCATTGTCGCACCCATTGTGGACAAGGTGAATGAAGTCAGGAGGATCGACGGCAAGCGCGTGGATTAGGCCACTCTTCTTCTCCTTTCCTTGTCGCTGTTATTTAAGTTATGAGAACAATTTAGTCAGTGCCGCAACAAGTTACTTTTGTAATATAACTTTATTCTGGGCAATGCTTGCTACGCTATCTCCTTTACTTGATTCCTTTTCTTTGTATGTTTTACCCTTCGCTTTTAGGAATCTTGCCGGCGCAGGCACGCTTGCCGCGAGCGCTGAGCGCGGAACATCAGCAGCCCACTGGCGGTGCCGCCTCCGGCAAGAAACCTTGCCGCAACTAGTTGAATCACACTTAAGTTGTTGAGTGGACTCGAAACAAAGTAAGGGCACAACTAGCTACGAGGAGGTTCCTCCGCACACAGGTTTTCCATACAAAGCACGGTCGTTCAAAGAAGATAACTTAAAATTTTAAAAACTGATCATGCTCAGACTTTGGCTACTTAGCCTTTTCTTTTTGTCGTCTGTGTCCCGGCAAGGCCAAACTTCTTTGAACGACGCCTAGTCCACACCATTATCTTCTTATCTTCTCCTTCCCCCCCGGTGAACTTGTGGGTGAAGGAACCTTCACTTTGAGAAAAAGAAGAGAAAATAACGATATGGAGCCTTAAGGCTCGTTATTGCTTACCGGGGCAAGTGCTGCACAAAGTGTGAGATAAAGCATGCAAAAAAGAAAGAATGCTTGAAATTTGATAAGATGTGCGAAGCACATGAACTTTATTTATGCACGGATCATGCGGCTTTGTACAAAGGGTTACATGCAACAGCGGCAAGGCTTGTACAAAAGGTGGTTGTCGAACAGCGAGGTTCCGCAACCGCATATAGGGATAAAACTTACGGAGATGCTCTATGTTCGAGTTGCTCACGGAAAGCCATCTTGGTCTCAAAGCGGACGGCGCCAGGCCTAGTGACTCATTTTACCCGATAAGGGCCTTCCCACTTCAAGGCGTCAACTTGTTGGAATTCTTGGCGGATTGAATGCGCCAAGAACAAAATCGCCTTCCTCGAAACTTCGGCATTAACTGCGGCTATGGTAGCGGCGCAAAGCTTGCTGGTATCGAGCAGCTCGTCTGACAGACTGAAGACGATCTTCCTCAAGGAGCAGCGCGTCATCTTGCCGCAGCTGCTCTTGCTCAAACTCATCATAAGCGAGCACTCAAGGCGATCTGTATACGAGTTCCGTGGGGAGAACTGCTTCTGCTCCATAGACTAGAGCAAAAGGTGTCTGGCCAGTGGCTCGATTTGGTGTCGTCCTGATCGACCAAAGAACCAGTGGCAGCTCCTCGATCCAATTTCTTCCGCACTTGTGCAGCCTGTCAAAGTTACGGTCTTGAGCCCGCAGCGCTTCAGCGTTGCCCTCTCCGCTTGACCGTTGCTTCTCGGGTGAGCAATGAAGCGAAGCAGATCTTGGCGCCAAGATCTTGACGTCTTGCATGAAGGTGCGTCTCGTGAATTGTGTGCCATTATCGGTGATGATCTGTTAGGGACTCCAAAGCGGCAAACAATTGACTGAAGAACTTGATTGCTTGTTGTCTGTCACCTTCCTCACTGCTTCCACCTCCGGCCACTTTGTGAACTTGTCGATCGCCACGTACAAGTACTCAAGCCCCGACAGCTCGGGAAAGGGCTGAGGATGTCGAGCCCCGACTGAAAATTGCGGGATAAAGGGATTGTTTGGAGAGCTTGAGCTGGTTGATGTATCTGCTTGGAGTGGGCCTGCACGCTTCACACTTGGTTACTTGTGCGATTGCATCTGGAGGGCTGTCGGCCAAAAGAAACCTTGCCGGAAGGCTTTGCCGGCAAGTGCTCTTGCGCCAATGTGGTGACCACATATGCCTCCATGTATCTCCGCCAACAGCTCTTGTCCTTCTTCCCGGGAAATGCACTTCAATTTCACTCCGTTGAATCTTCTTCTGTACAGTATGTCATCGACAAACTGGTACATACTTGATTGACGGGCTACTCTTTCGGCTTCTTCTTTCTCTTCGGGAAGTTCTCCTGTTTGAAGGAAACGGACAATCTGCTGCGCCCATGCCGGAGCCTGCGGCTCAACGACAAGGACTAAAGGCACAAATGCTGCTGCGGGAACATCAGCTTCTATGGCAAGAACCTGGGGTTCAGCTGGAGCTTGATGTTCCCCGGCAAGCTCGCCGGAGCAAAACTTGTCGGGAGCGTCTGCTTCAACGGAACAAACCCTAGGGCTTACCGGAGCAGACTGCTCCTCAGCACTCTTGGTGTTGATCTTGGGGACCTTCTTGGCGGCGGCTTCGGGGAGCTCAGCCGGAAAGTAGTCACCAGAAATCAACTTCCTCTTCTTGCTCTGTCCAGTTGATGGTGTTACAGATGGTTGAGTCAACTTGAGCACAAAGATCCATGGTTCCACAGGCAACTTGAGTGCGGCGCATTTTGACAGGCCATCTGCAATGTCGTTCTGAGCTCTCGGAACATGTTCCATCTGTAGGCCGTCAAAATGCTCTTCTAGTTTTCTCACTTCATCGGTGTACGCTTCCATCAACGGACTCTGATAATCTTTGTTAACTTGGCGGACGACAAGCTGCGAGTCACCCCTGACAATAGGCCTCTTGATCCCAAGGTATGCCGCGATTCTGAGTCTGGCAAGCAAGCCTTCATACTCTGCAGTATTATTTGTCACTTGCTCCTTGGGAAAGTTCATCTGGACCACGTACTTGAGGTGCTCTCCGGTGGGTGCGACAAGTAGTACGCCCGCACCGGCGCCTTGCAGCGAAAAGGCACCATCAAAGTACATGACCCATTCCTTGTTTGCTTCCTTGACGGGGATGCTCGTCTCCAGAGTTTCTTCATCAGGTGTTGGTGTCCACTCTGCTATGAATTCTGCGAATGCTCGGCTCTGGATAGTTGAGGTACTCTCAAATTTGAGGCCAAAGCTCGACAGTTCCAGTGCCCACTCGACAATCCTGCCTGTTGCTTCTGGATTCTGCAGTATCCTCTTCAACGGAAAGCGAGTGACAACTGTGATCTCATGTGCTTGAAAGTAATGGTGCATCTTTCTTGAGGCCATGAGAAGGCCGAAAAGCAACTTCTACACTCCAGAGTACCTTAACCTAGCCCCCTGTAGAAGGGAACTGACAAAATAAACTGGGCGCTGCACCATCTTCTTCCGCTTCTCTTCCTCTGGCTGCACAGATCTATCCTTGTCGGGACCAGAGCTTGTCGGGGAAGCCCCCTGCTTGTCGCTGGATGTGCTTGCCGTGGCCGCTGGCTCATCATCTGCCTCCTTCTCCGCTACCAACGCAGCACTAACCACTTGATTGGTTGCCGCTAGGTATAGCAGCAACTTCTCTTGTGGTTTAGGTGCGACAAGTGTTAGAGTGGAGGACAGATATTTCTTCAAGTCTTGCAGTGCAGCCTCCGCTTCTGGAGTCCATTTCATTGGACCTGCCTTTTTCAAAATTTTGATAAGCGGCGAGTATGCGCTTCAGCAGAACTTGAAATGAACTCTCTTGAGAGCAGCAACGCAGCCGCCAAGCCTTCGTACATCCTTGACGCGCTTCGGTGCTTCGATCTGCTCAATGGCCTTGATCTTGTCGGGATTAGCTTCAATCCCCCTCTGAGATACAAAGAACCCGAGAAGCTTGCCGGAAGGGACTCCAAACACACACTTCTCGGGGTTGAGCTTGAGGTTGATCTTGCGCAGATTTGCAAAGGTCTCGTCCAAGACTTGGATCAAAGTTTCTTTGTTCTTGCTCTTGACCACTATGTCATCCATGTAAGCTTCCACATTTCTGTGCAACTGTGGCTCAAAAGCATGACTGACTACCCTTGCAAATGTTGAACCAGCATTCTTTAGTCCAAAAGGCATCCGTACAAAGCAGTACGTGCCACATGGAGTAATGAATGCGGTTTTCTCTTCATCCTCTTACGCCATGAAGATCGGTGATATCACGAGTATGCATCAAGAAATGAAAGCAAATCACATCCTGCCGTGGAGTCAACAATCTGGTCTATGCGTGGCAAGGGAAATGGATCCTTGGAACAAGCTTTATTAACATCGGTGAAGTCAATACAAAGCCTCCATTTCCCATTAAACTGCGCCGCGACTACTGAGATTAGCCAGCCACGTTGGATGGAGCACTCCTCGACCAGAACTGCTGCTTCCAACTTCTTGATCTCTTGACAATGAATTCTTGTCGCTCCACCGCTTGTTTCCTTACTCTCTGCTTGGCGGGCGGCGTGAGGGCAAGCGGCAAGGTGGTGCTCAATTACTTTCACAGGAACACGGGGATGTCGGATGGTTGCCATGCAAACACATCGACATTCGCCCATGAGAAAAACAACAAGCGCGCTTTCCTATTTAGGGTCAAGCGTGGCACTGATGGTGAAGGTACCACTAGTGCCGTCCTCCTTGGCGGCCACTTTCTTGGTCTCTGGTGAAGCTGTCTTTGCCTTCTTGCATTTGCCGGTGGAGCTCGATGGTGCGTCCTCGACGGTAGCGCAGCACTCCGAAGAGGTGCGCTTGCCGGAGTGGTCTTCTTCTTCCCCCCGGGAGCTTCAGTGGCAAGTGTCTTGCGATCCGCTGCGGCTGCTGCTTCCCGGTAGATCTTGTCGGTACAGATAAGGGCATCTTTCTTGTCGCCAGGGATAGAAATGACACTTATCGGACCGGGCATTTTGAGCACGTTGTAAGCATAATGAGAGGCTGCCATGAAATTGGCGAGCGCTCGACGGCCAAGTATCCCATTGTAGGGCAATGGGAAATCAGCAATGTCAAAGGTGACCTTCTCTGTCCTAAAGTTCAGCTCGCTGCCAAATGTCACTGGCAGTGTAATCTTCCCCTTCGGCTTGCTCCTTCCCGGGTTGATTCCTTGAAAAGTGCCGGTCTCTTCGAGCTCGCTGTCGGGGATCTGGAGCTTCTTGAGCACCGCAGAGAAGATCAGATTCAAGCCGGCCCAGCCGTCAACCAGCATCTTCGTGACCTTGAGGTTGCGGATAGTTGGTGAAACCAACATCGGCAAGCACCCGACCGCAGTTATGCGATCAGGGTGATCCTCAACATCAAACATGATGGGCGTGCTGGACCACTTCAGAGGCTTGCGCGACTCAACTGATGGTTCTGCTGCATTAACTTCACGCTCCCACTGTTTGAGCTGGCGGTGCGGCATATCTGAAGAAGCACCCCGTCGACGCACAAAACCTCCGTTGCTTTCTGAAACTCCTGCTCGTCGGCCTCATCCTCATCCATCTCTTCATCTTCGTCTTCGTCTTCCTCTTTGTCGCGGCCGCGGGGAGGCCTGTCTCCTTGCCGCTGCTTGGCCTTGCCGCGGCGCCCTCCCCGGCTGGGACGCTTCTTGCCGGATCCTCCACCACCTTCTTGGGCCTTCTCCTTGTCGCGGCGCTCGTATTCAGCTTTCTGTAGCTCAACAAGCTGCTCAACCTTCTTGCAAGTCTGGAGATCATGGCCCTTGGTGCGGTGGATCTTGCAGTCCGGCAACGGAGGTGGCGCCGAGAAGGCCAAAGCTAGTGACTCCGGCGAGGCTGTGGTAGCCGCCGACAAGCAGGACGGCTCCGGTGTTCGTGCTGGCTACATCAACATCTTCATCGACATGCCACCGAAGAGAAGGCTTCGGAGGTGGGCGCTCCGTCCACATCGATCCCACCGCCACCGGAGCAAACGGGCGGTGGGGTAGACGCCGGCGGAGGAACGGGCGCCGACGGGGGGACTCACATCATCACCAGGTCCAAGGACAAGGCCCCGCAAGCTTCGGCGTCTGTACATACACCGCACCCCTCCCAGGAGGTGCAGGATCGACAACGCCAAAGATGTCGTGGGGAACGAACACCTATAGGCCAGGGCCCCTTTCGGTCCGGCAAGGGAGCGGAGGGCGCACGAAGAGCAGATCAAGGCGAAGCACGCGGGGGTTTTTACCCAGCTTCGGAGCTCTCCAGAGAGATAAAACTCCTACTGCTGCTTTGTGGTGGTATTATTTTCTTGCTCAAGAGCGTGAGCGTTCTGTGTTTTCGAAGCAGTCGAACCCCCTCTACGTTGTGCATGGGCCTCCTTTTATAGGCTAAAGGGGTCACCGACAGGTGGCAACATGGAGAGGGGTATAAAAGTAAAAAGAGGGGTTGGTACAACCGCTATCTACAGTGCCCCCCTACCTAACTCTGACAGCAGGGGACAAGGGCATTTAATGCCCGTCTGGTCGCCCAAATAGTGCAGAGAAGCGACCATTAGGGATGCCACCGCCTGCCACGATGGCCTTCTCGTCATCTCTACTTGCCACCTCGCACCGCTTGGCTGCACAGCTCCCCGCCACGTGTGCCTGGAACGATCCTGTGGTGACACGTCGTTGGAAGCGCTGGAGCGTGGGTGCAGAGTGGTGGCTTCGCCGCGGCAAGCGCCTTGCCGCGCTCGTTGTCTTGTCGCACCCGAAAGCTTGTTGCTCACTGGGTCTTGCCGGGACGTGTAGCGTGTCGTGGCAAGTTCCTTGGCTGGCCTTCCCGGCAAGCTCCTCTTGCCGGGGCCTCGTCCTTCCCGGCAAGCTCCTCTTGCCGGGGCCTTGTCTTCTTAGTTAAAACACTTTGTTCTTGAATGGCCTCAATATGAGCTATGGAGGATCTAGCGTACGCCCGGCAAGCCTTGCCGCTGGGCGCTGCGACTGCCCGTGCACAAGTTCGGGATACTAAGGTACCCCTACTTTAGTACACCGACAGGCACAGGAGATAATGACACCCCAGAAAGTGCCGAGACAATCCCCTCCAGCAAGATTCAGCGCAGGAGGATGCAGAAGCAAGCCCTCACGAGAGAGCAGAAGATGAAGAGGTCGAGGATGATAATTACATACCTCCCTCCGAAGACGAGGCAAGCCTCAACGACGACGAATTCGTCGTGCCCGAGGATCCCGTCGAACAGGAGCGTGTCAAACGCAGGCTAATGGCCATAGCAAATTGTAACGCCCCCGGATACAACTTTCCATATTCGTAACTCCGACTCTTGCCATTTCCGGCGATGTGATTTATTATTTCCTCCGTGCTTGGGTTTTTGTCTGTTGTTTTGCATCTTGTTCTTGTTATGCATCTCGTCTCATGTCATCATCGCATTTCATCGCATGTTTTCAAAACTTGCATCCGTTCTAGTTCCGCGGTTCTCTCCGTTATGCATTCGAACCTGGACACACTCGCCGCGCTCGCTGCACCTCCAAATATTATTTTATAAGTGGCATAAAAATTTTCTCGGAATGGGATGCAACTTGTCGTGCGGTCTTATTATAGTGTAGACAGGCCGCTGCCAAGTTTAAATCGCATTCGAGTTCGTTTGTCTGCCCAACCGTTAAATATATAACCGCGATATAGTCGGTATATTAAATCGGGTGTTTTCGGTCTCCAAAACCGTGCGGGCTGCATCTCTCCCTCTTCTCTCGCACCAACCCGCTCTTCACAATCCGCCAGCCAATCTAACCCCTCTCGTCGGCCGCAGCCCTCCTCGCGCGTCCGAAAGTTGTCCGGACTCGAACGATGCATCGTTACCGTTGGGTCGGATCATCCCTAACGTCTACAAAACGCGTCTCCGTTTTGTTATTTGAAACTCCTAACTATTTTATCCGGAACCGTCCGATTTAATCGGAGGGACCAAATACCCTATCCGAAATTCACTTGTGTTATATAAAGACCAACCCTAAATTTTAGGGATCTTGTCCTATCCACCCTCTCCGGCGCCGCCACTCTTCTTGTCCCTTCCTCGCCGGGATCCTCCCGATCCAAAAATCAACCATCGATCCTCTCGATCTCTCCCCACCACCCAGCGTCTCCTCTGGATCCCCTCGTTCTTCCCGAAGACAGCAGCGCCCGCAACCCTCCTCTTCGCTCGATCCCGAGCTCGTGGATGCCCGGCGCCCGAAGCCTCCCGCAGCTCCTTCGTCCCTGACCGCGGCCGCGCCGCCGGTCGGCGCCAGCTACCCATCCGGCGCCTCCATCATCGGAGAAGGGATCTCGCCGCCCTGGATCGCATCTCCGGTCCCGTCCCCGGCCTCCTCGTTGCACACGTCGCCCTCCTCCCTGTCTTCCTTCCCCTTCTCTTCCTCCTGTTCCTTTCTCCCTCTCTCATCTCTCTTCCCTCACACCGAGCTCCCTTGTCTCTGTGCCTACAGGAGCTTCCGCCGCCGCGCCGTGGTGTCATTCCCCTGCTTCGTCTCGTCCGGGACCTCTACCCCACCGGAGCTCCTTCCACGCTGGAGCAAGCCAGCGGCAGGCCACCCGCGTCGTGCCCCGCCATCTTCAGCCTCGTGCCATCCAAGCCGACGCAGTCACCGCCGAACCTCGCTGTCGGCCTCTGTTTCCCCCGCTTCGAGCAGTGGCTCGAGATTGAGCGCCGTCGCCGGTGCTGCGCCCTCGCTGGATCTCCCCTGTTTCGCCTCCCGCGCGAGTCCTCCTCTGCTTCGCCTTCGCCGTGAGCCGCGCCAGCCACCGCCCCGTCCTCGCCTTGCCGAAGAGACTCCGACTCGCCAGGTCCCGTGCGCCCTGCCACGTCCTCCTCTGCTCGCTCCGTTGACCAGAACGAGCGAGAGGCGCTCTCTCGCTTTGCCTCACAGGCCCAGCGTCACGCCTCGACCCTCCACCGACCGGCCCATGTGGCCTGGTGAGCAGCCCCCTCCAGATTCCCCCTCCTGTACTCTGTTGGGCCAGCCAGCCAAATTCGGCCCATATATTTTTTTTACTATGCCCTGCGAATTTTGCTATTTTTCCAGGAATTGCTGTTTTACAGAAAAACCCTTCATGATCATGCATTTAATAACTCCACAACCGTGCATCGGATTAAAACAACTTATATATGTAAAATGCTTAGTTTTTCATCTAGTTTCATAATAAGCTATTTTCATCCATGTTTAAAATGTTTAAAATGCTGTTTGTGGTAATTTGCTCATATGCCATGTTAAAATGATTTAATTCATAACTATTTAACCGTAACTCCGAATTTAATAAACTTTATATGTAAATGGGGTGGAAAAATGCCTAGATTAACATGGTCCACTTTATTTTCCTGTTTAACAACATTAAAATATGATTTAGGGCAGAACAGTACCAAATTCGAAATATGGACATGAGGATTTTCCGGAATTGTTGTTTGTTCTTCCGGCCTCATTTGAACTTGCCTAGTTAGGTAGTTTCTTTATGCTTCACCCCTTGCCATGTTAATCAACATTTAATATTGTTGGGTAACTTAAACGAGAGCGAACTAAATAATTGGTGTGGTGTTTCGTCAATATGCAACTCGTTGCATATTGAGCTCCACTTAATTTGTAGTGTTGTTTGTTTGCACTTTGCCATGCCATGCCTCATTAAACCGGACATGTATCATACTTGTTTGTGCATCATGACATGTTTATGCTTGTGTGTTTACCATGTTGTTTGCTTCTTTCCGGTTTGCTTCTCTCGTTAGCTTCGGTTCCGTTCCGGAGTTGTGAGGATTCGTTCGTCTATGTCCGTTTGTCTTCTTCATGGACTCGTTCTTCTTCCTTGCGGGATTTCAGGCAAGATGACCGCTACCCTGGATCTCACTACTATCATTGCTATTGCTATGCTAGTTGCCTCGTTCTTTCGCTATGCTGCGATACCAATCACCTGTTTGTCAAGCCATCCCAAATTGCCATGAACCTCTAACCTTTGACACCATTCCTAGCAAACCGTTGTTTGGCTATGTTACCGCTTTTGCTCAGCCCCTCTTATAGCGTTGCTAGTTGCAGGTGAAGTTGAAGATTTCTCCATGGTGGACAGGGTTTATGTTGGGATATCACAATATCTCTTATATTATTAATGCATCTATATACTTGGTAAAGGGTGGAAGGCTCGGCCTTATGCAGTGTTTTGTTCCACTCTTGCCGCCCTAGTTTCCGTCATACGGTGTTATGTTCCCGGATTTTGCGTCCCTTACGCGGTCGGGTGATTTATGGGACCCCCGACAGTTCGCTTTGAATAAAACTTGTCCAGAAGGCCCAACATTGCCTTTTACCATTTGCCTCACCACCACCTATTTTTCCTTGAGTAATTAACCCAAGGGTCATCTTTATTATAGCCCCGGGCGATTGCTTGTCTAAGTGTTGGTCGAACCGAGTAGATCATGGGCCCCTCGGGCAACTCGAGGTCTGGTTTTACTCGTAGGATGTCTCATCCGTGTTGCCTCGAGAACGAGATATGTGCAGCTCCTATCGGGATTGTCGGCGATCGGGCGGCTTTGCTGGTCTTGTTTTACCATTGTCGAAATGTCTTGATGTACCGGATTCGAGGCTGATCGGGTCTTCCTGGGTGACGGTCTATTCCTTCGATGATCGCGAGAGCTTGTCATGGGCTAAGTTGGGACACCCCTGCAGGGTATAAACTTTCGAGAGCCGTGCCCGCGGTTATGTGGCAGATGGGAATTTGTTAATGTCCGGTTGTAGACAACTTGACACTTGATCCGAATTAAAACGCATCAACCGAGTGTGTAGCCGTGATGGTCTCTTCTCGGCGGAGTCCGGGAAGTGAACACGGTTTCTGTGTTATGTTTGACATAAGTAGGTGTTCAGGATCACCTCTTGATCATTGCTAGCTTCACAACCGTTCCGCTTGTTCTCTTCTCGCTCTTATTTACGTTGGTTAGCCACCATATCATGCTTAGCCGCTGCTGCAACCTCACCACTTTACCCCTTCCTTTCCCATTAAGCTTTGCTAGTCTTGATACCCATGGTAATGGGATTGCTGAGTCCTCGTGGCTCACCAGATACTTCCAAAACCAGTTTGCAGGTGCCTATGTTACCGAGCAGGTGACGCAACCAAGCTCAAGGAGGAGCTCGATGAAGATCTTGCCCTTTGTGTTGTTTCGTTCTAGTTGGTCAGTAGTGGAGCCCAGTTGGGGTCGATTGGGGACCTTTGTCGCATTTGGGGTTCTTCTTTTATTTTGGTTCCGTAGTCGGACCTTGATTGTATCTGGATGATGTAATGCTTTATTCATGTAATTGTGTGAAGTGGCGATTGTAAGCCAACTATGTATCTCTTTCCCTTATGTATTACATGGGTTGTGTGAAGATTACCTCACTTGCGACATTGCTTTCAATGCGGTTATGCCTCTAAGTCGTGCTTCGACACGTGGGAGATATAACCGCATCGAGGGCGTTACAAGTTGGTAATCGAGCCTTCCCGACCTTAGGAGCCCCACCGCTGATCGTTTTTAGTGGCGAGTTGTGTCTAGAAAAATGTTTTGAGTCATTTAGGAATTATATATCGGAGAGTAGGATTCTTTTTACTCCCAGTCCTTGACCTTACGGTGAGGTATCCCGACGTAGAGTTTTGACTCTTCTCTTCTTAAATTTCACTAAAATTTTTTTAGGATCACGCTGGTATCTTAGAATCATTCCGATGGTTTTATGATGACAACATTGTCTTGGTTGCCTCGACATTTAGGGGTTGTGGCGGTGTCCCGGGAGTTGAGCTCCGAGGTGTTGTCGTCATAATTTTATCGTTGCGATTCTGGAATACGAGGTTAATACGCCGACATCGAAAATCTCTTTTATGCAGTTGTTGGTGAGATAACCCGCTAACCCGATCTTGAGGTGAGTACGGAGTATTGCCATGACTCGTATAACGGATGCTTTTCAAGGTTGAGGTAGACGATTTCGAAGGTTTCTTGGTTATGTGTTGATGGATGGATACAATGGATGTAGGGATTGTTAGTTTGGGTGAGATATATTGCTCCCTGTATCCCCAAAACCAGATTGCATAACCGGAAAGTTTGGGAGTTTCATAGGTGGGAATTCAAGTAGCTCTTAGGATATCTTTCCGACGGATGTATGATATGAAATTGGGGTTCGGCGTCTAGTGGTCCGCCTATTCACGGTTGGTTTTACTGATGGTCTCGTTGTGTCTTAAAGAGTCCTTGGCTATGCCGACTGGGGCGCTTCGTATGTCATGTGCCCTGCCTTGTACATGATGGTGCTGTACGATTGAGCCCGTGTAGGCCCCACCACGAAAACTTCGGACGAAATCTCTATCATATGTTTGTTCTGGCTTATTCTGCAAGCCAATCCTTTGTTTTATTTTATTTGTGGTATTCGAGTTGCTTCGAAGTCAAATGTTGAATCCATACCTTTCCTAAACGGTGTTCTCATATTGCTATGTGAATACTAATCCTTTTGAGCATTGATTTTGTCATGTCAACTCCTTTTCAACCGGTGTGCTTCTCTTCAAGTGGATCCCATCATTCTCCCCATCTGCAAGATCAAATCTAAGTTTTCTCAACGGTGTTTGTTTCATCCATCCCGAGTTGTCTTTGTTTTCCCGCCCTCCCACCCTTTTTTTTTCTTCAAGGACACAGATTTCTTAATCAAGTATCCATTTGTTCATGTGAAGTCTCTTTATTCTTTTCTTTCAATGTTCTTATCCGGTGATTTCCCATGAAGATGCTCAACAGCTTCAAGTTCATCATCCTTCGTTCTTTTCTTCTCCAGTGGATTTAATTCAAGCTTTCAGTGTCGATCATACCTTTTTCCTCATTTCAATGTCTTCTCATACCGGTGCACCTCATTATCATTCTACTTCTCGCTATTTGTTATTCCGGAGTGCTCAAGATATCTCGAAGATTCGTGTTTCCACTCTGCATTCGTTCAAGCTCTTTCGAGATTGGTATCTCATTCAAGTCATTTAATTCAACCGGTGCAACATCTCTTTTAAATCTTTTCAACGGTGTTCTTTTGAGTGGGCCCTAACCCACAGGTCTTTTTCCAGGATCTTACCTGACTCTTCTATTTTTCCAGAGCTATCCTAAATTCTTTTCCAAGTTTGACATAAGAATGAGTTATCATCAGTCAAATGCTTCTCTCCAAGATCTTTCAAATTCTTTCATAGTTGGCTCAACCTCTTCGCTTTTGATTCTTCCGGAGTGTCTCAACAATTCTCGGTGGTGTTTCTCGTTGTCATTCTCAACATTTGAAGACCGAAGAAAGATTTCTTTTAAATCTTGGTCCATACTCTTGTATATTCATGGTTCTAGCTTCATGCTATCCTCATAATTGTTTTCGATTGTGAGAATTCTTTTCTTACCATCCGGAGTATTTCTTGAGTTGTTTCCATTTTCTTTCTTCCGAAGGCCATCATGTCTTAATTCTTCATTCAAGCTTTCAGCTCTCATTCTCCAAATCATACCGGTGCATCATTCAAGTACCCTCTAATCAGTTCATGTTCTCTTCGTTCTCATGTATCTAAATCCCCTCAAATATCTTCATTCGTTTTCCAATCCTTCCTGGTAAATTATGCCTTTGCTACATTCTCAATTCTTACGGTGGTTCTTTCAAGATGTCTCTTCCTTGTTCATCATATCAATTCATTTGTTGTTCCAATCCCACCGGTGGTTCGTTGAAGACCTTCTCAAGTTTTGATATATCTCTTTTAATCCTTTCTACGAGAATAAGTAGTATTGCCAAATCCGTTGGTTGTCATCAATTTAATTGGTGAAGGATAAGCATAACATAATTCTTATTCTTGTTCATCCAAGTGATTAATTCTTTATTCCGGAGGCCCTTAAAATTCTCGGTTTCATTTGTTTCATCTTCTCTTTTTCCTAGAGTTCCAAGCTCTCATCATCACGAAGATTCACCTAAATCATTGCAAGGATTCACCTTGTGTTTTCAACTTCTCTTTATTTTCATCATCCTTTTATTACCGGAGTTCTTCATGGAGGCTCAACATGGTGGTTCCTCAAGGATTCTTTTCATTCTTCATTTGTTCTTCAAGATTTCTCTTGAAGTTATGATCCGTCAAGCCATACTTCAAAATAAACAGGGTGCCCAACACTTGTTTTGTTTTGAGGAGCTCAAGTATTCTCCGTCTTGCATTCCAAAGTGCAATTCTTTCTACCATATTTTGGAGGTGGTATTATGTCATTCTTGATATCTTGAGTTCATGTTCCATGATTCACATGTTGTCAAGAATGAGGTATTTTAAATCCATCAATCTCTTCTTCGTTGGAGTTATCTTGGGTTATATTTCACCTAAAGCTTTCCCTAAGGATTGTTGCTATTTATGGTGCTTATCAATGATCCAAGTTGTCTCTCTATCACCTCGGTGGAAGAAGCTTTCATCTCTTTGGTGCTCTCAATCAAATCATTTGTTTCCGTTGGTGGCAGAAGCTCACCTCATAATGTTGAGATGTTTCCATAAGCCCACTACAAACTTATTCTTTTCATTGTTGATCTTCCAACAACTCTATTCTAACCTTCTTGCAAGGATGCCTTCCAAGTTCATTTGTGGCAGAAGTTGGCATTTTCTTCACCATTCTGTTATTCCAATGATCTATCTTCTATTCTTTCTTCCGGAGGCATTGTGATGTTGCTCTCTTCACTCATCATCTCAAGTTGTGAGGATCTTGTTCTTTTGGTGCTTATCCATTTAACCGGAGTGTCGTGTTTTCATTCGAGTTCTCTCATCTTATCAAGTTTTGCCTCCCTTCTCAACCGGAGTGCGGATTCTAATGTTTCTTACCCCTTGTGCCATTCTTTCAATTCCGGAGGCAGTGTGTTGTTGATTTCATCATGTATCCTCTCATCTTGTCAAGTTCATGTTCAATTCCTTCCATTTACAGTCGGAGTGCTGCCCAAATTATATCAATCTTATTCCTCCTCTATCTAGTTTTAACCGGAGTGGTTTCAATATCTATCTTATCACTAAACCTCTTAATTCTCGTAATACTCCTTGTTCATCTTTTCTAACGGATTGTTTGCAATCTTGGTCATCTCCGTTATTTTGTTTCTTTCAATGTGTTCAACCTCTCAAGGTTCGTGGTTTCACTCGTTCGTCAAAGAAGCAACTTAGTTTTACTTCTTCTCTTTCTCTTCCGTTTTCCCTCCGGTGCCATCCTAGATCTCGGGACGAGATCCTCTCGTAGTGGTGGAGTGTTGTAACGCCCCGGATACAACTTTCCATATTCGTAACTCCGACTCTTGCCATTTCCGGCGATGTGATTTATTATTTCCTCCGTGCTTGGGTTTTTGTCTGTTGTTTTGCATCTTGTTCTTGTTATGCATCTCGTCTCATGTCATCATCTGCATTTCATCTGCATGTTTTTCAAAACTTGCATCCGTTCCTGTTCCGCGGTTCTCTCCGTTATCATTTCGAACCTGACACACTCGCGCACGCTACCGCTGCACTCCAAATATTATTTTATAAGTGGCATAAAAATGTTCTCGGAATGGGATGCAACTTGTCGTGCGGTCTTATTATAGTGTAGACAGGCCGCCTGCCAAGTTTCGTCGCATTCGGAGTTCGTTTGTCTGCCCAACCGTTAAATATATAACCGCGATATAGTCGGTATATTCGTCGGGTGTTTTCGGTCTCCGAAAACCGTGCCGGGCTGCATCTCTCCCCTCTTCTCTCAGACCAACCCGCTCTTCACAATCCGCCAGGCCAATCTAACCCCTCTCGTCAGCCGCAGCCCTCCTCGCGCGCGTCCGAAAGTTGTCCCGGACTCGAACCGGTCTGTCGTTACCGTTGGGTCCGGATCATCCCCTAACGTCTACAAAACGTCTCCGTTTTGTTATTTGGGCTCCCTAACTATTTTATCCGGAACCGTCCGATTTAATCGGAGGGACCAAATACCCCTATCCGAAATTCACTTGTGTTATATAAAGACCAACCCTAAATTTTAGGGATCTTGTCCCATCCACCCTCTCCCGAGCGCCGCCACTCTTCTTGTCCCTTCCTCATCGGGATCCTCCCCGATCCAAAAATCCAACCATCCATCCTCTCGATCTCTCCCCACCACCCAGCGTCTCCTCTGGATCCCCTCGTTCTTCCCGAAGACAGCAGCGCCCGCAACCCTCCTCTTCGCTCGATCCCGAGCTCGTGGATGCCCGGCGCCCGAAGCCTCCCGCAGCTCCTTCGTCCCTGACCGCGGCCGCGCCGCCGGTCGGCGCCAGCTACCCATCCGGCGCCTCCATCATCGGAGAAGGGATCTCGCCGCCCTGGATCGCATCTCCGGTCCCGTCCCCGGCCTCCTCGTTGCACACGTCGCCCTCCTCCCTGTCTTCCTTCCCCTTCTCTTCCTCCTGTTCCTTTCTCCCTCTCTCATCTCTCTTCCCTCACACCGAGCTCCCTTGTCTCTGTGCCTCTGAGAGCTTCCGCCACGCCGTGGTGTCATTCCCTGCTTGTCTCGTCAGGACCTCTACCCCACGGAGCTCCTTCCACGCTGGAGCAAGCCAGCGGCAGGCCACCCGCGTCGTGCCCCGCCATCTTCAGCCTCGTGCCATCCAAGCCGACGCAGTCAACGCCGAACCTCGCTGCCGGCCTCTGTTTCCCCGCTTCGAGCAGTGGCTCGAGATTGAGCGCCGTCGCCGGTGCTGCGCCCTCGCTGGATCTCCCCTGTTTCGCCTCCCGCGCGAGTCCTCCTCTGCTTCGCCTTCGCCGTGAGCCGCGCCAGCCACCGCCCCGTCCTCGCCTTGCCGGAGAGACTCCGACTCGCCAGGTCCCGTGCGCCCTGCCACGTCCTCCTCTGCTCGCTCCGTTGACCAGAACGAGCGAGAGGCGCTCTCTCGCTTTGCCTCACAGGCCCAGCGTCACGCCTCGACCCTCCACCGACCGGCCCATGTGGCACGGTGAGCAACCCTCCGATTCCCCCTCACATACTCTGTTGGGCCAGCCAGCCAAATTCGGCCCATATATTTTTTTTACTATGCCCTGCGAATTTTGCTATTTTTCCAGGAATTGCTGTTTTACAGAAAAACCCTTCATGATCATGCATTTAATAACTCCACAACCGTGCATCGGATTAAAACAACTTATATATGTAAAATGCTTAGTTTTTCATCTAGTTTCATAATATGCCATTTTCATCCATGTTTAAAATGTTTAAAATGCTGTCTGTGCTAATTTGCTCATATGCCATGTTAAAATGATTTAATTCATAACTATTTAACCGTAACTCCGAATTTAATAAACTTTATATGTAAATGGGGTGGAAAAATGCCTAGATTAACATGGTCCACTTTATTTTCCTGTTTAACAACATTAAAATATGATTTAGGGCAGAACAGTACCAAATTCGAAATATGGACATGAGGATTTTCCGGAATTGTTGTTTGTTCTTCCGGCCTCATTTAAACTTGCCTAGTTAGGTAGTTTCTTTATGCTTCACCCCTTGCCATGTTAATCAACATTTAATATTGTTGGGTAGCTTAAACAAGAGCGAACTAAATAATTGGTGTGGTGTTTCGTCAATATGCAACTCGTTGCATATTGAGCTCCACTTAATTTGTAGTGTTGTTTGTTTGCACTTTGCCATGCCATGCCTCATTAAACCGGACATGTATCATACTTGTTTGTGCATCATGACATGTTTATGCTTGTGTGTTTACCATGTTGTTTGCTTCTTTCCGGTTTGCTTCTCTCGTTAGCTTCGGTTCCGTTCCGGAGTTGTGAGGATTCGTTCGTCTACGTCCGTTTGTCTTCTTCATGGACTCGTTCTTCTTCCTTGCGGGATTTCAGGCAAGATGACCGCTACCCTGGATCTCACTACTATCATTGCTATTGCTATGCTAGTTGCCTCGTTCTTTTGCTATGCCGCGATACCTATCACCTTTTTGTCAAGCCATCCCAAATTGCCATGAACCTCTAACCTTTGACACCATTCCTAGCAAACCTTTGTTTGGCTATGTTACCGCTTTTGCTCAGCCCCTCTTATAGCGTTGCTAGTTGCAGGTGAAGTTGAAGATTTCTCCATGGTGGACAGGGTTTATGTTGGGATATCACAATATCTCTTATATTATTAATGCATCTATATACTTGGTAAAGGGTGGAAGGCTCGGCCTTATGCAGTGTTTTGTTCCACTCTTGCCGCCTAGTTTCCGTCATACCGGTGTTATGTTCCCGGATTTTGCGTCCCTTACGCGGTCGGGTGATTTATGGGACCCCCCTCACAGTTCGCTTTGAATAAAACTTGTCCAGCAAGGCCCAACATTGCCTTTTACCATTTGCCTCACCACCACCTATTTTTCCCTTGGGAGTAATTAACCCAAGGGTCATCTTTATTATAGCCCCCCCGGGCCAGTGCTTGTCTAAGTGTTGGTCCGAACCGAGTAGACTGCGGGGCCCCTCGGGCAACTCGAGGTCTGGTTTTACTCGTGGGATGTCTCATCCGGTGTTGCCTCGAGAACGAGATATGTGCAGCTCCTATCGGGATTGTCGGCGATCGGGCGGCTTTGCTGGTCTTGTTTTACCATTGTCGAAATGTCTTGATGTACCGGGATTCCGAGGCTGATCGGGTCTTCCTGGGTGAAGGTCTATTCCTTCGATGATCGCGAGAGCTTGTCATGGGCTAAGTTGGGACACCCCTGCAGGGTATAAACTTTCGAGAGCCGTGCCCGCGGTTATGTGGCAGATGGGAATTTGGTAATGTCCGGTTGTAGACAACTTGACACTTGATCCGAATTAAAACGCATCAACCGAGTGTGTAGCCATGATGGTCTCTTCTCGGCAGAGTCCGGGAAGTGAACACGGTTTCTGTGTTATGTTTGACGTAAGTAGGTGTTCAGGATCACCTCTTGATCATTGCTAGCTTCACGACCGTTCCGCTTGTTCTCTTCTCGCTCTTATTTACGTTGGTTAGCCACCATATCATGCTTAGCCGCTGCTGCAACCTCACCACTTTACCCCTTCCTTTCCCATTAAGCTTTGCTAGTCTTGATACCCATGGTAATGGGATTGCTGAGTCCTCGTGGCTCACTAGATACTTCCAAAACCAGTTTGCAGGTGCCTATGTTACCGAGCAGGTGACGCAACCAAGCTCAAGGAGGAGCTTGATGAAGATCTTGCCCTTTGTGTTGTTTCGTTCTAGTTGGTCAGTAGTGGAGCCCGGTTGGGGTCGATTGGGGACCTTTATCGATTTGAGGTTCTTCTTTTATTTTGGTTCCGTAGTCGGACCTTGATTGTATCTGGATGATGTAATGCTTTATTCATGTAATTGTGTGAAGTGGCGATTGTAAGCCAACTATGTATCTCTTTCCCTTATGTATTACATGGGTTGTGTGAAGATTACCTCACTTGCGACATTGCTTTCAATGCGGTTATGCCTCTAAGTCGTGCTTCGACACGTGGGAGATATAACCGCATCGAGGGCGTTACACAAATAGCCTAAAGAAAAAGCAGCAGCAGGTTCAAGCTGATCAAGACCTGCTGGCCGACAGCTGGACTGAGGTCCTCGCGGCCGAAGAGTACGAACTCGAACGCCCCTCCAAGAGCTACCCAAAACGCAAGTTGCTGCCCCGATTAGAGGAGGAAGCATACATACCTTCATCACCAGCGCACAATACGGCCGACCGACCACCCCGTGGTCGCGACAAAGAGGCATCCAGGCCTTCCATCAAGACTGTACCCCGTCATCGCTCGAAAAGTACGAAGCCACGAGGGAACGCGCCGGACTTGCGGGACATATTGGAGGATAAGGCAAGACAATCCAGATCTATCTATGGATCACGCGGGTGCCCCACGACCCACGACGAATACCGTCGAGCCGGATACAACAACTTCGGCCAGGCCGAACACAGCAGACAACGCTCCCTTGAGCTACGTCGTGATATTGCTCAATACAGAGGCGCCGCACACCCGCTATGCTTCACTGACGAAGTAATGGATCATCAAATCCCTGAAGGGTTTAAACTTGTAAACATTGAATCCTACGATGGCACGACAGACCCCGCGGTTTGGATCGAAGATTATCTCCTTCACATCCATATGCCCCGCGGCGACGATCTCCACGCCATCAAATACCTCCCGCTCAAGCTTAAAGGACCAGCTCGGCATTGGCTTAACAGCCTGCCCGCAGAGTCAATAGGGTGTTGGGAGGACCTGGAAGCCGCATTCCTCGACAACTTCCAGGGCACATATGTGCGACCACCAGACGCCGATGACCTAAGCCACATAATCCAGCAGCCAGACGAATCGGACAGGCAATTCTGGACACAGTTCTTAACAAAGAAAAATCAAATCGTCGACTGTCCGGATGCAGAGGCCCTCGCAGCCTTCAAACATAACATCCGCGACGAGTGGCTAGCCCGGCACCTTGGACAGGAAAAGCCAAAATTCATGGCAGCCCTCACATCACTAATGACCCGCTTCTGTGCGGGAGAGGATTGCTGGCTAGCTCGCAGTAACAACCTCAGCAAAAATGATGGTAGTCCGGATACTAAGGACCACAATGGCAGGTCGCGTCGAAGCAAAAACAAATGCCGCGTTAACGGCGACGACAAGGAGGATACGTCAGTTAATGCCGGATTCCGAGGCTCTAAACCCGGTCAGCGGAAGAAGCCATTCAAAAGAACCACTCCGGGTCCGTCCAATTTGGACCTAATAGTCGACCGCTCATGCCAGATACATGGCACCCCCGAAAAGCCAGCTAACCACACCAACAGAGATTGTTGAGTATTTAAGCAGGCATGCAAGTTAATTGCCAAAAACAATGACAAGGGGCTACACAGCGACGACGAGGAAGAGACCCGACCACTGAACAGTAGAGGATAGAAGGGTTTCCCCCCCACAAGTGCGGACGGTGAACATGATATACGCAACCCATATACCCAAGAGGGAGCGGAAGCGTGCACTAAGGGACGTATATGCGATGGAGCCAGTCGCCCCTAAGTTCAATCCATGGTCCTCTTGCCCGATCACTTTCAATCGAAGAGACCATCCGACCAGCATCCGCCATGGCGGATTCGCCGCATTGGTTTTAGACCCAATCTTCGATGGATTTCACCTCACAAGAGTCCTGATGGACGGCGGCAGTAGCCTGAACCTGCTTTATCAGGATACAGTGCGCAAGATGGGCATAGACCCCTCAAGGATTAAACCTACAAAGACGACCTTCAAAGGCGCCATACCAGGTGTTGAGGCCAATTGTACAGCTCACCACACCGAAGTGGTCTTGGATCCTCGGACAATTTCCGAGCGAGGATTTAATCTTCGACATAGTCCCGTTCATGCGGCTATCACGCTCTGCTCGGACGAACCGCGTTTGCAAAGTTCAACGCGGTGCCGCATTATGCATACCTCAAGCTCAAGATGCCAGGCCCTCGTGGAGTCATCACGGTCAACGGAAATACGGAACGCTCCCTACGAACGGAGGAACATACAGCGGCTCTCGCGGCAGAAGTACGGAGCAGCCTTCTAAGGCAATTTTCGAGTCCGGCCGTTAAACGGCCGGACACGGCCAAACGTGCCCGGAGCAACATCAACAAAGACCACCTGGCACGTTCCGAGCACACGTAGCAATGAGTCCCCAACCCCAGCCCTCGCATGATTGCAAGACCAACCCTCCGCGTACATCATTACGCTCTGGAGATACCATGGGCCTAGGGGAAGGGGCACGACCACAACAGACCCAGTGCGGCTCGACCACACCAGGGGCTCACAAGTGTCTTTTTTTTTTATTTTCCTTCTTTGCATACACAGGACTCCGTTCACCAGAGGCCCTATCCGGCGGCGAACCCGCCGAACTCATGATGCAACAGCCAGGGAGGGAAAAAGGCTGCGACGAACACTCAGGTGGTCTCCATTACGAGCATTAAATTTGATTATATACACCAGTCGCAGCCCACCTGGAGAGGGGGACATGTTTAATTAGTCCAATCCCTTGCTTACCGCACTATTTGTATCATTCCGCACTCATAGCAGAATCCCTTGAATAAATAATGCAGCACTTTTTGCCTGTTATTGCATTACTTTACATATATGTTCACTAATGACATCGTGCACTAGTATATTTTGGTACGGCCGAATACACCAGTGGCTTATGTTCCCTGCATTATGGTGTGATAAGTCCGAACACTTTCACAAGTGCGGCACCCCGAACTTATAGCATTATATGAATCGGCTCCGAATCATGTCTTGGGTCAATAGTTGGGTTTGCCCAGCTCCCACGTTTTGGTGCCTTACGCCCGCTCATCGGCTAAGGTGGCACTGGGAGAACCACTACGATTGCGCCCCAGTTGAGCTGGGCGAGCGCCTCAGTGGAGAAAGCTAAAACTGACTGGCATGATAAGGCGAGAGACTGGTCGCTGTTCGAGAGGTCTTTTCGGGTCCCTAAAGACCTATGTCGCCTCGGCGAAGTAATCGGATAATGTCCGAGCGAAGCGTGGATAGCGCCTCAATTCGGTCTTCCGAATACTAGGGGCTTCGCTGAAATTTAAAATTATAGAATTCTATGGCTAAGTGAGAGTTTTCAAGCATTATAAGTCTGGTTGCCTTGTTCGTTGTGTTGAGCGCCTCCCTAGATGGACCCAAAAATGGGAACAAGAGTGCTCAAGTTTATCCCAAACACCACAGCACTCGCGGCTTGGGGGCTGAAGCCAACGACTTGCCATCTCTCAGATTTTATAAACGGCCGCACAGAAGGTAATATTTTAAATCAAACAAGCATTGCTTCGCGCATATGAACAAAGTCTTCAGCGCACAGGATAATTGTAGGATCGAAAGTATGTCTAGAGGGGGGGTGATTAGACTACTTGACAATATAAAAATTATGCCTTTTGACAAAGACAAGTTTTTGGCAGATTCACAATTATGATCAAGTCAAGCATCACCCTACACATGCAATTCTAGAGTATAGGCAGCGGAAAGTAAATTGCACATGTAGTAAAGAGAGGTGGAGAAGAGCAAACGCAATTTTGGAGACACGGTGATTTTTCTCGTGGTTCCGATAGGTGGTGCTATCGTACTTCCACGTTAATGGAGACTTCAACCCACGGAGGGTAATGGCTGCGAGAGTCCACGGAGGGCTCCACCCACGAAGGGTCCACGAAGAAGCAACCTTGTCTATGCCATCATGGCTCACGCCCACGGAGGGCTAGCCTTACTGGGGTAGATCTTCACGAAGTAGGCGATCTCCTTGCCCTTACAAACTTCTTGGTTCAACTCCACATCTCGTGGAGGCTCCCAAGCGACACCTAACCAATCTAGGAGGCACCACCTCCAAAAGGTAATAGATGGTGTTGATGATGATGAACTCCTTGCTCTTGTGCTTCAAATGATAATCTCCCCAACACTCAACTCTCCTCACCGATTTGGCTGTGGTGGAAGAAAGGATTGAGTGGAAAGCAACTTGGGAAGGCTAGAGATCAAGCTTCATATGGTGGGAGTGGAGCAACTTGATCTCAACACAACGGTAGGTAGTTCTCTTCTCGAAATGTAAGGTAGGAGTGGTAGTACTTTCGATGGCTCTCTCCACGAATGAAGAGGGGTGGAGGGGTATTTATAGCCTCCACACAAAATCCAACCGTTACACACATTTGACCAATCTCGGTGGGACCAAAGTTGACAACTCGGTGAGACCGAAAGTTCAAATCATGTGAACGTTGGGATTTTCGGTGGGACCGAAAATACAAACTCGGTTAGTCCGATTCGTGTAAAGACAAGAGCTTGCCAATCTCGGTGGGACCGACTTCATCATCTCGGTGACACCGATTTGATGACAGAAGGTTACAGAAGCTTGGCAACTCAAGTTTCGGTGAGACCGAGTTCAGAATCGGAAAATCCGAGATTTCTAGGGTTTGGCTTTGTGGCTGAGGTGGTTCATCTTGGTGTGACTGAGTTTGGAATATCGGTGGGACCGAGATTACTTATGAGTGTATATGGCAGTGAGAGTTGCTGATAGTTTAGGAGATGTATCACTAAGCACTTTGAGCAACCAGATCATCATCATAACCTCATCCCCTTTTAATAGTATTGGATTTCCTATGGACTCAATGTGATCTTGGATCACTAAACCAAAAATGGAGTCTTGAGCTTTTGCCAATGCTTGCCTTAGCATTTTGAGGGGTCCACTTCTTCAGTCCTTGCCATACCCATATCACTGAACTTTCTGAAATGATTCTCAAGAAACTATTAGTTCAATGATATATATGTTGTTATTAATTACCAAAACCACCCGGGGATTAGTTGCACTTTCAATCTCCCCCTTTTTGGTAATTGATGACAACATATAGATCAAAGCTTCGACAAAGGATATAATCAATGAATAATATCGTCGCTTTGAGAAGTATGTGATAAGCAAGAGCTCCCCCTAAATTTGTGCATTATTTAAGATTTGCGTTTGAATGCAAATGCACAATCGATTAGGATCATGGGTCACTCTTCCATGTCACATACATCTTGGTGGAGCGCACAAAATGATAAGAATGAATAGCATGCACCCAATCACCAAGACATGAGTAATGTGTCATACAAGATAGGAATAGCATATGATAAGCATTAAGCACACATTAAAGCATAGTACGACCAAGCACTCATTAAGGTAGGATCAAACGTAGTATCAAACACACTGAATGTTTCGAAAACCAAAAGTATCTCAAAGAAAGTGCAAAAGAACGAAAGAGGCAAAAGCGACAACAACACTCTCTCTCTCGAAGTCCTATGATCTATACAATTTCTCCCCTTTGGCAACAAGTTACCAAAAGTTCGAAAAGGCATAGAGCTAAGCGTCACTTTGGGGACTCTGTTGGCGGCTCTGTCAGGTTGATGTTGAGTTGATATGACAAGATCTGCGAAGACTTCACTGATGTCTGGCTTTGGAGGAGTGGTCACCGGAGCTGGAGCTGGAGCAACCGATGGAGCTGTAGGAGGTCTTTGAAGTTGTAGTCCCGTGTCACCACTAGAATAGCAAATGATCGGGTCTGTGGGAACCGGAGCGATCTGCTGATAAGCATCTGGACTAAGTCATCCTGCATCTCACGATAAGCTCTTCCTTCTCCTCTTTGCTTCCTCAATATCTGCCTCAAGCTTGTTGTGATTACTTGCACTTCATCGACTTCACATCCAGAGCGTGGATCTTGTCTTCAACAATCCTCTCTAGGCTCTCCCGAGACTGCATAATGCTGGCAGGCGTTGTTCAATCCTTTGGGTAGCTTCAAGGAGCTGCTCTCCAACACTCTTTGGTTTAGCTGCCACTGCTTCCTTGTCGCCTTTGGCTTTCTTGGCAGCTTCAATCTTTGCTTGACCTTCAACTGATGTTGGATCCTCCTCATCCATCACAACAACATTATCCTCATGCTCAGGCTGCAGTGGTAAGTGTTCTCTATCCAACAAGAATGTGCCCGTGCCAAACTTGGCATTGATAAGCATCTGAATATGCGGGGCAAATCCACATGACCTTTTCTGGTCAGCTGCAGTTCTCTTAATGGTTTCTACTATTAAGTCCATCACCTTGAAAGGTGCTTTCTCATCAAGTATATGCAGCAATGTTGATAGAGTACCCTCTGATCATGCGATGATCTCCAGACTTGGGCATCAAGGTATGCCTCAGAATAGTGTTGGTGGTAGGTAGACCTGCCTGGAGATAGTACACTGAGACAAGCTTCCAGATTCCCAAATCCTTAGCTGGAACCTCTTTGTACATGTTCTTCATGGATTCATGGTTCTTCTTTGGAATCCCATATACATCAACATCATCCTCTCTTGGCACTAGAGCATTCAGAAGTTCTGCCCATTCTTCAACAGATGAAGAAAATCTTTGACCTTCAGTCATCCATGTAATCTTTCCATCTGGATAGAAATGAGCTGTGGCATAGAATTGCATAATCATCTCATCATTCCAGTTTGTCAACTTCTGACCTACAAAGTCTGCAACACCACATGCAGTGAAGCTTTCATGCACATGTGGAAAGAAGTCTCTGTGCTCTTCACTGTCAATGTATTTCCAATCAACATATCTTGTGTCCGCCACAATGGGCTTCTTGTCCATCGGCCATAGCCTCATAGAAGTCCTGCTGCTCTCTCGGTGTGAAATCTGGGATCAACAGCAGTTCTTCTCCTCACGGCATATGGGTCGATTGTCTCCATAGCCCGAGACCTCTATCTTTCCTTTCCTTCATGTTCTCACTTGAGGATGAGCATCATTGTGAAGTGGCAGTTTTGGACGAAGTTTCAAAGAAAACTGGTCCTTCATCATCTGACACAGCTGGTGGCACATCATCTTTGTTCTTTTCTGATGCTGGAATGTTCCTGACTATTTTCTTGGGCTTGGCAGCAGGCTTTGCTGGAGCTGCCTTGACTGGAGCAGATGGCTTGGGCTTTGAAGTGGCTCCAGCCCTGATGGCATCACTCATGAGCTTAGGCTTCTGAGGAGGCTGGGGTGCTTCCTCATCCTCATCTTCCTCTGCTGCATCATCATGCATTAACCTCTTCCTCTTGGAAGTTTTCTTCACTTTGCTTGCAGCTTCTTCCAAATTTAGCTTCTTAGCAACAAGGACTGCTTGACTTTTCTGGTGCCCTTCTTAGTTTGTCGACCTTGAGGCTCTTTGGCAACAACCTTCCTCTTGGGCTTTGAGGTGACTTCTTCCTCAACAACAAAATCTGAGTCTTCTTCATCTGAGTTCCTCTTCTTCCTGGCTCTGGTGGCTGCAGGAGGTAAACCACTTGGTGTACTCCTCTCACCATCATCGATGAGCTGCTAGGATCGGGACTAGTGCCCGCCTCGAATATCTGCTATAGGTGACTCGACCTGTTCGCTGTCACCGGCATCCGACATGGCCGACAACCCGTGAATAGATAAGGTGTAGGCAGAGTAGAAGAGTTATCACAAACTGCGAAGTTTTTGCAAACAAATGAGTTCAAATTCTAGTATTAGGTTTTCACAGAAGACATTTCGTCGACCGAGTTTTAAAATTCGGTGAATCCGAAGTGTTCAAGCAGAAGCTTTCACACCACTTTCGGTTGGACCGAAGTGGGTTTCGGTCCTGCCAAAAACACTAGGGTTTCACTAAATCCTCATTTCGTCACACCGATTTGCACAACTTCGTTGGACCGAAGGTCAAATCAATGGCCATAGGCCAAATCGGTCTTACCGAAAATCTAAAATCGGTCTCACCGAGATGTGTTCGGCGGAAACCTAACCCTAAAACTTTTACTCGAATCTAGTTCAAAAGAACCAATCTGGTGTTCAGGAAGATTTCAATCATGGCAAGATGCTAGGCAAACCAAACGTGCATTGAATCGGAGATGGGAGCACGAGTGGGATCAAAACTCACCCTAACTTGGTGGAGTTTCTCTACGGCGGCAACGGTGCGGAGAAGATGTCCGCTGACGGCGACGGAGACTGCGGCGAGGGTGCACAAAGCGATTTACGGAGACTATCCGGAGACCAAGGCGACGGCAAAGAAGGTGCGGGGCGAAAACGCTTGAAGTAGAAATCAGCAGCGCCCTCGTCGAGTATATATACCCTTTGGCTGTCGGTGGGACCGAGTTGTAAAACTCGGTGGCACCGAGATGGATAACTGCAGGGCAGTTATGCACTTCGGTCACGGCAAAAATCACAACTCGGTTTCACCGAGGTGAAAACCTAGATCAATCTAAATGTTTTCAGTTTGACCGAATTTGAGTGAGTTGGTCTGTCCGAAATCACATAGAAGGTTTTGGAAGTTAGCCCTTGATGGATCGGTGGCTCCGAGTGCTCCTCACTCGGAGGGTCCGAAAATGACTTGTTCAAAGTTTGTGATGTAAGCATGAATAGAATTTGAGACAAGAAAGCATAGATAGCTAGGGGAGGAACTTAGGCATTCTTGTCCATCCATTTGGTCAGAAAAATCAAAACAACCAAAACAACAAATGGATGTCCTCGAATGGATAAAATCATGCATCCAACATGCTCACACAATAAGATAGCAAATGAAATATGTGTCAAACATGCACAATCAACACTCTAGCTACTAACACACAATTTGTCGATGACTAGGTCATCTTTATATGAGTATATTGACTTAGGAGCCAAATGAGAACATTTGATCATAGGTCATACTCATCGTTTAAGCACAAGTGGGGTTACCACTTTTACATAAAGCATTGATGTGTTCACATCATTTGAAGATGCTTTAGCTCAATTCTTTAGAGCAAAGCTCCCCTAGATGTGAGAACCCTTTTAAAGGGTCAAACTAACCTTGGGTTGTCGAGAAGACTTCATGTAGATGTTGAAGATGTGGATGCTCAATGTTGATGAAGATCATCAAGAGTTGGGAGCAATCCTTTGGATTCGGGCACTTTCAATACCTGCATGGGTTAGTCCCACAAGGAACAAACAAGGATATCCATGGACATAGATTGAAGTTCACAATAGATGATGTCCATGAAAGCAATGATTACCTTGTCCCTTGACTTACCAACAAGAGGGTTTGTGACTCCATGAACTAGTGCACAATGTGGAAGTTGATTGCACAAGTTTTTGCCAAAATGAATGTGAGTGAAGTATGTTGGCGGAGTCACCCTCAAGAACTCTCTAGTTCTTCTTCTTCGGGACCCACATCATCTTGATGGGAATCCTTGGGGTTGTAGTTGAGCTTGACGAAGTAGAACTTGACGTTTCCTTGGGAACCCACTTGACCATGGCTTGAGGTGCTTCAACAAATGCATCAATCTCCTCTTGAAGCTTGTCCTTGCCTTTTAGCTTGTGGTCTTGTGGTGGAAGGTCATCTTGTGCTTGTTCCACATTGGAAGAAGTAGGATCATACTTCTCCTTTTGAGAAACAAACTTGGGAGTGGGATATTGACCTTCTTCCCATTCAACACCCTCGGCATTGAACTTTCGCTCAAAACCAATTCCTTGATTCTTCCGGTGCCTTCCTTGCTTGTAACAATTTCTCAAAGTTTTTGCTTCCGCAAGGCTCTTGTAGACACCTTTCTCTATAATCCCTTTCAATAAACTATTTTCTTGCTCAAGTGTAACTTGGCTTGAAACATTGTTAGTGGAATCAAGAGAACTACTAGAAGCAACAATATTGGATTTAGCATGGTTATTGTTACTACCAGAGAAAGAATTTTTCTTATGCTTGTCATGCTTAATCTTAATGGGTGGCAAGAAATTAGACAAGAGAAGTCGTTTGGCAAGATATGAAGAACTCTTCTTTCGAAGATCGTCATTGATTGCTTTTAGAAACTCATGTTCTTGCTCTAGATTGAGCTTCTCGAAGCGTAGCTTCTCATGAGATCTTAGGAGCTCTCTATGATCTTCTTGAGTTGTTTCATGAGCTAACTTAAGAGTGTTTAGTTCTTTAGTTAGATGCTCAATCTCCTTCATAGCATTGTCATTCGACTCTTCTCGACTATAAAGACTACTAGCATGTTCATCATTACTAGGTTCATTGGATTTATCATGTAAGAGCTCATCTTCACCAAGTAAGTCATCCTCATCACTATCAAAGTCAATGAATTCAGGGTGTGATACCTTGGGGCCTTTAGCCATAAAGCATCTTCCAATTCCCTCATTTGGTGAATCAAATAAGTCATAGGAGTTGGAGTTGGAGGATACGAGAGCAAGACCGGCAACACCTTCATCTTGACTGTAGTCGGAGTTGGAGTGATAGCTTCTTTCGATTGATTGTCTGAGTCGGAGCCGGAGACCCATTCACCTACATGAGCTTGATGTTTTCTTCTTGTGTAGCTCCTTGATGACTTGTCTTTCCTCTCCGAATCCTTGCTTCTCCGAGAGGGTCTTCGCTCATAACGATCATCTCTACTCCTTCTCTCTTTCCGAGGTGACTCATCTCTTGAGCTTCTTCTTCTTGGAGATTCTTCTCTTCTCTTGTGGGAGCCGAACACTCATTTGAGTAGTGTCCGGTCTTCCACAATTGTAGCAGCTTCGATCATGACTAGAATATCTCTTTTCATCATATGATCTAGACTTTGAGCTTCTCTCTTTGCTTCTACTCTTGTAGAATTTGTTGAAGTTCTTCACCATTAGGCTTATCTCTTCATTGGAAACTAGCTTGTAACTTGAGGTTGTGGGAGCATCACTTGTAGCTTTGTAAGCACCACTTGACTTGTTGTGAAGCTCTTCCTTATCCTTAAGTGTCATCTCATGAGCAACAATTCTTCCAATGACTTCGGTTGGCTTGAGATTCTTGTAGTTTGGCATCATTTGGATCAAAGTGCACACGGTGTCATACTTTCCATCCAAAGCTCTGAGAATCTTCTTGATGATGAATCGGTCGGTCATTTCTTCGCTTCCTAAGCCGGCAATCTCATTGGTGATGAGAGCAAGCCTAGAGTACATTTCAGCGACTCCTTCACCTTCTTTCATCTTGAACTTGTCAAGTTGACCTTGAAGAACATCTAGCTTTGATTCCTTCACGGACTCGGTACCTTCGTGCATTTCAACCAAAGTATCCCAAATCTCTTTTGCATTCTCAAGACGGCTGATTTTGTTGAACTCCTCGACACAAGGCATTGAAGAGAATGTCACAAGCTTGAGCATTGTTTTGCAACATCCGCAATGCATCCGTAGAAGCCATGATCCGAACTTTTCCTTCCTCAAGAATTCACCTTGCATACCAACACAAATAATGCCCCATGCGGCTGGGTTATGGCCAAGAATATGCATTTTCATTTTATGCTTCCAACTAGCAAAATTTGTACCATCAAAGTAAGGACCTCTCTGAAAATTACCCTCACTAGACGCCATACTCTCCTAGGTTGTGAAACCAAGCTTATGGAGTCCAATGCAATGGAAACCAATACAATGGAGACCAAAGCTCGATACCACTTGTAGGATCGAAAGTATGTCTAGAGGGGGGTGATTAGACTACTTGACAATATAAAATTATGCCTTTTGACAAAGACAAGTTTTGGCAGATTCACAATTATGATCAAGTCAAGCATCACCCTACACATGCAATTCTAGAGTATAGGCAGCGGAAAGTAAATTGCACATGTAGTAAAGAGAGGTGGAGAAGAGCAAACGCAATTTTGGAGACGCGTGATTTTTCTCGTGGTTCCGATAGGTGGTGCTATCGTACTTCCACGTTGATGGAGACTTCAACCCACGGAGGGTAACGGCTGCGAGAGTCCACGGAGGGCTCCACCCACGAAGGGTCCACGAAGAAGCAACCTTGTCTATGCCATCATGGCTCACGCCCACGGAGGGCTAGCCTTACTCGGGTAGATCTTCACGAAGTAGGCGATCTCCTTGCCCTTACAAACTTCTTGGTTCAACTCCACATCTCGACGGAGGCTCCCAAGCAACACCTAACCAATCTAGGAGGCACCACCCTCCAAAAGGTAATAGATGGTGTTGATGATGATGAACTCCTTGCTCTTGTGCTTCAAATGATAATCTCCCCAACACTCAACTCTCCTCACTGATTTGGCTGTGGTGGAAGAAAGGATTGAGTGGAAACGAACTTGGGAAGGCTAGAGATCAAGCTTCATATGGTGGGAGCGGAGCAACTTGATCTCAACACAAGGGTAGGTAGTTCTCTTCTCAGAAATGTAAGGTAGGAGTGGTAGTACTTTCTGATGGCTCTCTCCATGAATGAAGAGGGGTGGAGGGTATTTATAGCCTCCACACAAAATCCAACCGCTACACACATTTGACCAATCTCGGTGGGACCGAAGTTGACAACTCGGTGAGACCGAAAGTTCAAATCATGTGAACGTTGGGATTTTCGTGGGACCGAAAATACAAACTCGGTTAGTCCGATTCGTAAAGACAAGAGCTTGCCAATCTCGGTGGGACCGACTTCATCTTCTCGGTGACACCGATTTGATGACGTAGGTTCTGAAGCTTGGCAACTCAAGTTTCGTGAGACCGAGTTCGAATCGGAAAATCCGAGATTTCTAGGGTTTGGCTTTGTGGCTGAGGTGGTTCATCTCGGTGTGGTGAGTTTGGAATATCGGTGGGACCGAGATTACTTATGAGTGTATATGGCAGTGAGAGTTGCTGATAGTTTAGGAGATGTATCACTAAGCACTTTGAGCAACCAGATCATCATCATAACCTCATCCCCTTTTAATAGTATTGGCTTTCCTATGGACTCAATGTGATCTTGGATCACTAAACAAAAAATGGAGTCTTGAGCTTTTGCCAATGCTTGCCTTAGCATTTTGAGGGGTCCACTTCTTCAGTCCTTGCCATACCCATATCACTAAACTTTCTGAAATGATTCTCAAGAAACTATTAGTTCAATGATATATATGTTGTTATTAATTACCAAAACCACCCGGGGATTAGTTGCACTTTCAATAATGCATAGCGAGTCTACTCAATAATTACATCTCTGGGGCACTCATCCGCAATCTTGCGGGCACCCTTCAGGACAGTCTTATAGTACATCTCGGGCGTACGATACTCCTTGCCCATCGGGCGGCGCTCTGCTGATGAGCTTCTCCGATCCAGCTTGCCCCAGCACCTTTGCGCGGGCAAGAGCCCATGAGCACCTTCAATACAAAGCGAGCTACTGGGCGACCTCCACCTAGGGGCACGATCCACCAGCCGCCAGACGAGGCCGAAGTAGCTCCTGTGCATGGCCTGTCCAGCCACAATGGGACTATGAGGCCCTTCATGGCCTCCTCGAGATACCTTAGGAGCTCGACCAGTTGCTTGATTTGGTCGCTAGGGGCACTGGATGGCCGGCCTCAAAGATATCGAGACCGAAGACCTTCTCCGTTGAGCTCCCCTCCTCGCCTCAGTAGAATGCGGCGGCACCGGATACACTGCGAGGTAGATCTGCAAACGCCCCTGGAGAGCTCCGAATTCGGGTAAGTGTCAGGTAGTTTACATTAACATGCTTGCTCTGCATGAAAAATGCCTTACCCGCCGCTATTTTCTTCATATCCTCAACCTCTTGAAGGGCCTTACGGGCCTCGGCCTTGGCAGACTTGGCACTTTCAAGAGCCGAGCCGAGCTCGGACTCTCGCGTGTTTGAGTCGCGCTCCAAACTCTCATGCTTCTCCATGAGAGCCTGGAGCTCTTGCCGCACCTCCGCCACCCGCGCCTCCTGCTTTTCTCGCCCTGCCCGTTCCGCGGCCGCATTGCGTTCGGCCGCGGACATAGCCTCCTTCATGGCTGCCACCTCGTTAGTGGCCCCTGTAGTGCCCATGTTATCCTTGTTATTTTTTGCAACCTAAATCCTTTTCTGTAAGGTAATTATTCAAAGTGGTGTTACTCACCTTCTTTGTCCTCGAGCTGCTTTTTGGCACGGCCGAGCTCTTGCTCGGACCGCTCGAGATCCTGCTTCAATGCACCGACCTCCGCAGTTAGTGCGGCAGAGGTCAGCAGCGCAGCCTACAAACCCATATTAACATACTTTTTAGCAACCCTGCGTATATCTTCTTTAGATCCTTAGTCCGGCTTTTCTTTCCGAACACCGAGCCGAGCATCAGGGGCTACTGTCTATGCGGTATTACATTACATAATTTAACTTTTACCTCAAAGCCTGTTAGAAGGCTGCTGCAGGCTTCGGTCAGCCCGCTCTTGGCGAGCTAAACCTTCTGAATCACCGCACTCATGATAGTGCGGTGTTCTTCCTCGATGGAAGCGCCTTTGAGCGCCTCCAACAAGTTGTCCGGCGCCTCCGGTTGGACGGGGGCCGCCGGTGTCACGGTCTTGCACTTCTTGCGAAGGGGCTGCCTGCCGGACTCTGGAACCACTGCAGGTTCCGGCGTAGAGTACGGCGCAAAGTCCGGGAGGCTGCCTTGCGGCGCCTCCGGAGCCTCCTCCTGATGGGCCCTCTCCTGGGTTCCCACCTCGGCGTCCTCAGCGGCGCGAGGGGTGGAAGCAGTCAGAATGGAATCCACATCCGACGCAGCCAATGACCCGCTCGACGAAGCGGGGAGATCATCGTCGGCCGGACTGCGGGCAGTATGCGGCATTAGAAGGACACTATGTGACATGACAAGAAATTATAAACCATTCAGGAATCCGGACACTTACGATCTCGCCGGAGGCCTGGCCCTTGAGGGCCATTCTTCTTCGCCAACGTTGGTGTTGGCGGAGCTATCGGGGGAATAGGTCTTCCCCTCTTGGACCCTTCGGCCTCCCCCGCTGGGGAGGCCTTCCTCTTCTCTCTCCTCCTCCGGGAGAGAGTCTTCTTCCTCCTCCTCATCTTCGGGAGGAATCCGCCTCGAGTCATTGGACACCTGAAAACGGGAACTCTTTCGAGTACCCGTGGCCACCTTCTTGGCCTTCTTCTCCGGCACCACGTGCGGTGCCGGAACCAGCAGCCCCACTAGACGGGCGTCCACTGGGTCTTCTGGCATGGGAGCCGGGCAGATGAGCTGCTCGGCCTTCTTCATCCACTCCTATCAAAGGAAAAGGGAGATTGAAACCCGCTTAGGGTCAAACTATTAACAACAAGTGTCCCGTAAAGGGGTAGAATCACTTACCTTGTCAGCTGGACGCTGCGAGTGAAATCCGCGATCTTCCGTCGCGGATGCGGGGGCTTCGGCACCCTTAAACAACACCCTCCAGGCGCCTTCGTACCTCGTGTCGAAGAGACCGCTTAACGCCTGGTGCTGTTCCGGATCGAACTCCCACAGATTGAATGCCCGTTCTTGGCATGGGAGAATCCGGCGGACGAGCATGACTTGGACCACGTTAACCAGCCTGAGCTTCTTGTTCACCAGCTTCTGGATACAGGCTTGGAGTCCCGTCAGCTCCTTTGAATTACCCCACAGCAAGCCCTTCTCTTTCCAAGAGGTGAGATGCGTAGGGATACTAGATCTGAACTCGGGGGCCGCCGCCCACTTAGGGTCGCGCGGCTCGGTGATGTAGAACCAGCCCGACTGCCACCCCTTGACGGATTCCACGAAGGCCCCTTCGAACCAAAGGACGTTGGGCATCTTGCCCAACATGGCGCCTCCGCACTCCGCTTGAGTGCCCTTCACTACCTTCGGCTTGACATTGAAGGTCTTGAGCCACAAGCCGAAGTGGGGCTGGATGCAGAGGAAGGCCTCGCACACGATGATAAACGCCGAGATGTTGAGGATGAAGTTCGGCGCCAGATCATGGAAATCCAGTCTGTAGTAGAACATGAGCCCCCGGACAAAGGGGTGAAGTGGAAAGCCCAGTCCGCGAAGGAAGTGGGGAAGGAAAACGACCCTCTCATGGGGCCTAGGGGTGGGAATGAGCTGCCCCTCGTTGGGCAGCCGGTGCGCGATGTCGCCGGAAAGGTATCCGGCGCTGCGCAACTTTGTGGTGTGCTCCTCCTTAACGGTGGAGGCCAACCACTTGCCTCCCGCTTCGGACATGGTCGGAGAAGGCTGAGATGAGATGCGCGAACTTGGGCGCTGGAGCTCGAGTGCGCGGAGATGGGTAAGCAAAGGAGGAAGAAGGCGTAGGTGAAAAGGTGAATCCTTATCCCTTATATAGGCGGACGAAGACTATACGTCCCCACTGGCCTGGTAAAACTCGCTTATCTCCCAAGCGCCACCATCAATGGCGCGGTTGGGTTACCCACGTCTGTATTGATGAGAATCCCGGAATAAGGGGGAACACGATCTCTGCTTTGACAAGACGTGCCAAGGAAACCGCTTCGCTAAACGTGCTGAGGTGGTATAATAAAAAACGATTCAAGTAAAGGCTTGGTAGTGGTGCGATGTCACGCCGCAAAATACGTCAGCAGATTGAACTTGTGTACATTTTATTCTCTCTACGGCGGAATGTGGAATTTATTTTGCAGAGCCGGACACTATCCTGGTGTTCACAATCTTCTATGGACTATTTGGAGGAGGAACCCGCCTTGCAATGCTGAACATTATGCGCGCCGGACTCATCGTCATTGAAGCCAGGTTCAGGGGCTACTGAGGGAGTCCTGGACTAGGTGGTGTCCGGACAGCCGGACTATCATCGTCCGCCGGACTCCAAGACTACGAAGATACAAGATTGAAGACTCCGTCCCCTGTCCGGATGGGACTTTCCTTGGCGTGGAAGGCAAGCTTGGCGATACGGATATGTAGATCTCCTACCATTGTAACCGACTCTATGTAACCCTAGCCCTCTCCGATGTCTATATAAACCGGAGGGCTTTAGTCCGTAGGACATAACCTCCATTACAACAATCATACCATAGGCTAGCTTCTAGGGTTTAGCCTCCTTGATCTCGTGGTAGATCCACTCTTGTACTACCCATATCATCAATATTAATCAAGCAGGACATAGGGTTTTACCTCCATCAAGAGGGCCCGAACCTCGGTAAAACATCGTGTCCCTTGTCTCCTGTGACCATCCGCCTAGACGCACAGTTCGGGACCCCCTACCCGAGATCCGCCGGTTTTGACACCGACATCAAGGATTAGCTTCAAGAGGAGATTGATGCATTTGAAGAAGCTCCTAAGGCCTTGGTCAAGTGGGTTCCCAAGACTACATCAAGTTCTACTTCAACAAGTACAACTACAACTCCAATGATTCCCATCAAGATGATGTGGATCCCGAAGAAGAAGAACTCGAGAGTTCTTGAGGGTGACTCCGCCAACATACTTCACTCTTATCATTTTGGCAAGGACAAGTGCAATCAACTTCCACATCTTGCACTAGTTCAAGGAGTCACAAACCCTCTTGTTGGTAAGACAAGGGACAAGGTAACCTAATGCTTTCATGGACATCATCTTGTGTGTGCATCACTCTATGTCTATGGATATCCTTGTTTGTTCCTTGTGGGACTAACCCGTGTAGGTATTGAAAGTTAAACTCACTCCAAAGGATTGCTCCAAATGATCTACATCAACATTGAGCATCCACATCTTCAACACCTACATGAAGTCATCATCAACAAAACCCAAGGTTAGTTCATCCCTCTTAGGGGGAATCTCACATCTAGGGGGAGCTTTACTCTAAGAATTGAGCCAAAGCAAGTCTAATGGTGTGAACACAACAATGCTTTATGTAAAAGTGGTAACCCCACTTGTTCTTAAACAATGAGTATGACCTATGATCAAGTGTTCTCATTTGACTCCTAAGTCAATATACTCATATATAGATGACCTAGTCATCGCCAATTGCTTGATAGATGCTAGAAATGTTTGTGCATGCTTTGCCACATATTTCATTTGCCATTTTATTGTGTTAGCATGTTGGTTGCATAGTTTACTCATTCGAGGACATCCACTTGTAGCTTTAATTGTTTGGTTTCTTTTCTTTTGACAAGTGGATGGACAAGAATGCCTAAGAACCTTCTCTAGCTATCTTTGCTTTTCTTGTCTCAAACTCTATTCATGCTATATCATAAATTTGATCAAGTCAGATTCGAACCACTCTGTGTGAGGAGCACTCGGAGTCCCCGATTCGTCATAGACATAAACTTCCAAAACCTCTTTGTGTGTTTCGGTCTGACCGATTCATCCATTTCAGTCATACCGAGATCACTAAGTTGATCTAGGTTTTCAATCTCGGTGCAACCGATTTGAACTTTTCGGTCACACCGAGTTGCAGTAACTGCTTCTAGTTATGCATCTCGGTGCCACCGAGTTGTTCCACTCAGTCACACCGACAGGGTCAGGCTATATATAACCCCGGGCCAAAATTTGGAAACTTTTCCGAAACCCTTTGCCCGCGCACTGCCTGCTCTGCCTCCTCGGGTCTTCGGCTCGTCCTCCTCATCGCCAGCGACCTCCAGCCACTGGTCTCCGCCGCCGTCAACGGGATTCTGCTCCGCCATAGCAAATCCATCACCGCATTAGGGTATGGATTTGAACTTTGTGCTATTCCTTACTCCGATTCCTAGCACATTGCATTGCCATGAATCTTGCCACGTTTGCAATCACTCTATCTAGCAAAATCACTCCGTAGATTAGTTTTGGATTGAAAATTTAGGGTTAGGTTTCCGCCGAACTCATCTCGGACCGACCGAGTTGTAGAAATCGGTCTCACCGATTTGGCTCAGGCCATTGCACATGTGATTCTCGGTCTGACCGAGAATTGCAAATCGGTGTAGCCGAGTTCGATTCTTTGTGAAACCCTAGCAGTCTCGGTGCCACTGAACTGTGACTTGGTCTTATCGAGTTCACTAGTTTAGGTTCGAAAAGCTGCTTCGGTATCACCGAGTTTACAAATCAGTAGCTCCGAAATGCTTTCTATGGAAAAAATAAAACTAAGTTTTTGACTCATTTTTTTGCAAAAACCATTGTGCTTTGTGATACTCATCAACTCTACCTCATCTATATCTATTCACAGGGTCTGCTATCAGAGTTTGCATCATGTCAGATCAGAGTGACAGTCAGAACAAGTATGAAGAGCAAGTTCACATGAGTGAGGGCACTAGTCCCTCTAGCAATTATGGTGATGGCAGCAGGAGCACACCCAGCAATTTTCCAAAGGCAGCCACCAGGGCCAGAAAGAAGAAGACCTCAGATTCTGAAGATGAGGACTATGTGGCTATTGAGGATGAGGCCACTTCCAAGAATAAGGTGATGAAGAAGGAATATGGCACAACTGCATCCACTAAGCCAGGAATGGAAAAGAAGGCACCTGCAAGGAGAATTCCCACTTCCAAACCTAGGAAGGTTGCCACTGGTGAAACCATGAAGTTCACCATTGAGTCTGATGATGAAGCTGCTGGCCAAGATCTGAAGAAGAAGAAGAACAGAGTCAGAAGCACTACTGCCAAAGTACTTGGCAAGCCCTCTATGAGGAGAGACTCTGAAGATGAAGAGGAAGAGGTTGCTGCACCAGCACCTAAAGCTCAAAAGCTGATGGGAGATGCTATAAGATCAGGGGCTGCTCCATCTAAGCCAAAGATGCTCCCAAGGCTGCTGCTCCAAAGCCCAAGTCTGCACCCAAGAGGAACACCAGGAGTATTTCAGCTGCAGAGAAGAACAAGGCCCCAGTGCCTGAAGCTACTGATGAAGAAGATGAGGATTCACTTGTCTTAAGAAAGTTGAAGCCCAAGATTCCTGATCATAATGATGCTCACCCAGTTGCAGAAGATATGAAGCTCAGGAAGGATGCAGGTCTGAGACTCTAGAGATAGACTGACCCCTATGCTGTCAGAAGGAGAACTGCAGTGGACTACATGTTCCACACTAAGGAACAACAGTATTTCTATGAGACAGTGCTACTTGACAAGAACCCTATCCTGGAGTACATCAGGAAGAATGAAGAGCACTATCCTGGAGTTTATGATAGTTTGAAGTCTTGTGGAGTAGATGACTTTGTTGGGCAGAAGCTCACAAAGTGGAATGATGAGCTCATTATGCAGTTCTACTCCACAGCTCACTTCTACCCAGATGGGAAGATAGTCTGGATGTCAGATGGTACTAGGTACCAATCAATAGTTGAGGAATGGTCTGAATTGATAAATGCTCCAAAAGAGAATGAGGATGACTTGGATGTCTATGCCAAGAAGAAGAAGGACCACAACTCCATGGCTCACATGTACAGAGAGATCCCAGATGCTGCACTAGAGACACATAAGTTTGGATCTGTACATTATCTGTTGTCAGGATTGCCTACTATCAACTGGATCATAAGGCACACTTTGCTGCCCAAGTCAGGTGATCACAAGATGATCAGAGGCCATGCAATCAACTTGCTTCATATATTTGATGTGCCTCAGAAATTCAAAGTCATGAGCCTGATTGTGGAAACAATCAAAATGAATGCTGCTGATCAGAAGAGGAGTTGTGGGTATGCCCCCCACATTCAGGAGCTTATAAACTCCAAGATGGGCACTGGCACATATCTTTTGGACAAGGAACACCTGCCCATCTACCCTGACTTCGAGGACAACACCATTGTGATGGATGAAAATGAACCATCATCTGTGCAAGCACAAGAGAAGAAGGAAAAGGCAAGGGCTGAGAAGGCTGCAAAGATGCCAACTGCTGAAGAGGCATCTCAGATTTTCCTGAAGAGCAAGCAAGATCATCTTGGCTACTTGATTGCCTGCACCTTGAGGATTGAGAAGGTCTTGGCCACCCTGACTCAAAACCAGGAGAGCTTGGAGAGAATCATAGTGCAGAAGTTTTATGCTCTTGATGTCAAAGTCACTGAGATCCAAACTGCAGTTGAGCAACTTCAGGAGGATGTGGAGGAGAAGAAGGGCAAGTCAACTACTGATGCTTTTGCTAGAGTGCCCAGAGGACAGAGATCTGCTGCAGTGCTTGTTCCAGACACCAGAGCTACATCATCTGCACTAGCTACAACTTCAGTGCATCTAGCTCCAGCTCCCACTCCACCAGCTCAATCCACATCAACAGAAGTCTTCGTCCAAGGAGCCATCTCTACACCATCACATGAAGACCAAGCCTGAGAGTCGTTTAGCACTATGCATTCTTTTATGAACTTTTTGGTAACTTGTTGCCAAAGGGGGAGAAAAATGTATAGATCATAGGCTTCAAGAGAGAGTGTTGCTTTTGATCTCTCTTGTCTTTTTGGTGGTTGAACTTTGTTATTTGTGTGCTTGATACTTTATGCTTGTGTGAGATACTTGGATGATCATGTGTTTGATCATATGCTATGCTACATTAATGCTTGTTGGATGATATTATCTCTTATGTCCTCATATGATAATTCACTGTGCTTGGTGATGAGTGGATGTGCTTAATTATTATCATTTTGAGCGCTCCACCAAGATGTATGTGACATGGAAGAGTAACCCATGATCCTAACTCATTGTGCTTTTGCAGTCCAAAGCAAATTTTAAATAATGCACAAATTTAGGGGGAGCTCTTACTTTTCACACACTTCTCAAAGTGACAATGTTTTTCAATCTTATTATCATTTGTCGAAGCTTTGATCTATATGTTGTCATCAATTACCAAAAAAGGGGGAGACTGAAAGTGCAACTATCCCTGGGTGGTTTTGGTAATTCAGCTAATGCAACTTCAGGATATAGCTCATTCAGCTAATGCAACTTCAAGATAAATATTTCAGGAAAGCTCAGTGATTGGCATGGCATGGATGAGAAAAGTGGATCCCTCAAAATGCTAAGGACAAAAGGATTGGCTCAAGCTCAAAGCACAAGACTCTACATTTTCTATTTTAGTGATCCAAGATCACATTGAGTCTATAGGAAAAGCCAATACTATCAAGAGGGGACGAGGTGTTGCTTAATGAGGCTCTTGCTCAAAATCCTTAGTGATATGCTCCAAAGCCCTCAACTACTTTCTCACATCCACATATGACCTAAAACAAAAGTCAAACTCGGCCCCACCGATTCTTCCTATCTGGCGCCACCGAGTTCAGATGTCATAGCCACTGCCACAAACCCTAGGCAAATCGGTCTCACCGATAGGGATCTCGGTCTCACCGAGATGGGATTGTAATCTCTCTGTTTCCCTTCGTAATGTTATGGTCCAACCGAGATGAGCAACCGGTCCCACCGAGATTGCAATGCAAACTCTCTGTTTCCCTTTCGTAACGTTTCGGTCTAACCGAGATGAGCGAATCGGTCCCACCGCGTTTTCCTGACCAACTTTCTGGTTAGCTGATCACCAAAATCGGTCACACCGAGTTTTTGTAATTGGTCTCACCGAGATTACGTTATACCCTAACCCTAACCATATCGGTCCTACCGAGTTGCATGTCGGTCCCACCGAAAATTCTAAAGGTCACATTATTTGCTAAATCTGTCCGACCGAGTTCGACGATTCGGTCCCACTGAGATTGGTAAGTTGTGTGTAACGGTTAGATTTTGTGTGGAGGCTATATATACCCGTCCACCCACCCTTCATTCATGGAGAGAGCCATCAGAATATGCGTACACTTCCAACATATATTTTCTAAGAGAGAACCACCTACAATTGTGTTCAGGCCAAGATATTCCATTCCTACCATATGAATCTTGATCTCTAGCCTTCCCCAAGTTGCTTTCCACTCAAATCTTCTTTCCACCACATCCAAATCCTGTAGAGTTCAGTGTTGCGGAGACTATAATTTAAAGCACAAGAGCAAGGAGTTCATCATCAACACACCATTTGTTACTTCTTGGAGAGTGGTGTCTCCTAGATTGGCTAGGTGTCACTTGGGAGCCTCCAACAAGATTGTGGAGTTGAACCAAGGAGTTTATAAGGGCAAGGAGATCGCCTACTTCATGAAGATCTACCCTAGTGAGGCAAGTCCTTCGTGGGCGACGGCCATGGTGGGATAGACAAGGTTGCTTCTTCGTGGACCCTTCGTGGGTGGAGCCCTCCGTGGACTTCCGCAGCCGTTACCCTTCGTGGGTTGAAGTCTCCATCAATGTGGATGTATGATAGCACCACCTATCGGAACCACGACAAAAACATCCGTGTCTCCTATTGCGTTTGCACTCTCCAAACCCCTCCCTTTACATTCTGTCAAGTTGCATGCTTTAATTTCCGCTGCTCATATACTCTTTGCATGCTTGCTTGAATTGTGTTAAGATTGCTTGAACCATGCTAAGTTGCTAAAATCTGCCAAGAACTAAAATTGGGAAAAGGTTAGATTTTTATTTGGTCAAGTAGTCTAATCACCCTCCCCTCTAGACATACTTTCGATCCTACAACGGGGATTATCCCCCTAATAACCATTGGGGTAATTATTTTTAACAGTTTGCTTTTGTTTTGGCGGAGACCTTTGGCAATTCAACTCAGAGATAAGGATAAAAATTTCATAGATGTTAACGTGGGGGATGGCACGGATGAGGTTTGGAGCTATACAGGGTTTTATGGTGAGCCGAAGTGGGAAGATAAACTTCTGTCATGGCCATGTTTGCGTGCTCTACATTAACAAATAAAACTCCCATGGTTGATAGCCGGGTATTTTAATGAGATCTTATACTCCCACGAGAAGGAGGGCGGTGCACCGAGGCCAATGCACATGATGCAAAATTTCAGAGATGCCCTTGTTGATTGCGAATTGGAGGACATGGGTTGTAGTGGTGATTTATATACTTGGAGGAGGAGGAGGCTTAGAGAACGCCTCTACAGAGTGGTATGTAATGGTCAGTTCCATGGGCTTTTTCCCGAGGCAAAGATTACTAATGCTGCACACACCAAGTCTGATCACAGACCATTAGCGAACCCATTAGAGGTATTTTGAATCTAGGTGGCTGCAAGAGGAGAATGTTATGCAAATTGTGTCTGAAGCTTGGGATCGAACCAATCCGTTAGCACCCATTGTAGAGCGCACACCAGGTGTACACGCCACCATGCACTAATGCGATCGTTCAATCTTGAAGGCTCCTCATCGGCGTTTGAAGGAGCTAAAGGCGGAGTTGGAATTGCTGCGGTCAGGCCCTCTCATTGATGAGGCGGGAGACATGCAGAGAATATTGCTAATGGAGATAGAAGAAAATTTGGAGAAGGAAGAGATCTATTGGGTACAATGTAGCCGCGCAAACTGGCTAAAATTCAGTGATCAGAACACTAGTTTCTTTCATAATTTTGCATCGGCTAGGAAGAAAAGAAATTACATTAAACGCTTGCTTGATGACTCAGGTGTATGGAGAGAGAACAATGAAGCTATGCGAAGTTTGATTACTGAGTACTTTCAGCATCTCTTCTCTACTGAAGTTAATGTACCAGCGATGAATGTTATAACTAAAGTTAAGAGGCGTGTTACGGATTATATGAATGAGTCACTTATGGCTCCGTACACAGAGGAGGAGGTTAGGAAAACTTTATTCAGTATGGTGATTTGAAAGCACCAGGACCGGACGGATTACATGTTATCTTTTCTAAGAAGTTTTGGCACCTGCTCAGAGGAGATCTAACGAAGGAGGTTCTTGCGGCTGTCAATACAGGTACGATTCGAGAAGGTTGGAATTGTACTACTATCACTACTAGGAAAAGGGCTATAGATAGGATTGATTCTAATGGCGCACCGCGGATGCAGTGCGCCACTACTATATACTAATGGCGCACCTGTTCCTCATACGCCATTAGAGTGGAAGAATCTAATGGCGCACGGCGGACAGAGTGCGCCATTAGTATGAATTTCTTTTTTTTCCATTTTCCCATACATACTAATGGCGCATGTGTCAACCAATGCGCCATTACTATATATAACTTCTAATGGCGCACCGGCCTGTATGTGCGCCATTATCAGATCCCTCCATCTCGATCTCGATCCTCCATCTCGATCTCGATCCTCCATCTCGATCGCACCCGCACCTCCCGCTAGCTCTACCCATCGCAACCTCCCCGCCTCCACCGCCGGAGCACCGCCCGCCCTCAGCAGCCCAAGACATTTTGAACATATTTTTATTTTTTTACTATTTTTATAAAAAATATTACACTGTTATAATTTAAACAAGTTTGATAAACACAAATAAATATAAAAACATCATTTAAAATGCATAAAAATATTATCTGTTATGATTTAAACAAGTTTGAACATATTTAAACACAAGTTTGAACATATTTAAAATGCATATTATCAGATCCCTCCATCTCGATCTCGATCCCCCATCTCGATCTCGATCCCTCCATCTCGATCGCACCAAGACCTCCCCGCTTAGCTCTACCCATCGCAACCTCCCGCCTCCACCGCTGAGCACTGCCCGCCCCACAAGACCGCACATTTTGAACATATTTTATTTTTTTACTATTTTTATAAAAAATATTACACTGTTATAATTTAAACAAGTTTGATAAACACAAATAAATATAAAACACCATTCCCACTCCACCGCCGACCCCCTCGCAAGCACCTTTCCCCACTCCACCGCCGACGTCCCACCGCACCTCCCCGCTCCACCGCCGTCGGCGACCACTGCACCCTCTCCCCCGACCTCCCGCCCGCTCCACCGTCACAAATGGATGCAACTAAAATTGCAAAAAAACAAATTTGATTATATTTCCAAATAAGAAATTTGATGATATTTTCAAATAATAAATTTGATGACATTTTTTAAAAAATTATTTCTATTTTGATAAAAAATATTACTATTATGATTTAAACAAGTTTGAACATATTTAAACACAAATAAATATCAAACATCATTTTAAATGCGTAAATACAAAAATGGGGAGCCCGAATCGAACCCAGACCTCCTCGTGTGTGTGCTGCGTGCTGACCAGTCGGGCTATAGTGGGCTTGTTCTGATGGAGTGGGGGTTATGTGGTATATAACCTGACCAATCGGGCTAGTAAATTCTAATGGCGCACCGAGGCGTGGTGCGCCATTAGAGTGGTTGTACTTATGGCGCACTAGGCTCGTGTGCGCCATTAGATCCCTCTCCCCAGTTCACCTGTTCCCCTCTCACTGTTGCCTCCCTCCCTCCCTCGCCAGATCCACTCGATCCAACCGTCGCGCCGCCCTTGCTCCGCCCCTCCGTCTGTCAGCCAAGACGCCGCCGGTGCCGCCCGCCCGCTGTGGTCTTGCGCTGCCCACGCCGCCGCCCGACCCCCAGCAGAGTCCACCCCGCCGCCTCGCGCCCCGAACGGGATCGGCCGAGCCCCGCCGCCGCCTCCTCCCTCTCCTCCGCCAGCCCGCCTCTCCTCTCCTCCTCCTCCCGCAGAGTCCTCCTCCCTCCCGCCCGCCCACCGCCCCTGCTCTCCTTCGACCACGGTGAGCGAGACCTGACGAGCTCGGACCCCGACCCCGACCCCTTCGCCGACCCTGACTCCGACCCCTCCGGCGACCAGGTACCTCTCCTCCTTCCTCCTTCCTCTCTCTCCACCATTCCCCATTCCTTCCTCAGGCATGTGTTGTGTGACCTGAAAAAATATATTGCAATAGATTATCTGCAGTAGATCAAACTGCAGTGGATTACTCAATATATTGCCATTTGTTGAAGTGTACCTGATGATGCTTCTGTAGAAAATTCAATCTTCCTCCTCAGGCATGTGTTGTGTGACCTGAAAAAATATAAATGTGTTGTTTAGGCATGTTGCTTGTTTTCCTCCTTGAACTAGGATTATCACACTGGGCTTTGATTTTGATTGGGCATGAATGGTGCAATGGTGCATGAAAAGGAGAGGTGAAAAAATAATTATACTGGTACAAAAAGACTTGCTCTTGACTTGGAGGTAGAGAATGATTAGGGCTACTTAGTGAGGTCACTTTCACATTTGCTGGCACAAAATTGACAGGTTAATTAGCCAGAGAAGTAACTGTCTGTCTGCCAGGATCTTGGATAGTATTCTATTACCGAGAGGTAACTATCTTGGATACCATTCTATTACCAGGAGGTAAATTTTGGTGCCACTACTAGTCTGCTGCTAATGTAGACCTCACAATGATCGACCGTGGAAAACTGTTCAAGAAAGCCAAACAAGCAATCGGATTTAGGCATGTTGCTTGCTGAATTTTCACAATCGCATTTTTGTAACGAGGGTTTATCTTGGGTAGGACCAGGAGATGTCTAGGTACAATATTTTGGCCATATGGTTAACACACTGAATTTTTGTTTTTGTCTTCGAGATAGCTAACGGTTCATTCCAATTTTTGAGATAGCTAACAAAAGAAGAATACAACAAAGGAGGCAAAACCTACTTACACCAAAACTATAATCGAGTAGTATTTCTTAATGATACAAGTTGATGAATAATGTAGCAATGTGAGTGTATGATGTATTGCCATCCATTCACTGAATTTTTGGACAAAGTGTGTTAACTGAAATTTTTTGGCAAGGTGTTAACTGAATTTTTTGACAAAGTGTTAACTCGCCACTTATCTTCATTTCAAAGCCCAAGTTGCAGCCCTTTAGATTGACAAATGGATGTAGGTATCTTCTACTACATTTTGAGTATGGTTCTCGCTCACATCGTAGTTGTAATTCTACTATAAATTTGCACTATAAATCTATTGAGATTATACTGTTAATACACTGCAATTACATGTCTACTATAAATCTATTGAAACTTCACTTGTTTTTAGGCTAGTGCAGGGTGTTGCTTTATTGTGATGCCTCTGAATTACTTGTGATCACATTGAGAAAGACTTGCTAGTTTGTTGGGTTTTGTCTCCAACCATTGTATCGTGATGAACTTGCGGTACCCCGAGAGGTTCTTGAGTTTGCCGAATGTCGATTAACTTCCGCTCCGCAATTGGGCACTCCATATGTCCTATTTTCAGCAAAGGTCATGCTGAAATTTTCCGTGAATTTTAGCATGACTTTGCTAAAATAGTACATATGGGGTACTTGCGACTAATGCATGTTTTATGATCTGTTGTAAGGGTACTAATTGGTCTCTTCTGCTGCTTATCAGAGATGGCGGGAAGCAGCCACCGCCGATCTGCGACACCGCAGTACGAGTTGGATGATTCCAGTTCTTCACTATCATACTTGAGGCTTCAGTTGGATCCATGACGCTGGTATATAAAACGAGAGATCTCCCCTTCACCCATCTCATTATGATATCTGTTGTTTGCTACATCACTCATTTTCCCAAACTACAGAGGCTGCCTGACAGGTTTATGAACATGCTGATGGGTGAAGATCCGCCAAATAATGTGAAGCTACGACAGCCGGGCAGCTGGTTTCGCAGCAAAGGGATGTGCATTGGCGATCAAGAAGGGCCACATGTACTTGTCTCGTGGGTGGGAGAACTTCTACGGTGCCTACGACCTGTAGCTGGGGTACTTCCTTGTCTTCAGGTACGACGACGACGCCAACATGCTCATCGTGAAGGTGTACAACAAGACTATGTGTCGCATGCGATACGTCGCCGATGATGATGCCGACGCTCGCCTCTTCTTATTCCTCTACATTTGGCTTTGTCTCACATCGATTGTTAACGGTCATTGTTGCATTTTGGACAGGTAGGAGCAGCAAGAATGACATCAAGCTACTGACCAAAGCAGCAGCGACTATGGCTGTAGCGAAGCAAGAATGATTCGGGTCAGAGCGACAAAGAGCAGCGATTCTGCACCAGCATAGACAACAAGAAGGATGATCCGGACTGGAGTGCGGAGAAGAGGAGCAGAGTGAGGATGAGGAGCTACATCATGACGATGGGCATCAGTGAGGATGACCTAGCGCTGGTGGTGGCTGACCAAGGGCAAGAGATGGTGGTGGCTGACCATGGGCAAGAGATGGAGGTGGCTGAGGATGACCTAGCGATGGTCGTGCTCAAGGTGGCCTCGCGATGGTGGTGGTGCTCGACAATGACCACGCACCGGTGGTGGCGCCGGCGATCCCACAACCGGGCAACATGACCACGCCAATTGTGGTAGAAGACTACATCCCACTACCTCCATCGCCTCCACCGCCTCGCCGCTCTAGGCGATCAGGAGATGAAGGAGAAGAAGGAGAAGAACTGCCTACTTTGTCGTGTATGTCGATCTCCTATAGGTTAGCTATCCAAAATGATATATATATACTTAGTTACCTATGTTATCTCTAATATGCTTAGTTTCCTATAGGTTAGCTTCATTTTACCTAAGTTGGCTCTAATATACTAACTTAGAGCTTATATGCTTAGTTTCCTATAGGTTAGCTCCAAAATAACTTATGTTAGCACAAAATGATCAAGTTTACATAATAAGCTTATAGTCTTTTTCTTAATCTTCTTCTTTTCCAAAACTCTTCTTATTCTTCTTCTAGTCTTCTTCTTTTTCTTCTTCTAACTTCTTGTTTATCATTTTGCAGATTTGATTTAATTGACGGAAGCTTGTGTGGATGGGGTGCTTCTTTTCCATTTGTGTTTTTATTTTGTATGAATGTGAAACTTTTGTGAATTGATGGATAACGGTGTTGGATGAACAATGTGAAACTTTTGTAACGATTTGAACTATGTGTTGGCTATGAACGTATGTATATATGATGAAACTTGTGTGTTGGATATGATTGCTATATGGATGCTTGTTGTATATATATATGTGTTGAATATCTCATATGTGAAATAGTGACATGAGATTAAGAAGAAAAGAATTAAAAAGTTGTTACTAATGGCGCACTACAATGTGTTCTTACTGTAAGTATAGCAGATAATAGTGGCGATCTGTGAGCAAGATTAATGGCGCATCGCTGCGCGCCATTAGAATACTGATTCTAATGGCGACATGTGGTGCGCCATTAGAAAGAAATTCTAATGGCGTGATGCCAGTGGCGCACCAGCCATGCGCCATTAGAAGGCAAAACCAGTGCGCCACTAGCATGCCTTTTCCTAGTAGTGTATCGTGTTGGTTCCCAAAGTGGACAACCCAGAGAAGATCACCCAATTTAGGCCTATCAGTTTATGTAATGTGGTTTATAAGGTAATCTCAGCACACCTAAAGATTTTTCTTCCAGACATAATTAGTGAGACACAAAGTGCGTTTGTGCCAGGGCGCATCATAACTGATAATGTCATAGTGGCATATGAGTGCTAACATACGATGAAGAAGAGAAAGAAGGGGAAGTTTTGAACATGTGCAATCAAGTTAGTTATGCACAAGGCATATGACAGAGTTGAGTGGGTATTCTTGGAGGCCATGCTCACCAAATTGGGATTTCATGCTCAGTGGATTCAAATGGTGATGACTTGCGTAAGGTCGGTTGAGTATAAGGTTCGGTTCAACTCAAATGAAACGTTGACTTTTTCACCTACGAGAGGTTTGAGACAGGGGAATCCCCTCTCCCCATATCTGTTTCTCTTATGTGTTGAAGGACTATCGGCCCTTATTGCTCATGAGGAGGAGGCTGGTAACTTGATGGTATGCAGGTGTGTAGAGATTCGCCAATGATTTCTCATTTACTTTTTGCTAACAATTATATTATTCTCATGAGAGTAGACGCCCACAATGCAAACACCCCGCGTGGGATTTTAGATGAGTACTGTGCAGCCTCAGGTCAATTGGTGAGTGAATCAAAATGCTCTATATTTTTCAGTCCTAACACAAATGTGGAGGTGAAGGCAGAAGTATGTCAAATTCTGAATATTATGACGGAGTCTATTTCAGACAAATATTTGGGGTCTACCATCCATGATAGGGGTGGACCGTGTTGACTGCTTTAAACACATAATAGAAAGACACATAATAGAAAGAATTCAAGCAATGGTGAATGGATGGAAAGAGAGAACTCTCTCATTTGGAGGCAAAGAGGCTTTGCTGAAAGTGGTGGCCCAAGCCATCCCAACATATGCGATGGGTGTATTTAAATTCCTAAAGAAAATTTGCAAGGGAATCACTGATGCAATGTCGCAATATTGGTGGGGTGATGAGGCGGACCAACGAAGGATGCATTGGTTTGCATGGTGGAAGATGTGTATTCCGAAGGAGGTATGGGATTCCGGGATATTCATAGCTTTAAATTGGCAATGTTGGCAAAGAAGTGTTGGAGACTAATTGAGAACTTTGGTTCATTATGTGTACGAGTTCTGAGAGCGAAGTACTACCCTACAGGAGATATTCTGAATTGTCAACTAAAGAAGGGGTCGTCCTATGTGTGGCAAAGCATTTGGTTTGGAATTCAAACGTTCAAGAAGGGTTACATTTGGAGAGTAGGAAATGGAGAAAAGATTAATATATGGGATGATTGTTGGATCCCGAACAGTGCCTCCAAAAAAGTTTTAACAATAAGGGAGAATGAAGTACTTACTAAAGTGAATGAGTAAATTGACCCAATCATGGGAGAATGGGATGAGATGTTAATCCGGGAGAGTTTCTGGCATATTGATGCTGAACGCATACTACAAATCCCATTATTCCATGTGGAGATAAAGGACTATGTTGCATGGCATCTCACAAGGATCGACATTTTTTTAGTACGTTCTGCCTATTATAAGCAATGTGTCGTGGGTACGAACACCTATGGGACTGGAGCCCCTTACGGTTCGGCGGGGGGCGGAGATCGCACGAAGAGCGGATCGAGGCGATGCACACGAGCGATTTACCCAGCTTCGGAGCTCTCCGGAGAGATTATACTCCTACTGCTGCTTTGTGGTTTGTATTGAGTTCTTGCTCGAGAGCGTGAGTGTTTTCTGGTTTCGAATGCTTCGACCCCCCTCTACGTTGCGCATGGGCCTCCTTTTGTATGCTCAAGGGGTCACCGATAGGTGGCAACGTAGGCGAGGGCAAAAATGGAAAAGGAGTTGTGGTTGGTACAACTACCTGAACAATGTATCCTACCTAACCCTAACGGCAGGGGACAAAGGCATAAAATGCCCGTCCGTGTCGCCCAAACAGTGCAGAAAAGGGACCGTCAGGGGCACCACCGCTCGCCACGATGGCACTCTTGTCAGCGCCGCTTGCCACCTCGCACCGCTGGCTGCACAGCCTCTCGCCACGCGCGCCTGGAATGGTCCCATGGCGACACGTTGACGGATGCGCTGGAGCGTGGGTACAGAGTGGTGGCACTTGCCGCGGTCGTTGTCTTGCCGCGGTCGCAAGCTTGTCGCTCGCCGGGCCTTGCCGAGACGCGTGGCGCGTCGCGGCAAGTTCCTTGAGATGCCTTGGTTGGCCTTCCCAGCAAGCTCCTCTTGCCGGGGTCTTGTCTCCTTGACTTAAACACTTTGTTCTTGAATGGCTCCAAAGGAACCACGGAGGACCTTGGCGGTCACCCGGCAAGCCTTGCCGCTGGTGTCTGCGATCGCCCGTGCACAAGTTCGGGATACTAGGGTACCCCTACTCTAGTACACCGACAGGAGCCCCCGGGCCTGGGCCACACATGGCGCCGAGCGCTGTTGGGCGAGGCCCAAACAGGCACGGCACGCGCCCGGGCCATGCCGTATCTTACTCCAGATTCACCGCTTTCCCTAACGACACGCGCTGAATGCGCGCCGTGGGAGAGATCGTGGGTGGTTCTTTATTCGGAAAAGCGGAACGTCCGCCCCGTCCCTCTTTATAAGCAGGGGAAACATGGGCAGTTCCCCCATCTCGCTAGTTGCTGCTTCCAATCTCAAAAATCTCCGCCGCTCCCCCCTTCTTCCAAAGCCGAAAGAGAGCAGCGCTCCGCCCCCCATCGCCGCCGTCGCCACCAACACCGTCGATCTCCACCACCTCCGCCATGGCTCCGAAAGGCGGGAAGGCTGTGAAGTCGGCCGAGGCGCTGCGGCTTGAGGCGCTGCGAAAGGAGCGGGCAACTTTCCCCCTCGAGGTCGCCGTGAAGGAGCTGAGGGAGTGGTACTACCTCTTCTGGTCGACGGAGACGCGAGCGCATCCGCGCACGAAGGTACTCTCCGTCGCCGCCTCGGAACGGGCTCCGAACGGATACCCTTTCTTTGCGCTGTTCTTCTACTGTGGGCTCTGCACGCCTTTCTCTGAATTCTTCTATGACATTTTGAACACCTACGGGTTCCATCTCCTTGACTTCACCCCCAATGATGTTCTGACCATGGCAGTTTTCGCACATCTCTGCGAAAACTTTGTCGGAGTCCAGTCAAACGTAGCCCTGTTCCGCCACTTCTTTATGCCCCGGGTCGAGAGAGGAAAGCCTTTAGCCGGCGAAATCGCCTGGATCTCGAGAGCCGGCAAGAAGGAGGCTTATCTGGAGGGGGAGCTCCGCAGCCAATGGGAGGAGTGGAGAGCAGAATGGTGTTGGATTGTTGAGGAGAACCCGCAGCCGTTTACTGCCCTGCGCCAAGCCCCAACAGTGCGCGGCAATGATTGGAGCACCCTGGCCGCGGACGACGATAAGCTGAAGATTGCCATCACCCGGATTTTGCGGCTCAGGCTTGCCGGTTTCATCAGAGGCGCTGTTGGCGCTGATTTTTTCGCCGCCGATCCCCCGCAAGAGAGGAGGAGACCCGCCTGGAGTTCAGGGTCCGGGCGACATCATGAGGCTGCGCCCGGGCCTCAATTTTAACTTCACCGTCTTGTAACTGGATGCGATGCTCAAGGAGCTGTTCAAGCACGACCCTCAGCATCCTGAATGGTTCAGGTTGCCGCAGGGCGTCGTTCCGTTGTGCAACAATTCTTCGCTCGATCGCATCCGCGCAATGATGCCGTAGTGCGACTCACATGGAATTGTTCCATCTTGGCAAGAGCCCGCAGACGACATCGTGCAGCAGTGCTTCGACGGCTTGGTGGAGGTGGCGATCCGCTCTGATGAACAGAAGAGCCTCACCCGCGACACCACCGATGCGGAGATGCGGCACATCGCCACTAGGGCGGAAGAGGCGGCGGCGGCCGCTGCCGCGGGTGAGTTTGGATTCATCGTGGAGGAGGTAGAGGCAGCCGAGGCGGCAAGCCTTGCCGATCGAGATGAGCTTGCTGGAGAGCTTGCCGACGAGGGAGAGCTCGCCGAGCCTGAAGCCGAGTCGAGCGAGCCCGCCGAGGGTGCGAGCGGCCCACCATCTTCAAGCGGCTTGCCGCAGGCAGAGCCCCCAGCGCAGCCAAGAAGGCGCCACCGTAGGGCCGGGGACGTAGCAGGGCGGCAGATGGGTCAACAGCCGCCGCGCCGCGGGACACGCTCCACCGCGACAAGCACCGTTGCCGCGGGAGCGTCTCACGCCACTACGGCAACTGGAGCATGTTCCTCCCGGACCACCGCTTCTGATTCTGCCGCTGCCCCCGCCAAGCAGTGGAGGGAGCCTACTCCTCTGCCTCGTCGCGCCGGAAGAGGGCCGGACTTCGACCTCTCCGCGCTCAGCTCCAAGGAGGAAGAAGAAGAGTAAGATTCTTTGCTGCATTTGTAATTCTTCAATTCTTTCTGTTTTTGTCTTGTATCTGATTTGCTTCACTCTGAACTTATTCCTTTTCAGGACCCTGGCCCAGAGAGCGGCGAAGAGAGCCAAGGCTACGGTGATTATCATCGAGGACGAGCCCACCGCGACAGCAGGGGGCGCGCCCGAGACCATCTTGCCGGACCCGGCAACTACTCCCCAAAGCAGCCCCCAGCGCAACCCCCATCGTAAGTATCCGTTTACTTCCCGTTGTTGGGCGTGCATGGGTGCTCTTTATTTGCTGATATCTGTCTTATTGGTTTGTGTAGGAGCAGAACAGCCTCACCGGGAGCAACCGGAAGCCGCCCCTGAGATGCTATCTGCTTCGACTACGCCGCCAAGGGAGGATTCCCCGCAGGGGAGCATTCTTCGGCAAGGGAGAAGTCTCCGGCAAGGGAGAGTTCTCCGGCAAGGGACGGCACCAGCGACCCCCCGGTGGTGGAGCCCATGACTGCAGAGCCTAGCACAGGTAATCCTTCTTGCCAGAAAACTTCCCCTGGGTTCTTCTTCTTCTGATTTTTCTTCTTGGATTTTTGCTTGACTTATCTCCCTCTTCCGGTCTTCAGATCCATCTTCCACAGAGCCGATGGAGACCGAGGCCACCGACGAGGAGAACGCGCGCGGCAACACCAACGACGCCGCTGCCACCGAAGAGGAAGCCGGTGCCGATGATCCAGCCGGCGAGGAGGCCGCCAAAGCTGCCGCCGCAGGAGCTGGCGAGGGGTCTGGCGATCGCACTGACGGCCCCGAGGCCGCAGGAGCGCAAGGCGCTACGCCGACCGCTGATCCCTCCTCCGCCGCCGCAGCGCCAGGCCCCGAACAACCCCAGCCCGGCGCCTATCTGAAGGCCGGCGATGGCGTCTTCATCAAGCTCCCCTGGGCGTCAAGCTCCAGGGCGCCGGTCGAAGGAGAAGTCTTTGACGGAGAAGTGCTCGCCTCCGCTGGGCTGACGCTGGTTGACGCGCCGAGCAGCAGCAGGGGCGAGCCTGAGGAGGAACAGCTGCTGCGGAGGCTGCTGTCGCTCTATCGCGCCCGGCAAGCCAAGCTGGAATCCCGGGAAGCACTTGTCGCGAAGGCGGGAGTGGATATTGAGAAGCATGCGGAGGAGCTTCGGAGTTGCAACCAGGAAGCCCTCCGGTCCGTTGCAGAGGAGCGGGCGCAGCTCGTCGAAGTGCGGAACGCCTTCCTCCTCGAGAAGGCCGAAGCTGAGGAGCAACAGCGGCTTGCCGCCGAGGATCTATTGGCGCGGGAAGGAGAGTTGGCGCAGCAGAAGGTCAAGCTGGACAGCCATGAGGAGGAGCTTGCCGCGCGCGAGCAAACCCTTGGCGGGGCTCTCAAGGAGGCAAAAGATGCTGCAGCAGCTGCTGAGGCCGCCAAGAAGGAGCTGGAGGCGAAGGTGACGCAGCTAGAGGCCGATCTCAAGGCGAGGGATGAAGAGCTTGCCGCGCTCCAGCGTGAGCGCGAGAAGGACGGCCACGCCCATGGCGAGCTGCAGGGTCGTCTCCTCGAGAAGGGCAAGGAGCTGAGCACCGCCAAGGACTCCAACACTGATCTTGAGTTGAAGCTGGCTACTTTGACCGAGACGCTGGACGGCGCCAAGGAGCGAGAGGTGGCCTTGAAGGAGGAGATCAAGGCCAACGAAGCGCTGCTGACGAGGGCCGCCAAAACCCAGAACATTTTTAGGGAGACTGTGGAGCTCTAGACAGAGGGTCTCGTGAACATCGCTGCAGTCATCGACGAGGAGCTGGCGCAGCTGGGGATGGAGGATTTCGGGTATTCCTCCGATGAGAACCTCCAGCCCAGCGCGAAGCTTACTTTGTTCTTCAAGGGCGTGGCGACGGCCCTCCAGCAACTCCGGGAAAGGATCCCAAAGCAGCTAGCCGACGAGTCACTCACAATCTGCGCGAGAGTTCTTCAAAAGGTGTTGGTGAAGGTGGCCTTCCGCAACCTAGGCCTCAACCTCACCAATGTCCTTAAGAAGCTGCCTCCGGATGCTGATCTGGAAGAGCTCAAGGCCCTTGTCGCACCCATTGTGGACAAGGTGAATGAAGTCAAGAGAGTTGACGGCGATCGCGTAGATTAGGCCGCCTGTTTTCTCCTTTTCTTGCCGCTGCTAGTCATGTTACGAGAACAATCTATTAGAGCTGCGACAAGTTATCTCGTAATATAACTTTTATTTTGGGTATCGATCGCTATGTTATTTCCTTTACTTGATTCCTTCCTTTGTATGTTTTTGCCCTCGCGCCAGGGAACTTGCCAACAGCAGCACCCTTGCAGCGTCTTGCCGAGTGCGAACATCGCACCTGTCAAGGTGCTGCTACCGCAAGAAACCTTGTCGCAACTAGTCGCAGCACACTTAAGTTGTTGAGCGGACTCGAAACAAAGTAAGGGCGCAACTAGCTACGAGTTGGTTCCTCCGTGCACAGGTTTTCCATACAAAGCACAGTCCGAGGAAGATAACTTAAAACATTTTAAAACTGATTGCTCAAACTTTGGCAACTTAGCTTTTCTGTCGTTTGCGTCCCGGCAAGGCGAAGTTTTCTTGAACGATGCCTGGTCCACACCATTATCTCCTCCTTCCCCCCGGCAAACTTGTGGGCGAGGGAACCTTTCTGTTGAGAAAAAGAAAGAAGAGAAAACAAAGATATGGAGCCTTAAGGCTCGTTATTGCTTACCGGGGGTAGGTGCTGCACAAAGTGTCAGATAACACATGCAAAAAATAGAAAGCATGCAATTGACAAGATGTGCGGAGCACATGAACTTTATTTATGCACGGGGTCTGCGCCCGTCTTTGTACAAAGGATTACATGCAACAGCGTCAAGACTTGTACAAAAGGTGGTTGCTGGAACAGGTTCCGACAACCGCACCTTACGGGTAAAACTTACGAAGATGCTCAATGTTCCAGGAGTTGCTCACCGGCAAGCCATCTTCAGTCTCAAGGCGGACAGCGCCAGGCCTAGTGACTCGTTTCACCCGGTAAGGGCCTTCCCACTTTGGCGTCAACTTGTTGGAATTCTTGGCGGATTGAACGCGCCGAAGAACAAGGTTGCCTTCCTCGAGACTTCTGGCATTAACTTTGCGGCTATGGTAGCGGCGCAAAGCTTGCTCAGACGAGCAGCTCAGACAAAGAGCTCAAGACGATCCTCCTCAAGGAGCAGCGTCATCTTGTCGCAGCTGCTCTTGCTCAAGATCATCATAAGCGAGCACTCGAGGCGATCCGTGATACGAAGTTCCGTGGGGAGAACTGCCTCGCTCCATAGACTAGAGCGAAGGTGTTTGGCCGCTGGCTTGATTTGGCGTCGCCCCGATCGATCAAGAACCACCGCAGCTCCTCAATCCAGCTTCTTTTCAGACTTGTGCAGCTTGTCGAAAGTCCTGGTCTTGAGCCCGCAGAGACTTCAGCATTTGCCCTCTCCGCTGACCGCTGCTTCTCGGGTGAGCAATGTGGCGAAGGCACCTTGGCGCCAAGATCTTGGACGATCGCAGAAGGTGCGGCTCGTGAATTGTGTGCCGTTGTCGGTGATGATCCTGTTAGGGACCCCAAAATGGCAAACAATCAACCTGAAGAACTTGACTGCTGACTGTGCTGTCACCTTCCTCACTGCTTCCACTTCCGGCCACTTTGTGAACTTGTCGATTGCAACGTACAAGTACTCAAAGCCCCCGACAGCTCGGGGAAAGGGGCCAAGGATATCGAGCCCCCAGACCAAAAATGGCTAGGATAAATGGATCGTCTGGAGAGCTTGAGCTTGCTGGTGTATCTGCTTGGAACGGAACTGGCACGCTTCACACTTGGTTACTTGTGGAGTTGCATCCTGGAGGGCTGTCGGCCAAAAGAAACCTTGCCGGAATGCTTTGCCGGCAGGCGCTCTTGCGCCAATGTGGTGACCACATATACCTCCATGTATCTCTGCCAACAGCTTCTGTCCATCTTCCCGGTGAATACACTTCAATTTCACACCGTTGAATCTTCTTCAGATAAAGGTGTTGTCGATAAACCGGTACATACTTGATTGCCGGGCTACTCTTTCCGCTTCTTCTTGCTCTTCGAAGTTCTCCGTCTCAAGGAAACGGACAATCTGCTGTGCCCATGCCGGAGCTTGCGGCTCGACAACAAGGACTAAAGGCACATATGTTGCTGCGGAACATCCGCTTCTCGGCGAGAACTCGTGGCTCACCGAGCTTGATGTTCCCAGCAAGCTTGCCAGAGCAAAACTTGTCGGGAGCGCCTCGCTTCAACGAACAAACCCTAGGGCTTGTCGGAGCGCGACTCCTCAGCATTTGGTGTTGATCTTGGGGACCTTCTTGGGGCGGCTTCGGAAGCTCGCCGAAAATAGTCACCAGAAATCAACTTCCTTTTCTTGTTCTGCCCGCTGATGGTGTTACGATGGTTGAGTCAATTTGAGCACAAAGATCCCGGTTCCACAGTAACTTCAAGGCGCGACTTTGACAGCCATCGCAATGTCGCTTCGAGCTCTTGGAACATGTTCCATCTGTAGGTCGTCAAAGTGCTCTTCTAACTTTCTCACTTCATCAACGTAAGCTTCCATCAACGGACTCTGATAATTCTTGTTTACTTGGCGGACAACAAGCTGCGAGTCACCCCTGACAATGAGCTTCTTGATCCCAAGGTCAGCTGCAATCCTGAGACCGGCAAGCAAACCTTCATACTCTGAAGTATTGTTTGTTGCTTGCTCCTTGGGAAAGTGCATCTGGACTACGTACTTGAGGTGCTCTCCGGTTGGTGCGACAAGTAGCACGCCTGCACCGGCGCCTTGCAGCGAGAAGGCACCATCAAAGTACATCAGCCACTCTTTGTTTGCCTCCTTGACGGGGATGCTCGTTTCTGGAGTTTCTTCATCTGGTGTTTGCGTCCACTCTGCTATGAACTTTGCCAATGCCCGGCTCTGGATAGTTGAAGTGCTCTCAAACTTGAGGCCAAAGCTTGATAGTTCCAAAGGCCCACTCGACAATCCTGCCTGCTGCTTCGGATTCTGCAAAGATCCTCTTCAGCGGAAAACGAGTGACAACTGTGATCTCATGTGCTTGGAAGTAATGGCGCAGCTTTCTCGAGGCCATGAGAAGGCCGAAGCAATTTCAGACACCGAGTACCTTGACCTAGCCCCCTGCAGAAGGGAACTGACAAGGTAAACTGGGCGCTGCACCATTTTCTTCTGTTTCTCCTCCTGTGCCTGCGCAGATCCATCTTTGTCGGGACCAGATCTTGTTGGGGAAGCCCCTTGCTTGTCGCTGGATGCATCTGTTGTGGTCGCTGGCTCATCATCCGCCTCCCTCTCCGCTACTAACGCAGCACTAACCACTTGATTGGTTGCTGCTAGATACAGTAGCAACTTCTCTTGTGGCTTAGGTGCGACAAGTATTGGAGTGGAGGACAGGTATCTCTTTAAGTCCTGCAGCGCAGCCTCCGCTTCCGGAGTCCATTTCATTGGACCCGCCTTTTTCAATATTTTGAAAAATGGCAGGGCGCGCTCAGCAGACTTAGAGATAAACCTGCTGAGAGCAGCCACGCAGCCTGCAAGCCTTCGTACATCCTTGATGTGCTTCGGTGCCTCAATCTGCTCAATGGCCTTGATCTTGTCGGGGTTGGCTTCAATTCCCCGCTGAGACACGAAGAACCCGAGAAGCTTGCCGGAGGAGACTCCAAACACACACTTCTCGGGGTTGAGCTTGAGGTTGATCTTGCGCAGATTTGCAAAGGTCTCGTCTAAATCTTGAATCAAAGTTGCCTTGTCCTTGCTCTTGACCACTATGTCATCCATGTAAGCTTCTACATTTCTGTGCAACTGTGGCTCAAAAGCGTCATGGACTATTCTTGCAAATGTTGAACCAGCATTCTTCAAACCGAAAGGCATTCGTACGAAATAGTACGTGCCACATGGAGTGATGAATGCGGTCTTCTCCTCATCCTCTTCTGCCATGAATATCTGATGGTATCCTGAGTATGCATCAAGCAATGAAAGCAAATCACATCCGGCCGTGGAGTCAACAATCTGGTCAATGCGCGGCAAGGGAAATGGGTCTTTGGGACAAGCTTTATTAACATTGGTAAAGTCGATACAAAGCCTCCATTTCCCGTTTGCCTTATGCACGACTACAGGATTGGCCAACCACGTAGGATGGAGCACTCCTCTGACAAGTCCTGCTGCTTCCAACTTCTTGATTTCTTCTGCAATGAATTCTTGGCGCTCTACTACTTGTTTCCTGACTTTCTGCTTGACGGGCCGCGCATGAGGACAGACGGCAAGGTGGTGCTCAATTACTTTCCTGGGAACACCGGGGATGTTAGACGGTTGCCATGCAAACACGTCGACATTCGCCCGCGGGAAAGCAACGAGCGCGCTTTTCTATTTAGGGTCGAGAGTGGTACTGATGGTGAAGGTACCACCAGTGCCGTCCTCCTTGGCGGGCACCTTCTTGGTCTCTGGCGGAGCTGCCTTTGCCTTCTTACACTTGCCGGTGGAGCTAGATGGTGCGTCCTCGACGGTAGCGCAGCACTCCGAAGAGGTGCGCTTGCCGGAGTGGGCATCAGAACTCTTGCCGGACTTGGTCTTCTTCCCCCCGGGAGCTTCAGCGGCAAGTGTCTTGCATTCTACTGCGGCTGCTGCTTCCCGGCAGATCTTGTCGGCGCAGATAAGAGCATCCTTCTTGTCTCCAGGGACAGAAATGACACTTATCGGGCCTGGCATCGTGAGCACGTTGTAGGCATAGTGAGAGGCTGCCATGAACTTGGCGAGCGCTGGACGGCCGAGTATCCCATTGTAAGGCAATGGAAAATCAGCAACGTCAAAAGTGACCCTCTCAGTCCTGAAGTTTAACTCGCTGCCAAATGTCACCGGCAACGTGATCTTTCCCTTTGGGTTTCTCCTTCCCGGGTTGATTCCTTGGAATGTGCCGGTCTCTTCGAGCTCGCTGTCAGGGATCTGGAGTTTCTAAAGTACCGCGGAGGAGATCAGGTTCAAGCCGCCCCGCCACAACTAGCATCTTAGTGACCTTGAGGTTGCGGATAGTTGGTGAAACCAACATCGGCAAGCACCCGACCGCAGTTATGCGATCAGGGTGGTCCTCAATATCAAAGATGATAGGCGTGCTGGACCATTTCAGAGGCTTGCGTGACTCGACGGGTGGTTCTGCCGCATTGACTTCCCGCACCCACTGCTTGAGCTGGCGGTGTGAAGTATGCAGAGAAGCACCGCCGTCAACGCATAGGACCTCTATGGCTTTCTGGAACTCCTGCTCATCGGCCTCGTCATCATCCATCTCTTCGTCTTCATCGTTATCTTCATCCTTGTTGCGGCCGCAGGGAGGCCTGTCTCCTTGCCGCTGCTTGGCCTTGCCGCGGCGTCCTCCCCGGCCAGGACGTTTCTTGCCGGATCCTCCAGTACCTTCTTGGGCCTTCTCCTTGTCGCGCCGCTCGTACTTAGCCTTTTGCTGCTCGACAAGCTGCTCGACCTTCTTGCAGCTCTGGAGATCATGGCCCTTGGTGCGGTGGATCTTGCAATACTGCTTGCCGGAGCCGTCCTGCTTGTCGGCGGCTACCACAGCTTCCGCTTTCTTGGCGCCACCTCCGTTGCCGGACTGCTCGACGACTAGCACATCTTCGCCTTTCTTCTTCCTGTTGTTCCGCCGCCGGTTTTTCCTTGCCGGGGCGGCATCCTCACTATCAGATCCTCCTGCTCCTGCATTCTCTCCGGGGAGTTTCCTCCCTTCCTCAGCACGTGCACACTTGTTGGCCAGGGCATATAGCTCACTGACGTCTCTGATCTTGCACATCGCCATCTCCTCCCGCATCTTGCAGTTACACACGTTCTGATGGAACGCGCTGATGACCGCGACAGGGTGGACATCTGGGATGTTGCGCTGTACTTGGCTGAATCTCTGAATATACTTGCGCAGGGGCTCTCCTTCCTTCTGGGCGGGCAGATGAAGGTCGCTCTCTTGGCCATGAGGCTTGTGGCCGCCTGTAAAGGTGCCGACAAACTGATGGCACAGATCCGCCCATGAGGATATGGAGTTGTCCGGCAAGTGCATGAGCCAGGATCTGACATTGGGCTTGAGCACTAGCGGGAAGTAGTTGGCAAGGATCTTGTCGTCGCGCCCCCCGGCAGCTTGCACCGCGATGGTGTAGATGCTGAGGAACTCCGACGGATGCAACCTGCCGTCGTACTTCTCTGGTACATCCACTACTAGGGAAAAGCCTAGCAGCAGCGCGGGTTTTGGGCCTATCAGTAGCGCGGGCACAAGCGCTACTGATAAGGCGCTACAGCTAATGCTTAGCAATAGCGCTGCTTGACGACGCCATCGCTAAATTGACTTACTAGCAGCGGTTCTTTAGAACATCGCTATCGTTAATTAGTAGTAGCGCTTCTCTAACCCGCACTACTACTACTATTTAGTATTTTATTTCTTTTCTGCTTCATGTTATATTCATACACCTTTACACAAGTTTTCATACAACAGGAATTTAGAGATTGTTTTACATCATAATGAGTAATTATATCATGGGGTGAAGAATCAGGACTAGTTTCAAGAGGATGTCCATCCACTTGAAACTAATCCGTGGTTCTTTCACCCAATGATATAATAATATCATCATCATCATCATATCATTAACAACTTAGCATCATAATACCTCATTGTCATATAACACCTCCTCAATATCATCGTTTGCATCATTGACATCACATAACACCTCCTCAAGATCATCATTATCAACTCTAACACATTACCACATAATAAACATATTGTACCTCATAGGACCTATTACATTCGATTAAGACCTACTGCATTTTCTAAGGTAAAATAACAAAAACAAGATAGCCCCCGACTCTCCATTATGGAGAATGGAGATTAGCCTGCTCCCATTCTTGCCTTTCGCTGAATGTTACTTCCAAGAACCTCCTTGCGAATGTCCATACATTTCTTCCATTCTCCGATGATCATGTGTTCACGGTTTTAGAACCGATATGCACAGTGAGCTCCCTAGATTTACCTAGCAAGTATGTTCGAATCGAGAGGCTACCATGCAGACACATCGATGAGGCACACAATCCATCGAGTTTCATTGAAAAACATAATAATAACTTTGTAGTTAGCAATGATGTACTAGTTTTAGAAGTATGCAAAAATGCACGAATGTCGTAATAGTAAAAAATCTTACCAGGTATCTCCAGAGAAGTTATCGTTGTTCAACACATGCACTAGTGGCACGATTCACCATAATTTGGAGGAGTTCGATAATAGGCATTGTAATTCTCAAGAAGAGTACAAAATGCGATCGATGATTTTTCTCCTTATATGTTAATTGGGTGCCTTCGTGTAGTGGGTTTTATCTACCATCTTCCGCATAGTCTTTGAAGAATCAAAATAAGCTGTCAATGGAAATAAGCTATCAACTATTTTGAAATAAAGAATATAAATTAGTTAATAACTATGTTTGATAAACTCACATAGCGGTACAATCGGCAGCGTATCAACAAGGACCAAAATGTCCATATTGTCTTCCTCGCTATGAGGATCACCAAGATCCATGGTGATAATCATACCCTCATCAAAACCATACATTTTGCAAAGTGCTTCCCAATTTTGGCAACCAAAATGGGTTACGCTCTGAGCATTGTACATATTTACTTCAAAATCCATATCATGATGGGTCCTTAGGTGTATTTTCTTTGTTTCAAAATTTTCATGGTCTTCAGAACCCATCCTCTCCAAGACATAGCGTCTTGCATGGCATGGGATAAGCTAGTCGAATTGTAAAATATGAAAATTAGACGTTGAAATAGTTGAAGTCATGCTTAATGGAGAAAAAACTATTGTCGCTGCTATGCATCTTTGTATGAACATCGCAGGTCTCCTCGAGCTTAATGCTGAAGCGGCGATCGTCAGTCCCACCCGAACGAACCTGTCGCACATACCTCGATCGTCGTGGCACCAGGTACACTTCGGAGACCGTAAATCGTCCGAGTACGACATTTCCTACAATCATAATTCAAATATTAAACTTGTACATATTCTAGCACAAGTCATGTCAGAATTCACGACAAAATCCGGCATGACCTTTGCTAAAAAAGGACATATCGAGCGCCTGAAATTTGTCGGAATGGAAATTAATCAACACTCCGACAAAACATAGGCCACTCGGAGATGTAAACTGAACATGAACGGCCACTTGGGCAACCACATATCCTATTTGAGCAACAACACAAAATATACAAGGATATTTGGCTGGTCTCACCTCGATGTCGGAGGGGTACGCCGGTGACCGGGATGACGGCGGGTTGTCGGAGGGGGTCGGTGACGGGACGACGGAGGTCACCAAACCATATAAGTTATCACTAGCAACAAAACATGTTCAACTAGTTTTATTAATTCAACTAGTTCTTACTAAATATAAACTTACTATAAATAGAAAAAACTAGTTCTTTCTAAAAATAAAGTAGTTCAACTAGTTATATTAATTATCTTACTAAAAATAGATTAGTTCTGTTAATTCAACTAGTTCAACTAGTTTATTAATTTACTTACTAAACTAGTTCAACTACAACTAAAGTAGTTCAACTACCACCACTACTACTAAAAATCTAGTACTAACTAAGCTAAATTAACATCTACTACTACTAAATTAACATCTAGTACTAGCTAACCCTAAATTAATATCTACTACTAAATCTAGTACTAACTAGTGGCAGGGGATGGGGGGCGACGGAGAGGTAGCTAGGGGCGGCGAGGTCGAGGGCGGTGGGAGGCGGGCTGCCGGCGGAGGAGGGAGGAGGGGCGGCCACAGGCGGATGGAGGAGGGCGGTGGCGGAGGAGGGAGGGGCGGCCGCAGGTGGAGGGGAGGATGTGCGAGGAGGATGGAGGAGGGACGGAAGGAGGGGAGTACCTCGGCGGCGGACGAACGGCGGCGGCGGCGGCGGCGACGGAGGACGACGGTTGTCGCGGGCAAGAGTGAGATTGTGAGTGTGAAGGGCCGGTCCTCCCGTGGGGATAAGGTAGGGATAGTTGTAGCGCGTTTGACAAAAAGCGCTACAGCTAACGTAAGTAGCATGAGCGCTTACAAGATAACGCGCCATCGCTATAGCTAGCGGGGGCCAAGGTCATGGCAACTATAGCAGATGGCCAGATGCCTCAAACGCCTGCTGCTACTTCCAAGTCGATGGCGCGTTTGGCAGACACGCGCTGCTGCTAAGTAGCAGTAGCGTGGTATTTTGAAGCACGCTGCAGATAAGATTCTGTGTATAGGCTTTTCCCTAGTAGTGATCTGGCTTGAAGTTCTTTGTGCTGGGCCACTAGACTTGCCGCAGCTCACGAGTGAACGCAGGGCAACCTACCGCGTACGGCAAGTCGCCTGGTTCCCCTGGCGCATGCATGTCGACAGCAGGCCCAGCGCGCTGGTCTGATTGACGCCGCGCTTCTCATTGACGCCGATCGCAGTACGAAGCGTCTTCTTGCTGTCGTTTTGAAGAACTTGGCACCGATCGCGACGAGCTCGTGGATCTGATGACGCCGGAGTCGATGTCGAGGTTGACCCGCGAGTCGGCGATCTTGGCCTTCGGGTGGAGAGTGCACGGTGGTTGCACCCCACCGTCTTGTCGCCATCGGCTCGTGCTCGCAGTCTTGCCGCGGCTTCGGCGTACTTTCGGTTGCCGGAGGCCGCCGTTGGCGGCCGATGAGACTCTGAATGGTGGCCCTCCAATCGTCGATCTTGTCCGCCGTTGGTGGGTAATCCAGGAGCAGTTGAGCTCGTGCCAAAGCTTCTTCCGAAGTTTTGGGTGGCGGTGGCGAACGGTGCGAGGAGCGGGATATGCTCAGTCTCCCAACTGGGTTGGAAGGAGCAGTATCCCGTCCGGGCAACCGTGTCTTGCTCGTGCCAGCATGTTGGCGCGCATGCTGGTCTTGAGCATCCCGATATCCACCAGCTCGATCTCGGTCCAACGAACGTATGGTACCGTGAGTACAATGACGCTGTCGGTCCCGTGCCTCCTGAGATGGGCGCGGTGCATGTACGGAAGCTGAGGTTTGCGCAGCCTTGTCCTTGGACCTAGCGGCGGCGTGAGCTCCCTCGTCGACGCCCAATCCTCCGCCGGCGTCTACCCCACCACCCGTTTGCTCCAGTGGCGGTGGGACCGACGTGGACGGAGCAGCCACCTCTGAAGCCTTCTTCTTCGGTGGCATGTCGATAAAGATGATGAAGAAGATGAAGATCTAGCTCGCGTGAACGCCGGATCGGGTTCACACAACCTCGACGCCCCCTACCTGGCGTGCCAAAGATGTCGTGGGAACAAACACCTATGGGAACGGATCCCCTTACGGTTCGGCGGGGGGCGGAGATCGCACGAAGAGCGGATCGAGGCGATGCACACGAGCGATTTACCCAGCTTCGGAGCTCTCCGGAGAGATAATACTCCTACTGCTGCTTTGTGGTTTGTATTGAGTTCTTGGTCGAGAGCGTGAGTGTTTTCTGGTTTCGAATGCTTCGACCCCCCTGTATGTTGTGCATGGGCCTCCTTTTATATGCTCAAGGGGTCACCGACAGGTGGCAACGTAGGCGAGGGCAAAAATGGAAAAGGAGTTGTGGTTGGTACAACTACCTGAACAGTGTATCCTACCTAACCCTGACGGCAGGGGACAAAGGCATTAAATGCCCGTCCGTGTCGCCCAAACAGTGCAGAAAAGGGACCGTCAGGGGCGCCACCGCTCGCCACGATGGCACTCTTGTCAGCGCCGCTTGCCACCTTGCACCGCTGGCTGCACAGCCTCTCGCCACGCGCGCCTGGAAAGGTCCTGTCGGTGTCAAAACCGGCGGATCTCGGGTAGGGGGACCCGAACTGTGCGTCTAGGCGGATGGTAACAGGAGACGAGGGACACAATGTTTTTACCCAGGTTCAGGCCCTCTCGATGGAGGTAATACCCTACGTCCTGCTTGATTAATATTGATGATATGGGTAGTACAAGAGTAGATCTACCACGAGATCAAGGAGGCTAACCCTAGAAGCTAGCCTATGTATGATTGTTGAGATGTAATGTTGTGTCCTACGGACTAAAGCCCTCCGGTTTATATAGACACCGGAGAGGCTAGTGTTACACAGAGTCGGTTACAATGGTAGGAGATCTACATATCCGTATTGCCAAGCTTGCCTTCCACGCCAAGGAAAGTACCTTCCGACACGAGCCGAGTCTTCAATCTTCTATCTTCGTAGTCCGGGAGTCCGGCGGATATTGATAGTCCGCTGTCCGGACACCCCTAGTCCAGACTCCTCAAGAGCCCCGAACCAGGCTTCAATGACGATAAGTCCAGCGTGCTTGTAGTCTTCGCGTTGCAAAGGCGGGTTCTCCTTTGAATTCCATGTTCTGCCCGAATAGTGTCCGCTTCACCTCGAATCTCGTGTTTCTTGGCTTCTACGCCAAATTATGGCCCTCTTCCACGCGTCGCATCGAATGCGAAAAGCCAGGAGTCTTTTACATTTTACCCCCCGGTAGTGCGGGTCACCTGCCTATTAAAGGGGCAAGGATCCAGATCCGAACCGCACCATCTTCCTCCCGCGTATACTCCATCGAAGCGCCTCTGACCCTGACATCCATTCCACCATGGACCATCAACGCGGCTCTTCCTCACGCGCTCCCTGCCCATCGCTGGGGGATTGGAGGAGGTGCTCTATTTCGCACAACGAGCTAGTAAAGCTCCAAACAGAGGGATTGCTTCCTCCGGCCTTCATGGTTCCGGTCAGAGCCGGATTGGTTACTTATCGAGGTGGGAGGCAGGCGGAGGACACCCCAAGCCCCAACAGGGGGGAGCGGGTGTGTTTCGTCCCCTATCTAATAAGGGGGCTCGGATTTCCAATACATCCGTTCCTCCGCGGGCTCCTGAAGTTCTACGGACTCCAGCTCCACCACCTCGCCGCCCGCCTCTGTGCTGCGCGCCGCGGGCTACGAGCTCTTTGCGAGCTATTCCGGGCGCCGAGCCCCATTTCGCATTGTGGAAGAGGCTGTTCGCCTCGCACTCGCTCTCACCAGGGGTCCATATATCAAGTAGGCGGCGCTGAGATATGGCGATCGCTGGGACCGGATACCTATCCGCACCCCAAGAGGGCGTCCGAAGACTGGCCCTCGGAGTGGTTTTATATTGTAGACGCTCCGCTGCCCGACCCAATCCGGATAGGCCTCCTGGAGTTTGATGTTGCTCCCTTGAAGAAACGCCTCAGCTGGCGCCCGCGGAGCCCTCGTTTGGAGGAAGACAAGAGCGTCCACTACTTGATGGGCCGAATAAGATTAATGGCTCATTCCGGCTTGACCATGATTGGAGTCATGGCGACGTGCATCAAGCGGGGGGTGCAGCCACTATAATACAGAGGCCACCCCATGTGGGATTTAAATGGGGAGGACGATGCCACCCGGCACGGCCGCAAAGGGCCGGATTCGACCGAGGATCTGGTGAAGATCCTGTCCGGTCTGTACAAGGGGGAGAAGGAGGACTTCCTTCGTCTGAACCCTGTGGATGGGTTTTCTATGGTCAATCCCAGAGGATGGGTAAGCGAACACCCCAAAAGGGCCTTCACCCGTATTTTCGAAGTTTTAAGCTTCTTACATTATGTCTCCGGCGCAGGGTCTACGCTGGACTGTAGGGGACATGCTGAGTCCCGCTCCACAACCCGAGGATCCGGAAGGATCCCTGGGTCCGGCCTCCGAAGAGGATCCGGACATCGGGGTGGAGCTAATCGACGGGGTGTATCACCAGCTAAGCATTGATGATGCTTTGGTCGCCATTACGGCGGACTACCCCGGGCTAAACTCGGCATCCCAGGTGACCAAGACCGAAGTCCGGACACCGTTATCTTATCCTTGCCTATTCTGACCTGCGCGAACGCTGGTGTCTTGCAGGAAGCGCCAATCCGGCCGGGAGCCGAGCCTGCGGCGGCCGACTTACAGAGGTCAGGCCGAACCAGCAGGAGGAAAAGGAGCACTGTGCGGGCGGAAACGTCGCCGCAGAGGTATAGCTCGTGTTCGATCTTTCTGAGCAATGTTCCGAGGAAACTTCTAAGTGCTCATGATCTTTATAGAAGAAAAAGCGCTCGCTGGACTGCGGGCGCAGGAATAGCCGACCCAATCAACACCAGCCAGGCTCCAGCGCCCGGACTGGAGGGGGAGGCAAGCGCAGGACGCGAACCGGATCCTACTCCAACGGAGGATACCGACAGACTGTCCGCCACAAAGTCGGAGGTGGAGAGCGCTATGAATCATAGACGCCGCCGGACAGTTTTTCAAGAGGCGTGCTTTTCCCTGCTTTTAACGCAGGGGACGCGCATCTCCGGGCTGCTCAAAATGGTTTTACCAGGGCCACGGAGCAGTATGTTAAAGACATACGGGTAAGAGAATTGTAATGGTTGTACACACCAGTAGCCCCCGAGACTTAAATTAGTTATGATAACGGATTTAAGGATCACTTGAAATTTCAGGCTCTTAACGAGAAGAACGCCCAGCTGTCCCGGGAGATGCAAGATTGCAAGGCCCAACTGGGGGCTGCACTTGCTGCCGCAGAAGGAGACGGGAAGACCCCACCTGGTAACACATTTGTATTAATATAAGCACTGTGCGGCGGCGCGCCATGAAGTCTAATAACGACATCAGAGGTGCCGCCAACAAGATCCGGACAGGCAAAGCGCCATCTGCGCCAGCTAAAGGCCGGCGAGAATGTGCTGAACAGAGTTCAACAGGAAAGGAACAAGCTTCAAGATGCCAACGCCAAGCTCGGAGAAGAGCTGAAAGGCGCACAAGCCGAGCTGTCCGGCTCCGTTAAGGAGAATCAACGGCTTCGTCGCGGCATCTATAGTAAGTGCTTGAGCGAACTCTCTAAGAAAGAGGAGTTCGGCGAGGAGGCGATTTGACATAATATGTCTTGTAGGTATACTCACGGGCCATCCTGCGGAGGAGATGCCCGTATCAATTGGTGATCAACTTCCCGAACTGTTGCAGCTGTTCGAACGAGTTCGGCAGGCAATGAGCGGCGCCGTACAGGCTTTATGGCCATCCCTCGCCCCGCCCGAGGGCCTCGGGGAGCTTGCAGAGAGGCTGCAAGGAGTGCGGCAGCGCTTCCGTTTGTGGAAGGTTTTGGCCTGCCGTCAAGGTGCCAGGGAGGCTTGGGCCATGGTGAAGACGCGGTACAAGAAGGCGGATCCCAACCATATGGCCGAAGTTGGACCGGTGGGACCCGACGGGAAGGAGATCCTTGTGAGTTTAGTGTACAGCCAGGTAGAACTGGCTGCTAAATTTTCCCAACGGGACTGTAAGCTAGACAGCCTGTTAGACGGGATTGAGGAGGAATACAATCAATAAACCTGACAATGTATGTTATCCTTTAAAAATGACATGTGAAATGCCTTCTAGCCGGATTGTAGATCGTTTGTCGTTGCCGACCTTTTCGCTTCGACCTCGGGACCCTAGAGTCCGAAGTGTGTCCGAATACCTTTTTGGTTAAAAAATAACCTTGGTATGCATGGAGACTAGGCGTAGGGGTCATTTGTGCTTTATCAGACAAGTGCCCAACTAGTTATGTTATATTACATGGTTAGTAAGAAACATCTTCCAGGGAGAATAGTTCCGTTAAGGGTTCCTTTCGCTGGGAGGCATGCCCTAAAGTGCATGTCCGGACTGCCAAGAGAGCAGCAAAACATCTGGGGGCAGATGGAAAAATAGGTAAAAGTCATCTTTTGAATCACCGACCGAATATTCCCTTAAGAACGCTTAGCTTTCGGCTTCACCCAGCCGAGGTACACATCCGGTGACCCGCAAGAATAATCGCAGAGGTGCTCCTTTACCACCTAGCCGAACAATCGGGAACGTGGGGTAAGCACAGAGCCGAGCAACCCAGCTTGGCCAAAACTTAAGTCATATCGATGCATATAATGGCGAGTAAAAGGTACATGTGGAAGCGTGACACATGTGTTGGGTATAAAACCCGTATAGTTGAGCTTCTGTAAAAGAAGCCCCCAGGAATAACGAGTGCGGGTGGCACATCATATGTATGCAAAAATAGGCCCCGAGGGGCTTTGTAAATTTAAAAGGATAAAAAAGAGAAAAGGGAGACAGCCAAAATATAAAACGGTTGGACGGGGGAAGGGGACGAACTCTTAGTCCGGCGCTAGGCATAGAATCGTCGGAGTCGGGTTGCGTTCCATAGGTTCGGCTCGAGTCGGTTGTCCGACGATTTAAGACGCAGTACGCTCCACCGGTCAAGACTTGATCAATAATGAAGGGCCTTCCCATCCGGCTTGAGCTTGTCCTTTTCTTGTCCGCAGCGAGAACTAGTTCGCCAATGTTATAGGTCTTGGCCCGTACTTCTCTGCTTTGATATCTTCGGGCCTGCTGCTGGTAGAATGCAGAACGAGCCTTCGCGACGTCCCGTTCTTCCTCCAATGTGTCCAAGCTGTCCTGCCGATCGAGCTCAGCTTCTCTTTCCTCATACATGCGCACTTGAGGTGAGTCATGAATAATGTCGCAGGGCAGAACTGCCTCTGCGCCGTATACTATAAAAAATGGTGTGAATCCGGTAGTACAGTTAGGCGTTGTCCGTAGCCCCCAGAGTACGGAGTCAAGCTCCTCGACCCATTGGGTGTCTGATTTAGTGAGTGACCTCACTAGTCTGGGTTTAATGCCACTCATTATTAGACCGTTTGCTCTTTCCACTTGACCGTTTGTTTGAGGGTGATAGACTGACGCATAGTCGAGCTTAATGCCCATATTTTCGCACCATGACTTGACTTCATCGGCTGTGAAGTTCGTGCCGTTATCGGTGATGATGCTGTGGGGACTCAGAACGTGTACCACCTCTGATATAAAGTCTATCACTGGTCCGGACTCTGCCGTTTTGACCGGTTTGGCCTCTATCCATTTGGTGAACTTATCCACCATGACCAATAGGTACCGTTTCTTATGGGTTCCCCCTTTGTGGGGTCCGACCATGTCAAGCCCCCAGACCGCGAATGGCCAGGTAATGGGTATGGTTTTGAGGGCGGTGGGTGGCATATGGCTCTGGTTAGCGAAGAGCTGGCAACCAACGCATCGCTGGACCAAGTCCTGTGCATCTGCCCGAGCCGTCGGCCAATAAAATCCTGTATGGAAGGCCTTTCCTACCAGGGCCCGGGCTGCTGCGTGGTGTCCACCTAGTCCGGCATGGATTTCAGCCAGGAGGTTTCACCCTTCTTCTTCGGAGATACACCTTTGAAGGACTCCGGTAGTACTTTTCTTATAAAGTTCTCCCTCATGAACCTTGTAGGCCTTCGATCGCCGGACTATGTAGCGGGCCTCATTTTGGTCTTCGGAAGTTCTTGCCTAAGTAAGTAGGCCAGAAAGGTTCTGCCCACGCGGCGATTCTGCCATTATATCGTGGGCGGGTTGTGTTATGTCGTCTCGCTGAATCACCGGTTAGTGCGGCTTTCTCCGGTTTGTCGCTACGGACTCCTCTTCCCATAGTACGGATGGCTTGAAGAGCCGCTCGGGAAGATATTTGGAGGACAGCATCACGCCGCACCGATCGTGCTGTGATGTCGGCCGCTTGGTTGTTATCTCGGGCTATGTGATGGAATTTGAGTCCTTCAAACCGAAGTGACATTTTCGGACAGCATTACGATATGCTGCCATTTTCGGATCCTTGGCGCCAAAGTCTCCATTTATTTGGGATATTGCAAGGTTTAAATCGCGCACCTCTAGGCGTTGAATGCCCATGGAGATCGCCATCCGGAGACCATGTAACAAGGCCTCAGATTCGCCTGCGTTGTTGGAGTCCGTGTACATTATTTGAAGTACATATCGATCAGATATCCGTGGGGACGCCAAGACGACGCTAGCCCCCAGTCCGGCCAACATTTTGGAGCCGTCGAAGTGCATAGTCCAATTGGAGTATGCGCCGTACTCTTTAGGTAGTTCGGCTTCCGTCCATTCGGCGACGAAGTCAGCCAAAACTTGCGACTTTATGGCTCATCGAGGTTTGTAAGTTATGTCGAATGGCAAGAGCTCAATGGCCCATTTTGCAATCCTGCCTGTTGCGTCGTGGTTATTTATAATGTCATTGAGTGGTACTTCAGAGGCCATTGTTATCGAACACTCTTGAAAGTAGTGCCGGAGCTTCCGAGACGCCATGAACACCGCATATGCTATCTTTTGATAGTGCGGTAACGGATTTGCAGGGGTTAACACAAGGATACATAATACACTGGCTTTTGAAGAGGGAATTTATGCCCTTCTGTTGCTCGTTCGACGACGAGGACAGCGCTCACAACTTGATGTGTTGCAGCGATGTATAACAACATTGGTTCGCCCTAAGTGGGCGCAGCTAGGACCGGATTTGTTGCCAGTATGGCCTTTATTTCATCGAGTCCGGCCGTGGCGGCATCCGTCCACTCGAAGTTTTCGGTGCGCCTTAGGAGGCAATAAAGGGGCAACGCCTTCTCTCCTAAATGGGAGATAAAACGGCTTAGAGCTGCCACGCATCCTGTTAATTTTTGTATTTGCTTGAGGTCCTTTGGGATATCCAACTGTGACAGAGCCCGGATTTTGGCCGGATTTGCTTCAATTCCTCTACCGGATACAATGAAGCCCAGCAGCTTCCCGGCTGGTACGCCGAAAACACATTTTTCCGGATTCAGCTTAATGTCATATGCTCTGAGGTTGTCGAATGTGAGCCTCAAATCGTCTACTAAGGTTTCGACGTGTTTTGTTTTGACGACTACGCCGCTCTCGTATGCCTCGATCGCTTAGCCGATCCGGGTAGCCGACATGTTTGAATCATGCGCTGATATGTTGCGCCGGCGCTTTTAAGTCCGAAGGGCATCGTGTTGAAGCGAATGGTCCGTATGGAGTGATGAATGCCGCTGCGGCTTGATTCGCTTCCGCCATCTTGATTTGATGATAGCCGAGTATGCATCCGTGAAGCACAACGAATCGTGTCTCGCTGTGGCATCGATAATTTGATCGATCGCGGGGAGAGGAAAGGATCCTTTGGGCAAGCCTTGTTGATGTCTTTGAAGTCGACCGTAGACGCCAGGATTTATCTTTCTTTGGTACCATCACCAAATTTGCTAGCCAGTCCGGATGTTTGATATCTCTAATGAATCCGCTTCCAATAACAGGCTAGCTCTTCTCCCATTGCCTGTCTTTTGGGTTCGAAAATCGTCAAGAGCCTGTTTGACGGCTTGAATCCTTTAGGATGTTTAGGCTATGTTCGCCAACTGCGAGGGATTCCGGCATGTCCGAAGGATGCCAGCGAAGATGTCCCAATTTTCCCGAAGGAATTCGCGATCTTGGCGTTGACTTCGGGTTCAATTGTGCCCCGATGGAGGCCGTCTTTGTTGGGTCCGTTGGGTGGACCTGAAATTTAACTATCTCATCTGCTGGTTTGAAGGAGGTGGACTTGGATCTTTTATCAAGTATCACATCGTCCCTGTTTACCGTAGAGCGCAGCGCGGTGAGTTCCTCTGCCGCTAAGGCTTTGGATAGTGCTTCGAGGGCTAGCGCGGCTGTCTTGTTTTCGGCGCGGAGTGCTATGTCCGGATCACTGACGAGAGTGATTATCCCTTTGGGCCCAGGCATTTTGAGCTTCATGTACCCGTAATGAGGTATTGCTTGAAAAATTGTGAATGCCTCTCGTCCTAATATGGCGTGATAGCCGCTGCTGAACGGGGCTACCTGGAACGTGACTTCTTTGGATCTGTAATTGTCCGGAGAGCCGAACACCACACCGAGTGTGATTTTTCCGGTGCAGCGCTTCGGCTAGGGATTATTCCTCTGAAGGTTGTGCTGCTTCGCTCAATACGGCTCCAATCGATTTCCATTTTCCATGTGGTTTCCTCATAAATGAGGTTTAATCACGCTGCCGCCGTCCATGAGGACTTTTATCACCGAAAGCCGCCCACTATGGGACTAAGTACCAGGTCTTGGTGGGGCTCGTAGTTCTAGATGTGGGCTCGTCATGGCGCGTCAAGGTGATAGCTGTGTCGCTCCATGGATTTGCTGTTGCTACTTGGTAGACTTCGCGAGTTCGCGGATTGTTCGTTTCGCATATTATTTGATGCGAAAGTCTCAAGACTACCGATACCGGCTGGTATTGTTGGAGTGGTTTCGAGCTAGTATCCAACATGCTCGAAGGCTATGTGTTGGGACAGCCTCCGTATTATGAAGTTTACAGTTTCCATTGAGCCATCCCTCCAAAGACGGTTCCATTTCCCTTGCTGGGTTTTTGCTTTTGGTTTTTGCATCCGGGGCCTGATTGTGAGGCGCCTTTACCGTGGATGGGTTTGGGGCGGATTATCCCAAAATTGATTTTCGGTTTTCCGAAACTTTCCATCGCACAAGAATTTCGTAATATGGACGCCAGATCGGTGAAACGCGTAATCTTATGCGACGATCAATGGCGTTCGGATTCCCTTGTCCGTGCAGTTATTGCAAAATATTGAGATTGCGTTCTCCTCTCGGCATTCCTTTATCCCGCCCATAACCAGAGGAATCGCCCAGTAACGATGTACTGTTTCTGAGGGCTCTTGCCGAATATGAGATAGGTCGCATATGTCTGGGCGGGTGGGTGGAATAAAATCCGGATCCCTGCCCATCTTTGGGCTCAATGGCCGAGGGACTTCCGAATTCGGAAGCTTGATTTGCTGGAAACAGCCCAGCGAGTCCGGAGCGACGCATGATTTTAGGTTCAATGCTCGATCAGAGTCCGTCCCTCCACGGGAATCCGGCATGGAGGGTTCGGGAATCCGGACACAGATTGTTTTCAACAATGGCAACGAATTGCCGAGTTGTTCTTCTACCACTTCGATGTGGTGGGTAACCTGGGGAGAGTTAATCTCTCTCAGATCGGTTTTAAGCCCAATCTGATTGTAGTCTGTTGCGACTCCCAGGGCGGCGATGCGATCCAAGAGCTCGTTGACAGATGAGAGCTCGATTGGACCTAACTGTTCGGCGGCTTTAGGGCTGACGCGAAGATTGCTTTCGACGACTTGGGAAGTCATTGCCGAAGCGACGACCGGACAGGCGGTCATAAGGAATCCGCCAAGCCGGATTGTTTGAGCGGCGGCCAAGGCCCCGCCAGTGAGAACACCGTCCTTGAAGACGGGTAAAGGCATCCGGCCTATCGGTGACGACACAAAGGAACTCTCAATGAAAGCACCAATGTCGGTGTCAAAACCGGCGGATCTCGGGTAGGGGGTCCAGAACTGTGCGTCTGGCGGATGGTAACAGGAGACGAGGGACACAATGTTTTACCTGTGTTCAGCCCTCTCGATGGAGGTAATACCCTACGTCCTACTTGATTAATATTGATGATATGGGTAGTACAAGAGTAGATCTACCACGAGATCAAGGAGGCTAACCCTAGAAGCTAGCCTATGGTATGATTGTTGAGATGTAATGTTGTGTCCTACGGACTAAAGCCCTCCGGTTTATATAGACACCGGAGAGGCTAGGGTTACACAGAGTCGGTTACAATGGTAGGAGATCTACATATCCGTATTGCCAAGCTTGCCTTCCACGCCAAGGAAAGTACCTTCCGGACACGAGCCGGAGTCTTCAATCTTCTATCTTCGTAGTCTGGGAGTCCGGCGGATATTGATAGTCCGGCTGTCCGGACACCCCCTAGTCTAGGACTCCCTCGGGTCCCATGGCGACACGTTGATGGATGCGCTGGAGCATGGGTACAGAGTGGTGGTTTACCGCGGCAAGTGCCTTGCTGCGGTCGTTGTCTTGCCGCGGTCGGAAGCTTGTCGCTCGCCGGGCCTTGCCGGGACGCGTGGCGCGTCGCGGCAAGTTCCTTGAGATGCCTTGGTTGGCCTTCCCGGCAAGCTCCTCTTCCCGGGGTCTTGTCTCCTTGACTTAAACACTTTGTTCTTGAATGGCTCCAAAGGAACCACGGAGGACCTTGGCGGTCACCCGGCAAGCCTTGCCGCTGGTAAGTCTTCTGTTGCCCGTGCACAAGTTCGGGATACTAGGGTACCCCTACTCTAGTACACGGACACAATGGGAAGTGAATTATGATACAGATGACAGCGGTCTGGCCCGCTTCTCCATGGTGCGCCATCCAATTTGGAAGAAGTTGTGGAGTTTGAGAGTGCCATGAAAGTTAAAATTTATATCTGGAGATGCTTGCACAATGCCATCCCATGCCAGAGTACTCTTATGAATCGCCATGTTGGAAACTTGTCCCAAAGCCCATACTGTACAGATGGTGCGGAGGACTTAGCACATATGATATTTCAGTGTGCAAGGGCGCAAGCAGTTTGGGAAGCTTTGGGAATCGCAGCAGATATTAACTTTGCTTCATTGACCGATCGAGGAGGTTCAACAGTCTTGGAGTTCATTTTATGTGATGATTATTATCGGCGATGATATTCTGGATTGGTCGAGCTACCATAGCTCATATCAATAGTTTGTTGGTTCTTATGGTGGAAAAGAAGACAGTTTGTGTGAGGGGAAGCAATATTGACTCCAGATCGAACAGCCCCGGCGGTGGTTGCCCTAGCGACTAATTATGTGCATGGAGCACAAGCTAAATCTACACCCAAGATCAATAGGTGATCGACATTCCTAGCAGGACAACTTGTCCTTAATGTCGATGCTTCACTCACAGAAGGCGATTATGCAGGGTCTTCTGGTGCTGTCATCTGTGATCACCGAGGATCTTTCATGTCGGCGTCCACGGCGAGATTAGAACATGTAGCTGATGTGTTCACGGCAGAAGCGGCAGCTCTGCTTGAAGGACTGAAGCTAGCAAGAGATACATAATGCAATAACGTGGTGGTGAGATCGGATAGTATCACGGTGGTGGATGCACTTAGATTCAATGAAGGTTATTCTATGGTGGCAGCGCCGGTTCTTGATGAATGTCGTAGTTATCTAGCAAATTTCGGGAGGTTTACTATTGAGCATTGTATTAGGGAGTCAAATTATGTAGCTCATGAGCTAGCTAGATGGGGACGTGCTAATAATCCATCTCGTTGGATTGATGCCTTGCCTGATTTCATTGTGAGTCTGCTAGCAGATGATATATCCATCCTTTGATTAATAAAGTAAGCTTTCCAGTAAAAAAAACATGCATCTCACGCTGCATGAAGTTGGTCTTCATGTGACAAGCGTTGTCGTTTTTCGAGAGGCCATGGTGGTGCGTAACCGCCATCATCTTGGCCGGATTGCTCTGTCGGTTCTGGAGAGTCACGATTTGTGGATCGTTGATGCTAATCTCAAAAATAGAAATTAGGTTAGGCCTTCTCCTGATCGATTCGTTCAATGGATGCATGCATGCCTATGCATGCTCCTCTTGGCCATCGACGACTCGGTGCGCCGTGCTCTCTTGGTGTAGTGTAGCCGCCGCTCGTTCCGTTGTAGCATGCTGCCGTGTGCAATGCAAAGGCTCATGTCTGGTAGAGGTTATGTGCTGATAACCAATAACATGTTATAAAGCGAAAGCAAAAGAGACAAATGAAGAGTCCAAATGATTCACTTATTTCAGCAATGTGGGAGACCCACTTATATACATGGTGAAGAGGTGTGTTGGGAAGACATCTTTTCCCAACAGACATCTCGTAAGAGGCATTCCCCCCATACAATTAATCATATGTTTTATTTCTCAACAGATTGAACTGCCCAGAGAGCCCTAGAAGCCTCGTGGCACGTCATCCGGATGCAATCTTGCCGCAGAGACGCCCATAAACTCTACTTTATAGGAGTAGTGTGTAATGACAAGCGATACTTGTTAGAGTTTTTTGAAACTAACATGTTTTTTACAGCAAATTCGGAAACTATAGGACTGAACGCACAATTTGCAAAAGTATGACCTAGTCGGCCACTAAAAGGCTGAAGACAAGGTTTTCGGCCATCAGTTGGCCCAAGTAGGCCCATCAGCCACCTATTGGCCGAAGAGAGGCCCAGCTGCGCCGAAGAGGTGTTGTCGGTGGGCTGCCGACCGAAGAGGGCCCGTCGGCCTAGCAACGATCGAAGACAGCTGTCTTTGGCCCGCTGGTGACTGAAAAGGTCTCCGGCCTCCACGCTATCGAACAGATGTGGATAAGGCCGAAGCGTAGTCTTCTTCCTCTAGCTCGTGAGCTCCACCTCTATGTCTCGTTCCTCTCTGTACTCGCGACCCCCGTGCCTATCTCCTCCCTGTTCCACCCATTTTCCCATCCAAGCGGCAGAAGCAATCGATCGCTGCAAACCTCGGCGCCCTACGGTCATTTTTGGCTATGGGGTAGTTATTTTGTGTGTAATTGAGGAGGAGCCATGGTAGAGTGGAGGAGGTGAGGCTAGGAAGGAGGTGGTGTAGTGGAGAAGGTGCGTTTGGGGAGGAGGTGGTGGTGAGGAGGAAGTGCTGCTGGGGAGGAGGTGGTGGTGAGGAGGAGGTGCAGTGGTGTTGTCCGGTGCTGCAAGTACTCCGCGAGGTGGACGGTACCACTGAGTTTTTTCTCTAAGTTGTAGATTTTTGTTTAGTAAGTCTTAGTTTCTTTGTGGTGTCATTTTAGTGATTAATGAGAAGATGAAAATGTCTGATAGGTGAAAATGTCTGAATTAGTAAATTGGACAGTTTAATACGGTCCTGGTAGTGTTCGATATAATGAGTTGGGGGTTGATCTTAGCGAGTATAAAAACTGTGTGATGACACTTCTAGACGCAGACAGACTGGACAATAGGCAGTTGAAGTACTGGTTGACTACTAGTTTTGGGCTGGATCCTAAAGTATGTTTCATCAGTATTCATGCATTTTGGACCAAATCCTGTAAAAATGTCAAGTGGGAGTTCATGCCGGTAGATAGGAGCCAGCATTGGTTGACCATGTTTAGTCGTTGCCGAGACCGAGGAATCCACCCATATGCCCTAGTGCAACCTGTGGCGAAGAGGAGAATACCGTACAACTCCACGTGGGGTATGAACCCAACCAGGGCAGTCAAGTGGCTAACAAGGTTTATTTATCTGGGTCACAACACCGAATGTGGATGCTAGCCAACCCGAGAAAGAGTCAGACTACGTGCCACACAATGTTTGTGGTCATTATACTGGGCAGAATAGTCAGTCGATAATATTAGTTGGTTCTGGTTTCGCTGATGGGGATGAGGAAGGGGAGGAAATGCAAAGAGTCATGGAGGAATAGGACGAGGAAGGATTCGACGAGGATATGGATTCGAAAAATTCCGAGGATGAAGTGGAGGTACTGATTCCTTCATCATGGGATCAGGTCATATCCACCTGCCTTACGGTCAACGATGGCCATGAGACTCCATGGCAATATAATCTGAACCAAGTCCATATAGGGGCTATGTTTGATACAAATAAAAAATTAAAGTATGCGGTGATAAAGTGGGCTATGTCTACGCAGAGGGTTTACCGGACACAGATATCAAGTCCAACAAACTATACCATCAAGTGTGTTGAAACAGGTTGTCCTGGTAAGGTTCACGGGCACGTGCCGAAGTATAACATCCACTGGGTTGTCACTGAAGTCGCCTCACATAATTGTGTGAGGAAAAACCTATTGATTCGTCATTCAGACCTGACTTCAACTCTCATTGCGCAACTCATGTATACTGAGATAGTGCAAAAGAAAGATATGGAAGCAAAACACATCCAGACAACAGTGAAGGTAAGATGGAATTGTGACATTCCTTATGGGAAAGCTTAAAGAGCTAAGCATAAGGCTGTGGAGGAAAGTTTTGGGATGTTCTTCAACTCATATGATAGTGTTGTCCGTCTCCTTGACATACCGAAAGAGAGGAATCCCAGAACTTATGTGAACCTACAACACACGAGGTTGCCGAGTATACCAGATTTCAAGGTGTTGAAACGAGTATTCTACTCTTTCGCTATGTGCATCGAAGCTTTCCGGCATTGTCCTCCTGTGATGCTTGTGGATGGTACATTCCTGACCGGTCAGTACAAAGGGCAAATCCTAACTGCTATTGGTGTGGACAGGAACAATCAAATCATCCCACTTGCCATGGCATTTGTGGAGGGTGAGAACTTCTCGAGCTGGGTATGGTTCTTACGACAAGTGAAAATTGACATCATGAAGGACCGACGAAACATGAGTGTCATTCATGACAGACATGCTGGTATATTGAAGGCTGTGAAGACATTGAGGAATCCAACAGATGACGAACCAACACCTTGGAGGGACTTGTAGAGCCGGTGGTGCATGCGCCTTCTTGGGGCTAATTTTTTCTCACAGTTCAAGAACAAGCGGCTGATGAACTTGTTCAAAAATTATGCAAGCAGAACTAGCATCACAAATATGAATTTATTTGGTCAAAACCAGATGAGTTTACTAAGAAACATGTCCATGACAGGAAGAAAATGGAACAAGATCAGGTTAAATTAGCAACACTCATCGCAGAGCTAGAGGAGCCAATAGGTCTTTGTGACTTGCCAACAATTGACCCTCCTAATAATAAGAGAAAGAAGGGACGGGTAATAAAGAATTTTTCTAAGTGGATAGAGAAAGAGCCTCCAGTGAATTGATCTTTGCTGCATGACACCCATGGAGCTAGGTATATATGGCCACATGACAACCAACCTTGTAGAGGTGTATAACTTTGTACTCACAGGGAATAGAGCATTGCCACTCATAGCTATTGTCGAGGCTGTATTGCATGGCACTTTGAGATACTTTAGAGAAAGGCACGAGAAAGCAAAAAAGGGATATTGTAGATAATCACAGCACACCTTATTGTAGCCATGTCATGGAGTACATGGCAAAGAAGATAGAGAAAGCAAAGAAGCACACTATCAGACTCATAGGTAATCACGAAATGAGGTATGAGGTTCAGCTACCTACCGATGGTTTTGGTTCTACAAATGAGGTGAAGATGCACAAGGTAAAAATTGGATCGGAATTATGTCCAATGTGTAAGTGTATGTGCAACAAATCGAAGTTGTTGCACCTTCCTTGCTCACATGGGCTGGATGCCTGTGGCCAGATTGAGTTGGACGCCATCTCCTTTGTGTTCCCATACTATTTAAAAGAGGAAGTACTCAACATATGGACCGGTGAGATGATATGGTTTAGAGTTGTTGGCAATTTCAACAAGTTAACTGATGGTGGGAGAGTATACATCCCGGATCCGGAACTTCGGCGAGCAAGTAGAGGTGGACATAAGGCCCGTCGCCTCCGAAATGATATGGACCAATCTGAAGCTGGTGGAGTAACTAGACAATGTTTACTATGCGCAGCTTACGGGCATAGGATGAAATATTGTCCCAGCCTGAACAAAGACGGTGCTTCCACATCAACGACTGCGACAACAAGAGTAAGAGGCGACGTGGTCATGGCAGTCGAGGCCGAAGGGAAGGACTAGGAAGAAATAACTCACAAGTTATATAATGTGTCCGACTAGCTGGACTATGTTTTAGTTTGTAAATATGTCTGGAAAATGTTTTAATTTGTAATATGTCTGAACATAAAAACATCCCCGGTCAACATCCCAACATCTATGGTCCACATCCCAGGACCCGAACCCTCGCACACGAGTAAAAATTCTTCTGAGGTTGCGCTGCCACAAAATCGTTCAAAAAGTGCTCCTGGGATTAAAATTAAACCTAAATACTTAAAAGTGAGGCTGCACTATTTCGGGCTCCCGAGCGCACGCTCGTGAACCGCACAATCTGGACAGATTAATCCCATGTGTCACCTGGTCGGGACGAAACAGCCCACTCACCAATGTCTATATATGGAAAGATTATTTCTCTACCTCCTCTGACCAACAGTGTGTATCCAATGATGACGCAACTTGCATTTATTCCGGTAGGAGAAAATTTAAAAGGTTATAACTTTCAAACCGTGTGTCAGAATAATGATCCGTTTTCACCATTGGGTTCCTAGTGACGAACTCTTTAAAACTAGATCCCATAAGTATATGTTTTGAAGATTTTTGTCAAAAGCAACTTTTATGCTAGATGAGGCAACTTATGTGCTAAACATAAGCAACTTTGATGCTAGATGAATTTCATCATGTGTATTACTGAATTCGCTGCATCTTAATTAGTTTTGTGCAGTAGTGGTTACCATGGTTGCTAAGTTGCATACATCAAAAACTAAGTTGTAGATAGTTTACTTGCCTACCATATTGTGAAGGTTGCTTCCCAAATGCTTAAAAGTGCAGCAACGTTTTTGGTGTAGCCGAGCGCATGGGCTGCAGCCGTCCATCCTTCCGCGACTCACACGATCTTTACCTAGATTTAGAAAACTGTTCACCCACCCATTTTATATATGGAAAGATTCCTCTACTACTGTACATTGATATTTCTCTACCTCGTCCGACCAACCATGTGAACGTAATGATGACATCACATGCATTAATTCTTGTACAAGAAAATTCAAATAACTATAATTTTGAAACCACGTATCAAAATTGTGATCCGTTTTCACCGTTGGATTCCTCATGAGGAACTCTTCAAAACAAGATCCCACATGAATATGTTTTGAAGTTATTTTTAAAAGAAACTTCGATGCTAGATGAGGCAACTTTAGTGCTAAACAGAAGCAACTTTGATGCTAGATGAATTATATCATGTGTATTAGTCAATTCACCTACTAACATACTAATAGTTGTGTGCAGTAGTCTAATAGATGGTTACATGGTGCTAACTTGCATATATCAAAAACTAACTTGTATGTAGTTTAGTTGTCTACGATACTGTGATTTTTTTTACCGTAAAGTGGAAAGTTGCCTAACATGGCTTCTAAATTGTCCGCCTCAGAAACCAAGTTGCATGTATTGCTACAAAGTTGCTACCTGTGATGCCCAATTGCCTAAAATACTACAAAATTTCTCCATCAAGGGACCTAAGTTGCCTATAATGTCAATTTTTTTGTGGTATCTAAGTTGTCTATCATGATTTTAATTTTGAAACTATATGTAGATGGATGGTATGAGAGCCCTGTTCTTCCCTTTTCTGGGGTAGTCTGCCCGCCTATGCTACCGAGCATCTCGGTGTTACTAGCTAGCTCACGGGTGTTGACTAGTTGCATAAGTGGGGAGAGCTGAGAAGTTTCCAAGGGGTGATGAGAAGTTTCATAGGGGGCGGATCAGACAAACGCCCGCAAACCTACACAAGTTGTTCATAATTTTGGCATGCGTTGCCTGCAAAAATCATTGAAATATCCAGATATAATGATTGAGAAGACGCCCGAGTTGCTTGTTGAATCCATTGGAGTTGCACAAAAACACCCTAAAAGTTGCTGACTTGTTTTGTGTGATACTCGAGTGCATAACAACCTTATAGTTATTGTCCTTGTTTTGTCTCCAATATCCCCGTCAATGGTGAACTTGGACTTTTCCACATGTGGTTCCTTTTTTCTACTGTATATACCATGTCAAAGTACACATAAGTGGTCTGGTGAGTTCACTAGAGTTGTATGAATACACACCAAAAGCTGCTAACATTTTTTCGTGCCACTCTAGTGCATACAATCTTAAAATTTTCTACCGCAACCAAAAGTATTCTACCATAACTAGCTTCATCTCCAAGTTGATATTGCTATAGGAAACTTACTTTTCGAAGTAGCCTAACATTACCCTAAGTTGCCTGCCATGACTAGTGAGCAGCCTAAAATTACCATAAGTTCCATACAATACTTTTTTGGTGTGGTAAGTAACTTACTTTCGTATATAGGCAACTGAGCAACATTTACAGAACTTTTCAATGTATTGTAGGCATCTGAAATAGTAATAGCAGTCAACTGCGCATCACTGATAGGCAACTTCGTAGTGTTTTAGGCAACTAAGATAAAAAAATATGATAAGCAACTTCATAATATTCTAGGCAACTAATTTGTAAAGTTAGACAACTGATCACTAATGGTAAGTAACTAACTATCATTAGAAGGTAACTGGGCATCAATGGTTGGCCAATTTCATAATATTGTAGGCAACTGGGCATCAATGATATGCAACTGAACATCCATGAGAGGCAACTGAGCAACCATGGTACACAATTTGTGATAATGTTAGAAAAAATCGTTGATACACATAGTGCAATGAAATTGCTTAGATGTAGCACTAAAGGCGCCTCATGTTTTGTGTGATTGTTTCATTTTTACACAAACCAACGTATTAGGCAGCCCGACTTGGAAAAAATGAAGTTGCTTTTCTATAACACTAAAGTTGCCTCTGTTGGGGAACGTTGCAGAAAATTAAATTTTTTCCTACGGTTACACCAAGATCCATCTATGAGTTCATCTAAGCAACGAGTCATGGGCGAGAGATTGCATCTACATACCACTTGTAGATCGCGTGCGGAAGCGTTCAAGAGAACGGTGATGATGGAGTCGTACTCACCATGATTCAAATCACCGATGACCAAGTGCCGAACGTACAGCACCTCCGCGTTCAACACACGTACGGAGCGGATGACGTCTCCTCCTTCTTGATCCAGCAAGGGGGAAGGAGAGGTTGATGATGATCCAGCAGCACGACGGCGTGGTGGTGGATGCAGCAGAACTCCGGCAGGGCTTCGCCAAGCTGCTACGGGAGGAGGACGAGGTGTAGCAGGGGGAGGGAGGCGCCAAGACACAGGGTGCGGCTGCCCTCCCCCTGCCCTCCTTTATATAGGCCCCCAGGGGGGGCGCCGGCCCTGGGAGATGCAATCTCCCAAGGGGGCGGCGGCCAGGGGGGTTGGAGTACCCCCCAAGGCAAGTGGTGCGCCTCCCCCCTAGGGTTTTCAACCCTAGGCGCAGGGGAGGCCCAAGGGGGGCGCTCCAGCCCACTAGGGGCTAGTTCTCCTCCCACCTCAGCCCACAGGGCCCTCCGGGATAGGTGGCCCCACCCGGTGGACCCCCGGGACCCTTCTGGTGGTCCCGGTACAATACCGGGTGACCCCGAAACTTTCCCGATGGCCGAAACAGCACTTTCCCGATAGACGGCTCTCGGGGAATAACAACAGTGGGATCTGGATACCCATGTTGGCTCCCACATGCTCCTCGATGATCTCATCGGATTAACCACGATGTCGAGGATTCAAACAACCCCGTATTCAATTCCCTTTGTCAGACGGTACGTTACTTGCCCGAGACTCGATCGTCGGTATCCCAATACCTCTTTCAGTCTCGTTACTGGCAAGTCACTTTACTCATACCGTAATGCATGATCCCGTGACCAAACACTTGGTCACTTTGAGCTCATTATGATGATGCATTACCGAGTGGGCCTAGAGATACCTCTCCGTCATACGGAGTGACAAATCCCGGTCTCGATCCGTGTCAACCCAATGACACTTTCGAGATACCGTAGTGCACCTTTATAGTCACCCGATTACGTTTTGATGTTGGGTACACCCAAAGCACTCCTACGGTGTCCGGAGTTACGATCTCATGGTCTAAGGAAAAGATACTTGACATTGGAAAAGCTCTAGCAAGCGAACTACGATCTTACGCTATGCTTAGGATTGGGTCTTGTCCATCACATCATTCTCCTAATGATGTGATCCCGTTATCAACGACATCCAATGTCCATAGCCAGGAAACCATGACTATCTGTTAATCAACGAGCTAGTCAACTAGAGGCTTGCTAGGGACATATTATGGTCTATATATTCACACGTGTATTACGATTTTCAGAAAATACAGTTATACCATGAATAAAGACAATTATCATGAACAAGGAAATATAATAATAATCCTTTTATTATTGCCTCTAGGGCATATTTCCAACAGTCTCCCACTTGCACTAGAGTCAATAATCTAGTTACATTGTGATGAATCGAACAGCCATAGAGTTCTGGTGTTGATCATGTTTTGCTCGCGAGAGAGGTTTAGTCAACGGATCTGCGACATTCAGATCCGTATGTACTTTGCAAATATCTATGTCTCCATCTTGAACATTTTCACGAATGGAGTTGAAGCGACGCTTGATGTGCCTGGTCTTCTTGTGTAACCTGGGCTCCTTGGCAAGTGCAATAGCTCCTGTGTTGTCACTGAAGAGTTTGATCGGCCCCGACGCATTGGGTATGACTCCTAGGTCGGTGATGAACTCCTTCACCCAAATTGCTTCAAGCGCTGCCTCCGAGGCTGCCATGTACTCCTCTTCACATGTAGATCCCACCACGACGCTCTGCTTGCAGCTGCACCAGATCATTGCTCCACCATTCAACATATACTCGTATCCGGTTTGTGATTTAGAGTCATCCAGATCTGTGTCGAAGCTAGCGTCGACGTAACCCTTTACGACGAGCTCTTCGTCACCTCCATAAATGAGAAACATGTCCTTTGTCCTTTTCATGTACTTCAGGATATTCTTGACCGCTGTCCAGTGTTCCTTGTCGGGATTACTTTGGTACCTTCCTACCAAACTTACGGCAAGGTTTACATCAGTCCGTACACAACATGGCATACATAATAGATCCTATGGCTGAAGCATAGGGATGACACTCATCTCTTCTTTATCTTTTGCCGTGGTCGGGCATTGAGCCGAGCTCAATCTCACACCTTGCAATCTGAGCAAGAACCCTTCTTGGACTGATCCATTTTGAACTTCTTCAAAATCTTATCAAGGTATGTGCTTTGTGAAAGACCTATGAGGCGCCTCGATCTCTCTCTATAGATCTTGATGCCTAATATATAAGCAGCTTCTCCAAGGTCCTTCATTGAAAAACACTTATTCAAGTAGGCCTTAATGCTGTCCAAAAGTTCTATATCATTTCCCATCAAGAGTATGTCATCTACATATAATATGAGAAATGCTACAGAGCTCCCACTCACTTTCTTGTAAACGCAGGCTTGTCCATAAGTCTGCATAAACCCAAATGCTTTGATCATCTCATCAAAGCGAATGTTCCAACTACGAGATTCTTGCACCAGCCCATAAATGGATCGCTGGAGCTTGCATACTTTGTTAGCATTATTAGGATCGACAAAACCTTCCGGCTGCATCATATACAGTTCTTCCTTAAGATGTCCGTTAAGGAATTTCGTTTTGACGTCCATCTGCCATATCTCATAATCATAGTATGCGGCAATTGCTAACATGATTCGGACGGACTTCAGCTTCGCTACGGGAGAGAATGTCTCATGGTAGTCAATCCCTTGAACTTGTCGATAACCATTAGCGACAAGTCGAGCTTTATTGATGGTAACATTTCCATCCGCGTCCGTCTTCTTCTTAAAGATCCATTTGTTTTCTGTCGCTCGCCGATCATCGGGCAAGTCTGTCAAAGTCCACACTTTGTTTTCATACATGGATTCTATCTCGGATTTCATGGCTTCAAGCCATTTGTTGGAATCTGGGCCCGCCATCGCTTCTTCATAGTTCGAAGGTTCACCGTTGTTTAACAACATGATTTCCGTGACAGGGTTGCCGTACCACTCACAGTGCGAGCGTGTCCTTGTGGACCTCTGAGTTCAAGAGCAACTTGATCCAAAGTACCTTGATCATCATCATTATTTTCCTCTTCAGTTGGTGTAGGCATCACAGGAACATTTTCTGAGCTTCACTACTTTCCTGTTCGAGAGGTAGTACTTCGTCGAGTTCTACTTTCCTCCCACTTACTTCTTTCGAGAGAAACTCTTTTTCCAGAAAGGATCCGTTCTTGGCAAAAAGATCTTGCCCTCGGATCTTAAGTAGAAGGTATACCCAATGGTTTCCTTAGGGTATCCTATGAAGACACATTTTTCCGACTTGGGTTCCAGCTTTTCAGGTTGAAGTTTATTGACATAAGCATCGCATCCCCAAACTTTTAGAAACGACAGCTTAGGTTTCTTCCCAAACCATAATTCATACGGTGTCGTCTCAACGGATTTAGACGGTGCCCTATTTAAAGTGAATGTAGCTGTCTCTAGAGCGTATCCCCAAAATGATAGCGGTAAATCGGTAAGAGACATCATAGACCGCACCATATCCAATAGAGTGCGATTACGACGTTCGAACACACCGTTACGCTGAGGTGTTCCAGGCGGCATGAGTTGTGAAACGATTCCACATTTCCTTAAGTGCGTAACAAATTCGTGACTTAAATATTCTCCTCCACGATCTGATCGTAGGAATTTTATCTTTCGATCACGTTGATTTTCTACCTCACTCTGAAATTCCTTGAACTTTTCAAAGGTCTCAGACTTGTGTTTCATTAAGTAGACATACCTATATCTACTCAAGTCATCAGTGAGAGTGAGACATAACGATATCCTCCGCGAGCCTCAACGCTCATTGGACCGCACACATCGGTATGTATGATTTCTAATAAGTTGGTTGCTCGCTCCATTGTTCCGGAGAATGGAGTCTTGGTCATTTTGCCCATGAGGCATGGTCGCATGTGTCAAATGATTCATAATCGAGAGACTCCAAAAGTCCATCAGCATGGAGCTTCTTCATGCGCTTGACACCAATGTGGCGAAGGCGGCAGTGCCACAAGTATGTGGGACTATCGTTATCAACTTTACATCTTTTGGTATTCACACTATGAATATGTGTAATATTACGCTTGAGATTCATTAAGAATAAACCATTGACCATCGGGGCATGACCATAAAACATATCTCTCATATAAATAGAACAACCATTATTCTCGGATTTAAATGAGTAGCCATCTCGTATCAAACAAGATCCAGATACAATGTTCATGCTCAAACTTGGCACCAAATAACAATTACTAAGGTTTAAAACTAATCCCGTAGGTAAATGTAGAGGTAGCGTGCCGACGGCGATCACATCGACCTTGGAACAATTCCCGACGCGCATCATCACCTTGTCCTTCGCCAGTCTCCGCTTATTCCGCAGCTCCTGCTATGAGTTACAAATATGAGCAACGGCACCGGTATCAAATACTCAGGAGTTACTACGAGTACTGGTAAGGTACACATCAATCACATGTATATCAAATATACATTTGGTGTTGCCGGCCTTCTTGTCTGATAAGTATTTGGGGCAGTTCCGCTTCCAGTGACCCTTCCCTTTGCAATAAAAGCACCCAGTCTCAGGCTTGGGTCCATTCTTTGACTTCTTCCCAGCAACTGGCTTACCGGGCGCGGCAACATCCTTGCCGTCTTTCTTGAAGTTCTTCTTGCCCTTGCCCTTCTTGAACTTAGTGGTTTTATTGACCATCAACACTTGATGTTCCTTTTTGATTTCTACCTCTGCCGACTTCACATTGAAAATACTTCAGAATGGTGTTCACCATCCCTTGCATATTGTAGTTCATCACAAAGCTCTTGTAGCTTGGTGGGAGCGATCAAGGATTCTGTCAATGACCGCCTCGTCAGGAGGTTAATGTCCAGTGGGACAAAGCGGTTGTGCAACCCGACATTTTGAGTATGTGCTCACCGACGAACTATTTTCCTCCATCTTACAACTATAGAACTTGTCGGAGACTTCATATCTCTCGACCCAGGCATGAGCTTGGAAAACTAGTTTCAGCTCCTCGAACATCTCATACGCTCCGTGTTGCTCAAAACGCTTTTGGAGCCCCAGTTCTAAGCTGTAAAGCATGCCGCACTGAACGAGGGAGTAATCATCAGCACGAGACTGCCAAGCGTTCATAATGTCTTGGTTCTCTGGAACGGGTGCATCACCTAGCGGTCCTTCTAGGACATATTGTTTCCTGGCAGCTATGAGGATGATCCTCAGGTTCCGGACCCAGTCCGTATAGTTGTTGCCATCATCTTTCAGCTTGGTTTTCTCTAGTAACGCGTTGAAGTTCATGTTGACATGAGTGGCGGCCATTTGATCTACAAGACATATTTGCAAAGGTTTTAGACTAAGTTCATGATAATTAAGTTCATCTAATCAAATTATTTCAATGAACTCCCACTCAGATTAGACATCCCTCTAGTCATCTAAGTGTTACACAATCCGAGTCGACTAGGCCGTGTCCGATCATCACGTGAGACGGACTAGTCATCATCGGTGAACATCTCCATGTTGATCGTATCTTCCATACACTCGTGTTCGACCTTTCGGTCTCTGTGTTCCGAGGCCATGTCTGTACATGCTAGGCTCGTCAAGTTAACCCTAAGTGTTTTGCATGTGTAAAACTGTCTTACACCCGTTGTATGTGAACATAAGAATCTATCACACCCGATCATCACGTGGTGCTTCGAAACGATGAACTTTAGCAACGGTGCATAGTTAGGGGAGAACACTTCTTGAAATTGTTGTAAGGGATCATCTTATTTACTACCGTCGTTCTAAGTAAACAAGATGCATAAAAATAATAAACATCACATCCATCTTCGGGGATCCATGATCATCTTCGTCACCGGCATGACACCATGATCTCCATCATCATGATCTCCATCATCGTGTCTTCATGAAGTTGTCACGCCAACAACTACTTCTACTTCTATGGCTAACGCGTTTAGCAATAATGAAAGTAATTTACATGGCGTTCTTCAATGACACGCAGGTCATACAAAAATAAAGACAACTCCTATGGCTCCTGCCGGTTGTCATACTCATCGACATGCAAGTCGTGATTCCTATTACAAGAACATGATCTCATACATCACATATATATCATTCATCATTCATCACAACTTTGGCCATATCACATCACAAGACACTTGCTGCAAAAACAAGTTAGACGTCCTCTAATTGTTATTGCAAGTTTTTACGTGGCTTCTATAGGTGATCTAGCAAGAACGTTTTCTTTCCTACGTTAAAGCCACAACGTGATTTTGTAAACTTCTATTGACCCTTCAAAAGGACCCTTTTCATCGAATCCGCTCCAACTAAAGTGGGAGAGACAGACACCCGCCAGCCACCTTATGCAACTAGTGCATGTCAGTCGGTGGAACCGGTCTCACGTCAGCGTACGTGTAAGGTTGGTTCGGGCCGCTTCATCCCACAATACCGCTGAAGCAAGATAAGACTAGTAGCGGCAAGCAAGTTGACAAGATCTACGCCCACAACCAAATTGTGTTCTACTCGTGCAATAGAGAACTATGCATAGACCTAGCTCATGATGCCACTGTTGGGGAATGTTGTAGAAAATTAAAAAATTTCCTACGGTTTCACCAAGATCCATCTATGAGTTCATCTAAGTAACGAGTCATGGGAGAGAGATTGCATCTACATACCACTTGTAGATCGCGTGCGGAAGCGTTCAAGAGAACGGTGATGATGGAGTCGTACTCGCCGTGATTCAAATCACCGATGACCATGTGCCGAACGGACAGCACCTCCTTGTTCAACACACGTACAGAGCGGATGATGTCCCCTCCTTCTTGATCCAGCAAGGGGGAAGGAGAGGTTGATGATGATCCAGCAGCACGGCGGCGTGGTGGTGGATGTAGCAGAACTCCGGCAGGGCTTCGCCAAGCTGCTGCGGGAGGAGGACGAGGTGTAGCAGGGGGAGGGAGGCGCCAAGACACAGGGTGCGGCTGCCCTCCCCCTGCTGTCCTTTATATAGGCCCCCAGGGGGGGCTCCGGCCCTGGTAGATGCAATCTCCCAAGGGGGCGGTGGCCAGGGGGGTTGGAGTACCCCCCAAGGCAAGTGGTGCGCCTCCCCCCTAGGGTTTTCAACCCTAGGCGCAGGGGAGGCCCAAGGGGGGCGCACCAGCCCACTAGGGGCTGGTTCCCCTCCCACCTCAGCCCACGGGGCCCTCTGGGATAGGTGGCCCCACCCGGTGGACCCCCGGGACCCTTCCGGTGGTCCCGCTACAATACCGGGTGACCCCGAAACTTCCCCGATGGCCGAAACAGCACTTCCTATATATAATTCTTCACCTCCGGACCATTCCGAAACTCCTTGTGACGTTTGGGATCTCATTCAGGACTCGTAACAACATTCGGTCTGCTGCATACTCATATTCATACAACCCTAGCGTCACCGAACCATAAGTGTGTAGACCCTACGGGTTCGGGAGACACGTAGACATGACCGAGACGGCTCTCGGGAAATAACCAACAGCGGGATCTGGATACCCATGTTGGCTCCCACATGCTCCTCGATGTCGAGGATTCAAACAACCCCGTATTCAATTCCCTTTGTCAGACGGTACGTTACTTGCCCGAGACTCAATCGTCGGTATCGCAATACCTCGTTCAGTCTCGTTACCGGCAAGTCACTTTACTCGTACCGTAATGCATGATCCCGTGACCAAACACTTGGTCACTTTGAGATCATTATGATGATGCATTACTGAGTGGGCCTAGAGATACCTCTCCGTCATATGGAGTGACAAATCCCAGTCTCGATCCGTGTCAACCCAACAGACACTTTCAGAGATACCTGTAGTGCACCTTTATAGTCACCTAGTTACGTTGTGATGTTTGGTACACCCAAAGCACTCCTACGGTGTCCGGGAGTTACACGATCTCATGGTCTAAGGAAAAGATACTTGACATTGGAAAAGCTCTAGCAAACGAACTACACGATCTTGTGCTATGCTTAGGATTGGGTCTTGTCCATCACATCATTCTCCTAATGATATGATCCCGTTATCAACGACATCCAATGTCCATAGCCAGGAAACCATGACTATCTGTTGATCAACGAGCTAGTCAACTAGAGGCTTACCAGGGACATATTATGGTCTATGTATTCACACGTGTATTACGATTTTCGGATAATACAATTATAGCATGAATAAAGACAATTATCATGAACAAGGAAATATAATAATAATCCTTTTATTATTGCCTCTAGGGCATATTTCCAACAGCCTCCATCGTACCCAAAGTTGCCTTAAAAAAAGGTCAACGAATCCTATTCATATGAGATCTAGTTTTGAGAACTTGTCGCGAGAAATCCAATTGTGAAAACCAAACTAAATTTCGATGCTTAAATCAAAAGTTATAGTTTTTTAAACTTTTTGAACCCCCAAATAAATGCACATGGGGATACGATTCCTTTTCTGGTGGACTATGTCAGACACTTCGGCTTCTTATTTCATATTAAGAAGACCGCTTGATTCCACCAAAAAGCGCTCGAGCACCCGCTAGCCACATCAAAAATTAAAAGACGAATTTGTTACCGTGCATTTGCGGTGCGGATGTCATTTATGCCATCGTATCTAGCGTTATTGTCGTGCCTGCTAGTGCTGGTCCTCTTCCTCGACAAGTTCCTCCTCCCCAACCTCAGGAAGCGCTGGCTCTCTGGAGGTGGTGTCGCTGCTATAATCCCTAGGATCCCGACCAGCCGCTTCAAGTCGCAGCGATCCATGGCGGCCGCCGCCAAGTGGAGCGAGATGACCATGCTCGTCATCGACATGCAGGTGGGGTTTCCTCCCCTCTTGTAATTTGTAAAAGAAAATCCTCTTATTTTTGGGGGGCTCTGTTCCTCTTGTTTGGTGGGTTTCGTACCCCCACTCTACTTGTAAATTAGTATTGCAAATGGTGATGGCTTGCAGAAGGATTTCATGGACCTGGCAATGGGCAGCCCGCTGATGGTCGCTGGCGGCGAGGCCATAATCCCCGCCGTCGCTGAGGCCGTCACCGTGGCGCGGAAGCGAGGAATCTTCGTTGTTTGGGTAATTTTCTTTTCTAGTAGGAGTATTACTTTGGCTCTTCTCAAAGAGCAACATGCATATGAGAATCGAATTTACTGTTACTTACTATTACTATACAAGACGAGTCTGATATCTTGGCTCAATGCAGCCAGACCTAAGTGATTTCTTGGTCCATTTAGGAGTGGTCTGTTTTAATTTGTGTTCTATGTAATCTCTTCTTGGCGTGGTGCCACGGTTCCTATTCTACTACTTCTGTTCGGTTAGCCTTGCAATTCTCCATGAATGCTTCTTTTTTGAGAATCACGGGGGGGGGGGGGGAGCTCCCCCACCTGAATATATTGCTCAAAGGGCTGCCGTGGCAGGGAGTACAAAATTACATAGGCACGGTGCAACGTGCAGAGAGGTAGGAGTGCCACGAGAAGGCGTCCTCCTTGTCTTGTGGCTGTACAAGACGATGAGACCGGAGATCCAAAGTAGTAATGAGGTTCCTAAGGGTTATTATAGAGTTATGGTCGATCAATCTAAATACCATATCATTACGTGCTGCCCAAATCATCCATAGTAAGGCTAGTAGAACCGAAGGCCAAGCCGTGGGTAGGAGTTGAGCGGGAGTAGCGGCGTCACATAAGTCTGAAACTTCGCTGGTTGTAGGCATGAACCCAAGGCGTTGCCAAATTCTATTGGCAAGAGGGCATGTGATGAAGATGTGGTTTGAGTCTTCGGGTGGCCTGGCACACCGAGGGCATATATCTGAATCGATTATATGCTTGCGTGCAAGATTGACCTTGGTGTTGAGACGGTCTTTGAAGAGTAGCCATGCGAATAGTTTGAGCTTCCGAGGAACTTTTGCATTCCATATGAAGGGAGCAAGGAGATCGTTGCCTGGCCGAGCCCTGAGGGCACCGTATGCATGCTTGGTGGAGAAGGCAACGCCGTGTTAGAGGAACCGTTGGTCTTCCCCCATCGAAGGCATAAAATCCTGCAAAACAACCCACAAGCAACACAAGCTCTTGTTCTGCCGTGAGGGAGAGGCGATTACGGAGGTTAGCTTGAATACCATAACGCAAGATGTTAGCCACTTTAACCAGATCTAAGGTGGAGTGTGAGAAAAAGTGAGGGAAGGTGATGGCGAGGGGTTGAGAGACTAGCCAAGTGTCGAGTCAGAAATATGTATGTGAACCACTATTTGTGAGCACGAAGGATATATTTTGTAGAGTAGGTATTTGCTGTGAAATAGTGCATCACAAAAAGGAGGTTTGCGGAGAGGAGGAGACTAGAGCGTTAGGGTGTTGCAGACCAAGCCATTCTAGCCACGGTGTTTGTGCAGTGGAGAGTGCTTTGGCTGCAAATTTCATGAGAAGGCAGTTATTTTGAACATGCAAGTTTTTGAGCCCTAAACCACCGATGTATAAGTCCCTATACGCTAGTACTTATTTGATTATTTCTTTGGCAAGTTCAAGATGGTCTGAGGCAGTATGAGACCTAACAATTTCCTTGTGCCAAACAAATGGTCTCGTTCCTTCCAGAATCCACTCACTTTTCTTTTAAAAAAATCCTGCGTTGCATAACAAGCACTCCCTATTAGTTGTGGCTGATTTAGTACAACTTTAGTTTATGGATTGGAGGAAGCAGTACATAATGGTCTCGTTCTTTCCAGAATCCACTCAGTTGGTCTTTTGAGTATCCTGCTTTGCATAAGTAAATAATAAATTACTGTTTCTTCTCCAACATTTTTTGAGCACAAAAGCAATTGTCACTGTTTGGGTCTCCACCATCTCTTAGCAATTTTGCATCAGATGGTGAGATGTTTCACTTTGGCCTCTACCCTGATTTGGTTACAAATTGGAGCAATTTCCTTTCTTTACTATTTCATGTAGGGCAACAACTGGAATGATAGCATTGCAAACACAACATTTGATGTGCGGCAATACACATAGTATTACTCTCTCTAATCGAAGTGTCCAATCAGGGCATTAGAGGGTTGCTGAATTTAAGTGCTTACTGGCATGCTTTATTTGTTTCATCTAGAAAACGCACAAAGTTGATTGCTGTCACATGTTTGCAATGGTATGGTGTTATATTAAAATTTGATACAAAATGGATACTCTAGCTAACATGTCTTTCCCATTTCTAGTAATATGCCGGACACACTTCAATTTTGAATAACTTCTCTTTTGCTTCGATATGGTGTATATGAAAGTGTAACTGATGAATTAATTTCTTATTGGTTGGATTGAAACCACTCTCTATGTAGTCACACTTTCCCCTCTTTCTTCACAAACTAGTGTGCTTTAGAAAGTAGGCTAGAGTAATTTTAATGTCTAAGCGCTGCCACCATTCTTAGAGTTGAGGTATCAATTGGCGATGAACTCTACTATGTAGGTTGTCACAGAGTATGACCCTTCTAGAAGGGATGTCAAACTTCTTCGCAGACACTTGTACACTGGAGGAAAGGGTCCAACAGTGAAAGGCTTGAAAGGTGCAGAGCTAGCTGATGGGCTTTTTATCAAAGAGGGCGACTATAAGTTAGTGAAGACGAGATTTAGTGCTTTTTTTGCGACACACCTTGATTCTGTTCTTAAACACTAGGAATGAAGAACTTGGTAATTGCTGGTAAGCACTGATACACACTGACTGGTATAAAAGTTATTTCTTAGTCTTTTGTTCTGTTTTGTTAGAACGGTAATTGATTGCTGTAATGTCTGTCTCTTTTCTTTAACTGTATCATTACTTATTTCTTATGACTCCTTTTGCAGTGATGGCAATAACTCTGCTCTTACGAACGTGAATCCCTTTACGGAAAATTTGTGCAATGCAACAATCTTCTTAAAATTTACAAGGAACAAAGATTGTTTCCATTGCCTTGTTTTAGAACAAATATTGATTCCTTTGTTTATGCTTGATTGTCCAATATCACATTGGGTAGCTGCATTTATTGAGATGTGTATATGTGATGAATTTCAGGTGTTCAAACACCAAATTGCATCCGACAGACTGTCTATGATGTTGTGGCATTCGACTATGAGAAAGTTACGGTCCTTACTGATGCAACAGCTGCTGCAAGGCCAGATATCCATTTACGTGAGTACTCTTCTTTGATGCTAGCCCTTCAATTTTACTCTGCACGTGAAATACTTGTAGAGCTGGCTCTTGGTGATTCCTTATGCATATGTTTAAACTAATGTTAACATGTTATTTGACATAAACCGAAAAAGCTTGAAATGTAACTTTTCCATGTTAATAAAACTCACGTGTCAAGATCCTTTGTTTCCTCTCATGGGGATGCACTAAGAACTAGACTCAGTTGAAGTCATGGTATGTATAGTAGCGCTGTCCAATTGATTTTCCCTATTCATAGGTATTCTTTGTTTAACTGGCACAATTGAAGCACTTTGTTACCAGAACACACTCACTCTAAAGTGTTGATCCGTGTCCATCATAATTTATTAAAAGAAAATTTTGAGTTGTTTCTACAAATGTAAGCAGACTATTTTGTTTCCAAATAAAAACATGGTATTTTGTAAAGAACACAACTATAATGATGGCTCATGTTGCTAAATGCAATCTTGCCATCTTTGATAGTCGAGAGAAAATGAATATACTTGTTAATTCTCCTTAATCTGTTTCCTATGATTTAGTTTAAGTGATGACTGAAGGCATTTTCTTTATGTTACCCAGCATGTATCAGAGATATGAAGACTATCGGTGTGGAAACACCAACCTTGGAAGAGTGGCGCCATCAGGTTTCAAGGTGGTGTACTTCATTCTCGGCACCAGTGACATGCCTAGTGCAACAGAGTCGACAAACACTCCCTCTCCATTTGGTCCTGACAAGTGTAATTATATTAATATTTGCATATAACTTCTAATCCATCCAACATAGAGTTAATCATACAGTGTCATGTGGTTTCCCTTTATATATGCAGGACTTAAGGCATGAAGTACGCGTAGAAGCTAAGTCCAAACCAAAACAAGGCAATTGAAGAAGGCAGGTGCTCGGATTATACAAATTTTGATCTTTTGAAAACAAGATGCATTTTTTGCATTCCCGAAGGAAGGCTGCTATCGCATCGGCCTTCTTCCTTTTCGGTGAAAACTGAAAAGCAAATTGAATGTAAATCAGTTGCAATGGTTGAGTAATGTGTTCCGGGAGTTGCATAATCTCATAGTCGAAGGAATATGTATTTGATATGAAGAAAGCAATAGCAATAAACTGAACGATCAATATGCTAAGCTGACAGATAGGTCTTTTCCGTCACATCATTCTCCTAATGATATGATCCCGCTATCAAATGACAACACATGTCTATCGTTAGGAAACCTTAACCATCTTTGATCAACGAGCTAGTCAAGTAGAGGCTTACTAGGGACATAGTCTTTGTTTATGTATTCACACATGTATTTAAGTTTCGACAATACAATTCTAGCATGAATAATAAACCTTTATCATGAATAAGGAAATATAAAATAACAACTTTAGTATTGCCTCTAGGTCATATTTCCTTCAGTCTCCCACTTGCACTAGAGTAAATAATCTAGTAAACATCATCATGTGATTAACACCCGTAGTTCACGTCGCCATGTGACTAACACCCGAAGAGTTTACTAGAGTCAATAATCTACTTCACATCGCCATGTGATTAACACTCAAAGAGTACTAAGGTGTGATTATGTTTTGCTTGTGAGAGAGGTTTAGTCAACGGGTCTGCCACATTCAGATCCATATGTATTTTTGTAAATTTCTATGTCCATAATGATCTGCATGGAGCTACTCTAGCTAATTTGTCCCACTTTCGATATGTATCCAGATCGAGACTGAGAGTCATCTGGATCGGTCTCAAAGCTTGCATCGACGTAACTCTTTACGATGAACTCTTTATCAAACCCCCATAACCGAGAAACATTTCCTTAGTCCTCTTTAGCTACCTAAGGATAATTTTGACTGCTATCCAGTGATCTACTCCCGGACCACTATTGTACCCCCTTGCAAAACTCATGGCAAGGCACACAATAGGTCTGGTACACAACATGGCATACTTTATAGAACCTATGACTGAGGCATAGGGAATGACTTTTATTCTCTCTCTCTCTATATTCTACCATGGTCGGGTTTTGAGTCTTACTCAACTTCACACCTTGTAACACAGGCAAGAACCCTTTATTTAACTGATCCATTTTGAACTTCTTCAAAACTTTATCAAGGTATGTGCGTTGTGAAAGTCCTATCAAGCGTCTTGATCTATCTCTATAGATCTTGATGCCCAATATATTGTAGGGAAACGTAGCATGCAATTTCAAAAAAAATTCCTATGCTCACGCAAGATGCATAACAACGAGAGGGGGAGAGTGTGTCCACGTTCCTTTGTAGACCCAAAGCGGAAGCGTTAGCTTAACGTGGTTGATGTAGTTGAATGTCTTCTCGACTCAACCGATCAAACACCGAACGTACGACACCTCCGAGTTCTACACACGTTCAGCTCGATGACATCCCTCGAACTCTTGATCCAGTAGAGGTACGAAGGAGTAGATGAGTTCCGTCAGCACGATGCTGTGGTGACGCTAATGGTGATGTGATCCGCGCAGGGCTTTGCCTAAGCACTACGACAATATGACCGGAGGAGTAAATGGTGGAGGGGGGCACCGCACACGGCTAAGACAATTTATGTACCTAGAGGTTCCCCCGCCCACGTATATAAAGGAGGGAGAGGGGTCTTTTTCGAATGTCACTTCATTGTTCTTTCACTTAGTGAAACAATTTGATCTGAGTGGAATCCAGACCAGTGGGGGCACACAGAGTGCACGCACTGGGTATAGTCCTTGAGACCACGGTCGACTACGGGCAGTCGGCTGGGGTCTGAGAATCTCTCTTTTTTTGGTATAATCACACTAGGCAGACCATGCTGAGTGGTAAACTGGACAAGTGGGGGCACGCCAAGTGCACCCACTGGGTGTAGTCCCCGAGACTACTGTTGAATGTTTTGATTCAGCAGTAGTCTTAGAACACTTTTTGCTGAGATTAACTTTTGTTTCTGTCGACTGACGTGTCTTGTTTGCCGACTGCAGAAATCTTGTGAGCTTGGGGCCCGGTTTGCTGAGTTAGAGAAGAAGCAGATCAGCCTCAAACTTTACCTGGAGTTGGTCAAGAAGAATCTTCAGAAGGCCAAGGATGATGCTGCTTCTATGGGAGGTAATAACTCGCCGACTGTCCACCTTATAGTTCTTCCTTTTTAGTCTTTTGAACCGAGTGACTCCACTCGAATATGTGTGCATAGTGAAAACCGTCAACTCCAAGGTCGACTAAAGAATCTTATTTCTTTAGTCAAAATGAAGCATGCTCTAGAGCAGAAGGACAATGACCTTGCCATAGCACAGAAAGAAGCGCGAACGAAAACAGAGCTTGCTGACAAGAAGCTGGCTTCAGTCAGCAAGTTAGAAGAGGAGAACGCCAAGATGAAGACTACTGTTGCTGAAGCCAACAAGGAGTTTACAAAGCTGAAGAAGGACAAGGACACCCTGAATGACAAGGTTGGAGATCTCATGGTGAAGAAGGGCAAACTTGAGGCTTATCTTGGAAGACTTGTTGAGAAGCTAGTCCCGAAGCTTGAAGGTATTTCCTCTCGTCCGACTGAGTTGCAATTGTCGACTTATTATACAACTGTTGACTCAGCACCTTTCTGACTATGCAGAATTCTGTCAAGACTTCAAAGCAGAGACTGGGCGGATCGAGACATATCTTGATCCCATAAACTCTCCCGTCAAGGACGATATCGCGATGAACATGCTGCGGCTGGAGTCTCGTCTCGACAGCACTATGGATTATCTTGCTTGTCTGAAAGCGGCGATGTCACGGATTGACACTGAGCTCTGGCTCCGAGCGGAGTTCCAGAATGATCTCGAGTCTCTGATGTCTCAAATCAAAGAAATTCCTGGTCGAGTGCAAGAATGGAAGAAGTCGTCTGCTCGCCGCGGTGCTGATGGGGCTCTGTCCTTGGTCCGAGTCCATTTCAAGGAGGTCAGGGAAGACAAGCTGGCGGTTATCAAGGTTGCCAACACCAAGAAGCTCCAATTCCAATCCTTCATGGAGACCTTCATCAATGTAGCCAGTCGTATTGCAGACGGCATCGACCTTGACAACTTCGTTGAGCCAGCAAGCCCTCCCCCCGAAGAGTGAACAAACTTTATGCCCCACCTTATTTGCCTCGGAATGCTGAGTGATTTTGTAACCATTAAACTCTTTCAGGCCTGATGCCTGAGTACTTCTGCAGCGCTGCAGTTCTAAACTTTGCAGGGTTTATCTGAACTTGGTTTTCCTTGAATATGGTGGCTTTGCCTTTTCCACTTTTGGATCTTTATCAATTCCGAGTGGAACTTGACTTCCCACTCGGAGTAGAAGTTCTACTTGTGACGCATCTCTGATGATGTGTTCGATCGACACCTCGTCGTCCTTGCAGATCGGGTTAGAGTGTACGTTGTACTTGTGACGCAGCTCAGACGACATGCTCGATTGGCACCTCGTCGTCCTTGTGGATCGGGATGGAGCGTACGTTGTACTTGTGACGCAGCTCAGAGGATCTTTGTGACTTAGGAGAGTGGGGGGTCACAGCTAAGCCTCCGAGTGGGAGGGTTGCTTTCCACTCGGAGTAGTTTCTTAACTTAGGCGAGTACGGGGTCACGGCTAAGCCCCCGAGTGGGAGGATTTCTCTCCACTCGGAATGGTTTTTAACTTAGGCGAGTACGGGGTCGCGACTAAGCCCCCGAGTAGGAGGATTGCTCTCCACTCAGAATGGTTTTTAACTTAGGAGATTGTGGGGTCGTAGCTAAGCCCCCGAGTGGGAGGATTGCTCTCCACTCGAAGTGTTTTTTTAAACTTAGGCGATATGGGGTCGCAGCTAAGCCCCCGAGAGGGAGGATTGCTCTCCACTCGGAGTGTTTTTTAACTTAGGCGAGTACGGGGTCGCAGCTAAGCCCCCAACTCGGAGGATTACTCTCCACTCGGAGTGTTTTTTAACTTAGGCGAGTACGGGGTCGCAGCTAAGCCCCCGAGTGGGAGGATTGCTCTCCACTTAGAATGGTTTTTAACTTAGGCGAGTATGAGGTCGCGGCTACGCGCCCGAGTGGGAGGATTGCTCTCCACTTGGAGTAGTTTTTAACTTAGGCAAGTACTGGGTCGCAGCTAAGCCCCGAGTGGGAGGATTGCTCTCCACTCGGAGTAGTTTTTAACTTAGGCAAGTACCGGGTCGCAGCTAAGCCTCCGAGTGGGAGGATTGCTCTCCACTCGGAGTGCTTTTAACTTAGGTGAATCAGGTTCGCGGCTAAGCCCCAGAGTTGGAGGATTACTCTCCACTCGAAGTAGTTTTTAACTTAGGCGAGTATGGGGTCATAGTGAAGCCTCCGAGCGGGAGGATTGCTCTATTGGGGAACGCAGTAATTTCAAAAAACTTACTACGATCACGCAAGATCTATCTATGTGATGCATAACAATGAGAGGGGATAGTGTGTCCACGTACCCTCGTAGACAGAAAGCAGAAGCGTTTAGTTAACGTGGTTGATGTAGTCGAACGTCTTCGCGATCCAACCGATCGAAGTACCGAACGTACGGCACCTCCGCGTTCAGCACACGTTCAGCTCGATGACATCCCTCTTACTCTTGATCCAGTTGAGGACGAGGGAGAGTTTCTTCATCACGACGACATGGCGACGGTGATGATGAAGTTACCGGCGCAGGGCTTTGCCTAAGTAGTACGACGATATGACCAAGGTGTGTAACTGTGGAGGGGGCACCGCACACGGCTAAAAGATCAACTTGTGTGTCTATGGGGTGCCCCCTGGCCACGTATATAAAGGAGGGGAGGGAAGAGGTGGCCGGCCAAAGGGGGCGCGCCAGGTGTGTGGAATCCTACTAGGACTCCCTAGTCCAAGTAGGATTCCCCTCCTCTTTCCTATTCCTAGTAGGAGAAGGAGGGAAGGAGGAAGAGGGGAGAAGGAAGGAGGGGGGCATCGCCTCCTCATAGTCCAATTCGGACTAGCCCATGGGGAGGTGGGGGGGGGAGGCAGCCACCCCTTGAGGCCCTTCTCTCCTTTCCCGTATGACCCATTAAGGCCCATTACTTCCCCCGGCGAATTCCCGTAACTCTTCGGTACTCCGAAAAATATCCGAATCACTTGGAACCTTTCCGATGTACGAATATAGCCTTCCATTATATCGATCTTTATGTCTCGACCATTTAGAGACTCCTTGTCACATCCGTGATCTCATCCGGGACTCCGAACAAACTTCCGTCATCAAATAACATAACTCATAATACACATCATCATCGAACATTAAGCATGCAGTCCCTATGGGTTCGAGAACTATGTAGACATGACCAAGACACATCTCCGGTCAATAACCAATAGCGGAACCTGGATGCTCATATTGGCTCCTACATATTCTACGAAGATCTTTATCAGTCAAACCGCATAACAACATACGTTGTTCCGTTTGTCATCGGTATGTTACTTTCCCGAGATTCGATCGTGGGTATCATCATACCTAGTTCAATCTCATTACCGAAAAGTCTCTTTACTCGTTCCGTAATACTTCATCCTGCAACTAACTCATTAGTCACAATGCTTGCAAGGCTTATAGTGATGAGTATTACCGAGAGGGCCCAGAGATACCTCTCCGAAACACGGAGTGACAAATCCTCATCTAGATCTATGCCAACCCAACAAACACCTTCGGAGACACCTGTAGAGCACCTTTATAAGCACCCATTTATGTTGAGACGTTTGGTACCACACAACGTGTTCCTCCGGTATTCGGGAGTTGCATAATCTCATAGTCTGAGGAACATGTATAAGTCATGAAGAGAGCAGTAGAAATGAAACTGTAACGATCATAATGCTAAGTTAACAGATGGGTCATGTCCATCACATCATTCTCCTAATGATGTGATCCCGTTCATCTCATGACAACACATGTCTATGGTTTAGGAAACATAACCATCCTTGATAAACGAGCTAGTCAAGTAGAGGCATACTGGGGACACTTATGTTTTGTCTATGTATTCATACATGTACTAAGTTTCTGGTTAATACAATTCTAGCATGAATAATAAACATTTATCATGAAATAAGGAAATAAATAATAACTTTATTATTGCCTCTAGGGCATATTTACTTCATGCTCTCCACTCGGAGAGTTTTTTTAACTTAGGCGAATCAGGTTCGCGGCTAAGCCACCCACTGGGGGATTTGAACACAGATGATTATGGGAAATCAATCATTAAGATACTACAAAATTCTTGTCTTTGGTAAGCAAACTGAAGGAATCTTATTACAACTCGTCGATCCGAGTGGTTTAGGTATAGAAATGGTGAAGCAGCTTTGCGTTCGACGCGCGTGGCTCATCCACTATCTTGGCTACATTGTAGAGGTGGTACGCTTTGTTGTGAAGCACTGAAGGGACCTTCCCAGGCCGGAGCGAGCTTGTGAGGTCATTTCTGATCCACTCGGAGCACGAGGTCTCCCTCCTGGAATGTCCGACCTCTGACATTGCGGGCATGGAATCGACGCAGATATTGTTGATATATGGTCAACCGGGTCAGAGCCATCTCGCGCTCCTCCTCTAGGAGATCAACTATGTCTTGGTGTGCTTGTTCAGTTTCAGCTTCTGATAAGAGTTCCACTCGGGGAGCGTTGTGCAGCAAGTCACTCGGAAGCACAGCATCGGCACCATACACCATGAAGAAAGTGGTTCGATTAGTCGACCAGTTCGGAGTTGCTCTCAGTCCACATAAGACGGATAGCAACTCAGTCACCGAAGCTCCAGTAGCGTGCTTGAGGTCGCGCATCAGTCGGGGTTTCAGCCCTTGAAGGATTAAACCACTCGCCCTTTCTGCTTGCCCATTTGATAGCGGGTGTGCAATAGATGCATAGTCGACCCAAGTGCCTTGGGAAGCATAGAACACCTTGAACTCATCAGAATCAAAATTGGAGCTGGTATATGTGATAATGCTGTGAGGGACTCCATATCTGAATATCAACTCCCTAATGAAACTGACGGCAGTGCTTGAGTCAACGTTTTTGATAGGCTTGGCTTCGATCCATTTGGTGAACTTGTCGACTGCTACAAGCAAATGAGTGAAACCACTTCTGCCGGTCTTGAAGGGTCGGACCATATCTGACCCCCAGACTGCAAACGGCCAGACAAGTGGAATAGTTTTCAAGGCAGATGCAGGCTTGCGGGACATTTTGGAGTATAACTGACATCCTACACACTTTGATCAAGTCGACCACAGCTGGGACTTCAATCTCAATTGGATTGGTTGAACTTATCGGCTGTGCGGGCTCTTCCTTGAAGGGATCTTCTTGTACTAACAGGGTGTGGAGATGTTCCAAGAACACATTACTGGGGATAGGCTTCTGAGGGGAACCTATCTTCGCCAGATCATCAGCAACTTGACTCTTGATTCGGGGTATGTGGTGGAGCTCTAACCCCTCAAACTTCTTCTCTAAGTCTGAGTCGCCATAGACCATCAAGCGTTGGACGCCGAGTGAAATGGCCATACGCAACCCATACAACAGTGCCTCATACTCAGCTTCATTGTTTGAAGAATCAAAGTGAATCTGGAGGACCTAGCTGAGCTTGTCTCCTCTTGGGGATACTAAAACCACTGTTGCACCAGAGCCATTCATCATCTTGGATCCATCAAAGAACATAGTCCAATGTTCCGACTGAATTTGAGTCGGTTGTAGCTGTTCAATCCACTTTGCGAGCAAATCTGCTATTGCTTGAGACTTGATGGCTTTGTTTGCCTCAAACTTGATATCCAAAGGAAGGAGTTCAATCGCCCACTTTGCCACTCGACCCGTTGCATCTATATTATTCAGAATTTCTGATAATGGAGCATCGCTGACGACTGAAACTGAGTGGTCTGAGAAGTAGTGTGCAACTTTCTTCATGGTCAAGTGGGGGCATACTTGAAAGTGCGTTATATCGACTAGAGGGGGGGTGAATAGGCGATTTTTATGAATTCTTCACTGAGGAAATTGCTGGTGAGGAAATTCCTTAGCGAAGAACTACTTGCAGCGGAATAAGTACTCAGAAGTAAGCATAACAGGATACAAGCATGGTCATCATGATGAAATGAAGACTAGCACAGAGTACAGAAAGCGTAATCACAGGATAACACAAGATGAAGACAAACAGACTAAAGAAATTGAACTGAGGAATTTGAGAAAGTCTTCAGTCAAAGTCTTCAAGCACAGATATGAACAAACACTCAACACAGTAATGAGGAAATGAAAGGGTTGAGGAAATAGAACCAGTTGGTTGGTGAAGACAATGATTTGGTAAACCAGTTCCAACTCCTGTCTCAGTTGTACGTCTGGTTGGAGCGGCTGAGTATTTAAACTCGAGGACATGCAGTCCCGGACACCCAGTCACTGAGCACGCAGCTCAGGACACCCAGTCCTCACCGTATTCTCCTTGAACTAAGGCCACGCAGACCTCGTCCAATCACTCGTGGTAAGTCTTCAGGTGACTTACAAACCTTCACAGACTTGGTCACCCGGCGATCCACAATTCCTCTTGGATGCTCTAGACCATGACGCCTAACCGTCTGGAAGAAGCACAGTCTTCAAAGGTAACAAGCATCGGATCCACGCAGGATCAATTTCTTCAGTGATGCTCAATCACTTTGGGTTTGTGGGGGTTTGGTTTTGGGTTTTCCTCACTTGATGATTTTCGCTCAAAGTCCTCAGAGGATGGGTTGCTCTCAAATGACAAGTGTCAAGTTCTCTTGGAGCAGCGAACCAGCTAGTGGTTGTAGGGGGCGGCTATTTATAGCCTAGGGAGTAGCCCGACATGATAAGACATAAATGCCCTTCAGTGATATGACCGTTAGGTGGATAAGATATTTTGGGACAGGTGGCCAAGAAGACAAAGAACGGTCGGAAATTTGACTCCAAATTCCTCAGGGCTATCATGTTCCTCACTGTGTAGGCAATTCACACTGGCGAATCCCAAACTCCTCTGTCAGAGCAAAGTCCTCAGTGACTAGAAGAACTGCGTCTCTATCACTGAAGAAATTGACTGAACTGTATGAGATTTCCAATGGCTTCACTCGAAGGATTGGTAGGTGTAGGATTTTGAGTTGAGCATCACATGGAAATTTTTCCTTAGTATTTCCTCGACCCCCTTTAATAGTACGGTGTTTCCTATGACTCAATAAAGAGAAAATGAAACTACGAAAACAAAAGTCTTCACGCTTCATGTTCCTTGAGTGAATACCAAGTCTTCAAGGTCACACCATATTCTTCACTTTCAAAGTCTTCAGAAAGTGTTCAGAATATCAAAGTCTTTAGTCGAAGAACTTCATTTTTAGGGTTCGACTTTCTCTGTAAATATCAAACTCCTCACAAATTTATAGACCTGTGTACACTCACAAACGCATTAGTCCCTTAACCTATAAGTCTTCAATACACCAAAATCACTAAGGGGAGATGCACTTACAATCTCCCCCTTTTTGGTGATTGATGACAACATAGGTTAAGTTTTCAACGGGGATAAACATATGAAGTGTAAATACTGATATTGAGGAATTTGATTGCAAGATATAGAAGAACTCCCCCTGAAGATGTGCATAGTGAGGAATTTGCTTTTGAGGCAATGCACATTTGAAGAGTTGAATCATGGAGTTCTCCCCCTATATCTTGTAATTCATACACGCATTTAATATCTAATATGAAGAATTTGAAATGCATGATGAAATATGGTGCCTGATGAGATTCAGCATGCGTGCAATAATATTAACGAGGAATAAGCATGCGAATAGCACATCAAAGTATAAAACACGAAGCATCGAAGTATCGAGCACAGTCCAAAAGTATCGAGCACCATCGGGTTTAAGATTACAACTCGATCCAATAAAAGTTTGGAAGAGCGAGAGTTGTAACTTAGAAAAACGCCTTTATATAGACCCGCAGAACACTAACTCAGATTTCTCCCCTTTGTCATCAAATGACCAAAAGGATTGAAACGAGGACTAACGCCTCAAGAATTTCAAGTCGATGGAGGAGCGCCCGGTGTTGTCGGGGTTGTTTGTTGTCGCGGGCCTGCCGCAGATGTCGTCCAAATCTTCATACTCATCGGTTGTCACGCGATGAAGAATAAGAGCTGGCCACGGATCGGAAATTTGACCCTCTTGAATTTCTTGGAGGAGGTGCAGACCACCAAATTCTTCCTTGAGACCCATAGTCTTTAGTTCTTCACGCTATAGACATGAGTGAGGACAGCCAGTGCGGTTGAGGGTTTCATGAAGGTAGTAATGATTCTTCTTCACCGCATTATGTGTTGAGGTCATGTTGTGAAGAATTGCAGCAAACCGACGCTTTACCCATTTGTGATTACGATCAACCTTCCGATGAAGATTGAGGAGTAACTCACGGTCGATCATCACCACAGGTCTTTGTGGCTTGAGGATTTTGCTTAGCTGAGGTATTTTTGGCAGAGTCATGTGTGGCAGAGTCGTCATTGGTAGAGTAAGATGTAGCTAGGCGAAATTGACCATCCAATGGACGAATGCCTTTATCGATCACAGCAGCTGCCTTGCCTTTATCATCGGTGATGAAACCGTCCGTTTGAGGACTTCAATGGGAGGCAAGTAGCTACCGTGGTTCGAGTGTCGACTTTGTAATTCGGTGAAGATCTTGCCCTTATGAATCTCATAATCCAAAGGCGCATAGGGCTTCAAATCGAATGGTGACATAGCAACATTTGCGAGTCCTCATGAAGAAATCATGGAAGTTGACGGAACGCCATGAATGATGTTGAAAAGCATATTCTTCATGATGCCAACGACATCTTCATCATTTGAGTCGTGGCCTTTGATAGGACTCATTGTCTTCGTCTGAATCGATAGACAGTCCGAGGCACATAGAGAAATTCCTTGACGAGGAATTTGGTTAGTGGGGCCTGCCCAGCTTCAAAGGCTTCATGAGCACTTGCATATAGTGATTTGTCGGCCAGGGTCATTGTAGATGCAACGTGCCTTTGTCATGGGGAGGATCGAGAGGAAGGACACGAAGCAATTCAGTTGCGGTGCCTTGTAGTGAGTGTTTTCAGTCATCAATCCAACACCCATGAATTGACATCTTCGTCTCGAAGAATATGCGATGTCGCATAGAACTGAAGAATGAGTTCTTCATTCCAATCGCAAATGTCAGTGCAGAAATTCAGTAATCCTGCATCATGAAGAACACTCAGGACTGGCTCAAAGCATGGCAGAGATTCCATATCCACGTGAGGAATATGTTCATGATCGAAGATTTTGTCTTTGTCAAACAACACTGAGGAATAGAAGTTGGCTTGACTAGCAGTCCAGAAACGCCTCTTCCTTATGCGAGCAAAGTCATAGGGGTTGTAGTCAGTGAAGAACACATGCTCGGAAAAGAAGTCTTCAGCCTTGAACTTCTGTTTGCTTGAGAACGGATTCTTTGGCTTCGGCAGAGGAATGTCAGTGAGTTGCATCACCACCTCAGGAATCGCGAGCTCAGGTTCTTCAGGCTGAGGAATTTCTGGTTTCTCTTCTTGTGCAACCTTATGATCAGCAGCAGCAGGTTCTTCAGCACTAGTGGCTAGAATATCTTCATGAACAGAGGGAGTGGGATGAGGTTCTTCAGAGCCCAGTTGAACTGTTGTTGCCGGGGACTGAGGAATCTGTTGGATAGGTGTGAATAGAGGAGTATCAGGATGCTGACTTTCCCAAAAGTCATCATTCATCACAGGTGTGGTGCATCCAATATCCACATCTTCATCTTCAATTTCCTCAACACCAGCCTCTTTAGCTGTGAACTGAGGCATAGGTGAGGAAATGACTGTCGTTGAAGGGATTTCATCCACTTCAATTTCTTCATCAATCTGCTCTGACGAAGCAGCAGAACGATTTTCTTCATCAGATCCGCTTGGGATCTTATAGTCTTCTCCAAAAGGAACAATTTCCTTTGATGACATGGAGGAAATTGGAATAGCATCAATAGGATTTTCAATTGAGCTGGTCATTGGCTTCATTTTCTTTGCAGCTGAAGAATTTGACGCAGCTGATGCCTTCCTTTTCTTTAGTGCAGCTCGCTCTGCAGCCTTGGTCTTCTTCACCTCATAGGCAGAAGGAAGAATTGGAGTTGGTGTAGGCGCGGGAGGAGCTGAGGAATCTGGTTGATTTTCTTGGTAATCGATGCGATTGCCTGATCTCTTCAGTTTCTTCAGGCGCACCACTAGTGGATGCCCTGGCAATTTCTTCAGCGGCTGGTATTTCTTCATCAGCCCTGGAACTAGCATTTTCTTCAGCAGGCTGAAAGTCATCAGCGGTGCTGGCATGTTCTTCAGCAGGCTGAGCAGAGTCTGCAGCCTGAAGATTTTCTTGTTGCGATGAAGCTGCAACATTTGTCATTTTCTTCGTCAGGTTGACGAATCTCACTTTGGCTCCTTGCCAATCAGCATAGTATGCATCAAAGTCTTTGCTGAGGGCTTGAATTTCAGACTGAGCCTGGAGAAGTTCCTCAGGTGTCATTCTGACAACATTTTTCTTCAGGAGCTTCTCCTTTCTGTATTGTGCTTTCTTGATCTCCCTTGCCTTTTCAAATTTCCATTTCTCTTGAGTGATGAAATGGGTCAGCATGTGACTTTGACCAGGAGTCAGATGGAAATCAAGCATTGGGGTGTTTGGATCCTTGTGCCAGAGGTCAATGTAGTCGAGGATTTTCCTCGGATCCAAAAGCGATGGGCACGAGATGTGGCTTTGGCTCTAGCAGCCTTCACTTGTCATCTCGATGATTTACGCAAGTTCATCATCGAAGCTTCATCATCGAGGGCACTTGGAATGCGACTGTTTCTTCCTTGGACTTGGCCGAGGACCGCGTCAACTGTTGCTTTAGTCTTTAACAGTGTGGGGCCTGATGAGGACATTGGTGCAGCTGAGGAACTTGCTGAGACACCAGAGGCAATCGAGAAACCTGTAGTCCTTTGACATGTAGCTAGATGCACATGAGCTGAGGACTTTGATGGAGCTGCTAAGGACTTTGGTGGAGCAGTAGCAGTCTGAGGAATTTGCCGTGAGGGCGTAGCTAAGGAACTTGGCCGTGAGGGCGCTGTTGGTGAAGCACTTGGCTTGCGAGCAGGATTCTTTGGCATTGATTTCCTCGGTGTGACCGAGGTCTCAGCAGCAGCAGCAGTGGCAGAATCCTCATTGAATTTCTTCACCGCCTCCTTGGCTTGTCTTGCCAATTTGGCTTGGCGCTTAGCCCATTCTTGAGAAAGTCCTCACCACTCTTGATCTTTGGTGGGATCAGCTACTTGGCCAGGTGCCAATGGAGCTCTTGGGCATGGAGGGTTGAGGGCGAATTTCTTCATGTACTTTGGAGTAACATATCGGTATTCCCTCCATTCCCTTGCCCATCTCCGTTCAATCCTCTGAATGCACACCTTGTGCTGATTTTTGTTTTCTTTGCCGAATTTGGCTTCATCTGGCGTGCAATAGTCCTTATAAATGTCATCAGGGATCTCAAAAGCAGTCATGACCTCAGGCTTCTTTCCTCCTTTCTGCGGTCTCTTACCTTGACCATATTCTTGGATGAGGAATTTGAACAATTGAACACTCAAGAAGTATGCAGTTTTTCTTCGAGGAACGCTGCAAATGAGTTAAGTTGATGAGAACCTAGTGATTCAGCGGTGGACATGAGTACCGTGAACAAAGTGTAGGTGCGAGGAATTTGGAGAGGTCATATCGTTCTCGTAAGGTTTTTCAAAAGACAAGTTTTGAGGAATTTGACGAGATGAGCCTTGAGGAATTTCACTAAGCGTTCTTTGTCTTAGGTTCGAGTTATACAGATCGAAGATCCACACAATTGAGGAATCTTGAAGAAAATGATTGCTTAGAGAAATGGATCAAGAACATACAATGTGTGAGGTGTTCATATGTGTGAAGATTTGAAGAATAAAACACCTTTGAAGATTTTCAGGAAAGTTTGAGAATCAAAGTGAGTAATAAAAGTAACTTTTAATTACCCGGAGTGAACAACACGACGAACTGAGATGAACAGACGTGAAGTTCGTCAGGTTAGATCTCCCACGCCCTAACTTGGCAGAGGGAAACAGCTATGGCGGCGGCAGAGTGAAGATTTCCATAACCGGGCGAAATACGATAGCGACGAGGTCGAGGCAGCAAGCTCTTCCTCACCGGCGACGATGGAGTAGGGCGGCGCTAGGGTTTGAGGAGCTCGGCGAGAGACAGCGGTCGGCGGAGTAAATGAAGTGAGGAAGGGAGAGGGTATTTATAGCCATGGTGAAAAACTGTTCGCCAAGATTTTGGGACGAACATGCCCTGCCCTTTCTCCTTCACGCACATGTGTCACCCACGCATGTGTAGATGAGATCGTGAAAGATCGTGGGTGAATATAATAATGCATCGTGGGATGCGAAGCGGTTTGATGGCAAAACCGAAAATCTGGATAAGATTTGTTTTAAAGTTTTGTTCGCAATTTCTTGGTGACAAGGACACAGTGAAGACTTTGAGCGAGTTTCAAATAGAACACACATGAAGAATTTGTGAATAGATTGGGTTGAGTATAGCATAGAGGGGGAAGGGTCCGATCACATTCACTTAGCAGAAAAAAGCAACTTGAAGAAATAGCCATAAGTGAATGCTGTAGAGGACATAAACTCATATATATATATAGCCAATGAATAAAAACGACGGAAATAGTGAAGATTTTGCAAAGTTGAAGAATTTGAAAAACTAAAGAATTTCAAAACTGAGGAAAAACTCAAATTGAAGATTTTCAACTTTTTGTGGTGGCGTGACCCACCGTATAAGAATGATGATTTCAGACACCGTGTACAATTGTCGTAGGGTTCTGAGAATCAAATTCTTCATTAATTTCTTCACACTTAGAGTGTTATTCTTCATTGATTGAAGAAAAATGTTTCTTCATGTGTTCCACATCTAAGTCATCAATTTTGCATAAATGTTAGGATGTGTGTCCTTTTCAAAGAACATTCAAAGACTCTAAGATATTTAGCTCACACCACAACTTGCTAAATCTCTTCTCATCCAAGGGCTTAGTGAAGATATCAGCTAGCTGTTCTTCAGTCTTCACGTGCTCGATGGAGATGTCGCCCTTAAACACATGATCACGAACAAAATGATGACGAATCTGAATGTGCTTTGTCTTCGAGTGCTGAACTGGGTTGTGAGCAATCTTGATGGCACTCTCATAGTCGCAGAGGAGAGGCACATTCTTCACGTTGACGCCATAGTCCTTGAGGGTTTGCTTCATCCAAAGAAGTTGAGCGCAGCAAGAGCCAGCAGCAATGTATTCAGCTTCGCAGAGAAGCGGTGATCGCATTCTGTTTCTTCGAGGACCAACAGACCAAAGATCCTCCGAGGAAATGACAAGTGCTAGAAGTTGACTTGCGGTCCACACGATCACCAACATAGTCAGAGTTAGAATATCCAATGAGATCAGAATATCCTAGTGTTGGTGTGTGAGCTAGATATCGAAGAATATGCTTCACAGCCTTATGGTGTGATTCCTTCGGTGCACCTTGAAATCGGGCACACATGCAAACACTAAGCATTATATCTAGCCTAGATGCACATAAGTACAATAAAGAACAAATCATGGAGCGGTATACCTTGTGATCGAAGTCAATACCATTTTCATCAGTGCATAGATGGCCATTTGTGGGCATAGGAATTTTAGCGCCTTTGCAATCTTGCATGCCTAATTTCCTCAAGACATCTTTGAGGTATTTCACCGAGATATGAATATGCCATTGCTTCTGATTTAATTTGGAGACCTAAGAAGAATTTCAATTCTCCCATCATAGACATTTGATATTCTTCACTCATCATATAGGCAAATTCATCACTATAACGTTGGTCAAGACAGCCAAAGATAATATCATCAACATATATTTGGCACACAAACAGTTTACCATCATAAGATTTAGTAAAGAGAGTAGGGTCGAGTGAACGGGTGTGAAGCCATTCTTCACGAAGAATTCCTTCAATGTATCATACCACGCCGAGGGGCTTGCTTGAGGCCATAGAGGGCCTTATTAAGTCTGAAGACTTTGTCGAGATTCTTTGGATCTTCAAAACCGGGGTTGAGCAACATATACTTCTTCCTCAAGATTACCATTGAGGAATGCACTTTTCACATCCATTTGATATAAGATGATATCATGATGGTTAGCGTAAGCAAGTAATATCTAATAGCCTCAAGTCTAGCAACAGTGCAAAAGTTTCATCGAAATCAATTCCTTGACCTATGTGTAGCCTTGAGCTACCGATCGTGCCTTATTCCTCACCACAAGGCCATTTTCATCTTGCTTGTTGCGGTAGATCCACTTTGTGCCAATGATATTATGCTTGCGAGGATCTGGGCGATTGACCAGTTCCCAGACATTGTTAAGCTCGAAGTGATCTAATTCTTCTTGCATAGCCTAAATCCACTCCGGCTCTAGAAATGCTTCATCTACCTTAGTGGGCTCTGTGATAGAGACAAAAGCATAGTGCCCACAAAAGTTAGATAAATGTGAAGCTTTTGAGCGTGTGAGAGGACCTGGTGAGCTAATGTCATCGATGATCTTCTCCACTTGCACTTCTTTTGCAATGCGAGGATGAGCTGGTTGTCGCTGAGGAATTTGATCAGCATTTTCTTCAGCACCGTTTTCCTCAGCATTTTCTTTAGGTGCATCAGCTCGACGTTCTTCATGAACTAGAATGAATTCTTCAGCAGATTCTTCAGTGGGAATGATATCCTCAGTTGCCTTGAACTTGATAGAATCCTCAGGTGCTGGTTCATCTAACACAGAAGGTAGGTGCTCTCTTTGCGAGCCATTAGTTTCATCGAACCGCACATCTACAGTGTCAACAATCTTGTGAAGAACAATGTTGAAGACTCTGTAGGTGTGCGAGTCCTTTCCGTAACCAAGCATAAAACCTTCATGTGCTTTCGGTGCAAATTTAGAGTTGTGGTGAGGATCTCTAATCCAACATTTAGCACTGAAGACTTTGAAATAACTCACATTGGGTTTCTTGTCAGTGAGGAGTTCATAGGCCGGCTTCTTGAAGAATTTGTGAAGATATACTCTGTTGATGATGTGGCACGCAGTATCAATTGCATCAATCCAAAACGCTGAGGCGTTTTGTATTCATCAAGCATAGTGCGAGCCATCTCAACAAGAGTTCTGTTCTTGCGCTCCACGATGCCATTTTGCTGAGGAGTATAGGGAGCAGATAACTCATGAGTAATACCAAGTTCATCAAGATAGTCATCAAGACCGGAATTCTTGAACTCAGTTCCATTGTCACTTCTGATGTGCTTGATCTTCACACCAAAGTTGGTTGAAGCCCTCGAGGAAAATCGTTTGAAGACTTCCTGCACTTCATGTTTGTAAGTAACAATGTGTACCCATGTATATCGAGAGTAATCATCAACAATGACAAAACCATATAGAGATGCATCATTAGTGACTCGCTGAGTAATGATTAGGTCGAAGAGGTCCATGTGAAGCAATTGAATGGACGAGTAGTGGTCATGATAGTCTTCGCTGGATGCTTGGCCTTGGTCATTTTTCCAGCTACACAGGCTCCGCATAAGTGATCCTTGAGGAATTTGACATTCTCAATGCCAATGACATGCTTCTTCTTCACAAGCGTGTGCAAATTCCTCATGCCTGCGTGACCAAGTTGTCGATGCCATAGCCAGCCTTCTGAAGCTTTTGCAAGTAGACATATGGCTGGTTGTGGTCCTATAGAGAAATCAACAATATACAAATCTCCTCTCCTAAAGCCTTCGAAGACTTTGGAATTGTCAGCTTCCATAATCACAACACAGCGATACTTTCCAAAGACAACAACCATATCAAGATCACAAAGCATTGAGACTGACATGAGATTGTATCCTAAGGACTCAACAAGCATGACTTTGTCCATGTGTTTATCCTTAGAGATTGCAACCTTACCAAGACCCAATACCGACTTTTGCCTTTGTCAAAAAGATGATATGCTTCAGATGTGGCGGTGATAAGGAGCATCCATCAATTGATTCTTGTCACCAGTCATGTGATTTGTACATCCACTATCGAGGACCCATTCAATAGTTTTGGGTTGATCATCCTGCAGATGAATTAGTGTAGCTTACAATCTCATATGCTTCATCGGTGAAGAATATGATATCATGTTCATCGATGAATTTCATCAAGCGATAAACAGATATAGCAAGATTAGGGCGTGTGAAATGAAAGTTCATTTCATCATGATTCGCTGCGTCCTTTCGAGCAGATTTAAATGTCCCTAGCAAATTCTTCAGACGTTAAAGCACGTCTGGAGACCTGAACCTGCAGAAGAGATTAGTTCTTTTTCTTCACCACCCACATTTGAAGGGGTGGCAAAGAGTTCATCAATCTGTGAGCACCATATGAGAATGGTGGCAAAGATGCCAAACCATTTCATTTCACATAAGAGGGGATAGGGTAAGTGAGGGAGTCCTGGACTAGGGGGTGTCCGGACAGCCGGACAATCATCGTCCGACGGACTCCAGGACTACGAAGATACAAGATTGAAGACTCCGTCCCGTGTCCGGATGGGACTTTCCTTGGCGTGGAAGGCAAGCTTGGCAATACGGATATGTAGATCTCCTACCATTGTAACCGACTCTGTGTAACCCTAGCCTCCTCCATTGTCTATATAAACTAGAGGGCTTTAGTCCGTAGGACACAACATACATCACAGCAATCATACCATAGGCTAGCTTTAGGGTTTATCCTCCTTGATCTCGTGGTAGATCCACTCTTGTACTACCCATATCATCAATATTAATCAAGCAGGACGTAGGGTTTTACCTCCATCAAGAGGGCCTGAACCTGGGTAAAACATCGTGTCCCTTGTCTCCTGTTACCATCCGCCTAGACGCGCAGTTCGCGACCCCCTACCCGAGATCCGCCGGTTTTGACACCGACATTGGTGCTTTCATTGAGAGTTCCTCTGTGTCGTCACCGATAGGCTCGATGGCATCTTCAATCAACAACGTTGTCTTGGGTGAAACTTTTCTCCCCGGACAGATCTTCGTATTCGGCGGCTTCGCACTGCGGGCTAATTCACTTGGCCATCTGGAGCAGATCGAAAGCTACGCCCCTGGCCATCAGGTCAGATTCGGAAGCCTAAACTTCACAGCCGACATCCGCGGGGACTTGATCTTCGACAGGCTCAAGCCAAAGCCATGCGCGCCGCACTGTTGCGATGGGCATGATCTAGCTCTGCCGCCAAACAGTGCCTTGGTGTCCGTGCACAAATCCGCCTCGGCCCTTAGTCCGGAGCCGATCGCCCAGATCGAGGACCGGTGGATGGATATCACCTCGGGGGCTTCAACTTCCACGGCGATGGAGCCAAACACTAACCTTGTCCCTCGCAAAACTCGTGATTCCGAGGTGCCGGACTCCTTGCCGGACTCCGGACCTCCCGCGCCCCTGCCAATCGAATCGGATTGGGCGCCGGTTATGGAATTCACCGCCGCGACATCTTCAATACTCGCCTTTGGCGACATCCTAAATTCACTAAAGCATCTCTCGCTATCGGGAGAGTCTGGCGGACTATGGCGGGATGGTTGGGATCTGACGACGAAGAAATTGAGCCCACCCACCACCCACTTTGTAGCCATCGCCGGCGATCTTACCGACATGCTAGACTACGACTCAAGACATCGGCGCTATGGACGATGATGCCGGAGATTTAACAGAACCAGCGCCTCAGGCACTGAAGACCACCTCGTCATACAACATATACATGGTGGACACCCCAAAGGACGGGATGGCAAAGAAGTAGCGGAGGCAGATTCTTAAAGAAACAGCCCAAGCGCCGGCGTCGTCGGCGCCGCTCTAAATCCCGCCACAAAGAAGAATGGAGATTCCGCACAGGAGATAATAATACCCCAAAGAGTGCGAAGATAATCCCCTCCAAAGAAGACTCAGCGGGGAGGACGCAGGCAAGCCCCACGAGAGGCGGCGGGCGAAGAGGTCGAGGATTATAACTATATACCTCCCTCCAAGACGAGGCAAGCCTCAATGACATTTAATTAAATCGTGCGAGGATCCCGTCGAACAAGAGCGTTTTAAGCGCAGGCTTATCGCCACGGCAAATAGCCTAAAGAAAAAGCAGCAGCAGCTTCAAGCTGATCGGGACCTGCCGCCGATCGATGGACCGAGGTTCTCGTGGCGAAGAGTTTAAACTCGAACGCCCCTCCAAAAGCTACCCAGACGCAAGTTGCTCCCCCGATTAGAGGAGGAAGCATACATACCTTCATCACCAGCGCACGATACGGCCGACCGACCACCCGTGGTCGCGAAGAGAGGCATCGGACCCTCCACAAAGACCGTACCCGGCATCGCTCCAAAAGTCTGGCCAAGAGGGAACGCGCGGACTTGCGGGGCGTATTGGAGGACAAAGCAAGGCAATCCAGATCCATCTACGGATCACGAGGGCGCCCACGACCCGCGGCGAATACCGTCGCGCGGATACAATAACCCGGCGGGCGAACACACGCACAACGCTCTCGAGCTGCGTCGTGATATTGCTCAATATAGGCGTCGCACACCGCTATGCTTCAGCGACGAAGTAATGGATCACCAAATCCTGAAGGGTTTAAACCCGTAAACATCGAATCTCTGACGGCACAACAGACCCGCGAGTTTGGATTGAAGATTATCTCCTTCACATCCATATGGCCCGCGGCGACGATCTCCATGCCATCAAGTACCTCCCACTCAAGCTTAAAGGACCAGCTCGGCATTGGCTTAACAGCTTGCCCGCAGAGTCAATTGGGTGTTGGGAAGACCTGGAAGCCGCATTCCTCGACAATTTCCAGGGCACGTATGTGTGGCCACAAGACGTCGATGACCTAAGCCACATAATTCAGCAGCCAGAGGAATCGGCCAGACAATTCTGGACATGGTTCTTGACAAACAAAAACCAAATCATCGACTGTCCAGATGTAGAGGCCCTCGCAGCCTTCAAACATAACATTCGCGACGAGTGGCTAGCCCGGCACCTGGGACAGGAAAAGCCGAAATCCATGGCAGCACTCACATCATTAATGACCCGCTTTTGCGCAGGAGAGGATAGCTGGCTAGCTCGCAGCAACAACCTCAATAAAAATTCTGGCGGTCCGGATACTAAGGACCACAACGGCAGTCACGTCGAAACAAAAACAAACGCCGCGTGCTGGCGGCGATAAGGAGGATACGGACATCAACGCCGGATTCCGAGGCTCTAAACCCGGTCAGTGGAAGAAGCCATTCAAAAGAACCACTCCGGGTCCATCCAACTTGGACCGAATACTCGACCGCTTATGCCAGATACATGGCACCCTCGAAAAGCCAGCCAATCACACCAACAGAGATTGCTAGGTGTTCAAGCAGGAGTAGACCCGACCGTCGAACAATAGAGGACAGAAGGGTTTCCCCCCACAAGTGCGGACGGTGAACATGATTTACATAACCCATATACCCAAGAGGGAGAGGAAGCGTGCACTAAGGGACGTCTATGCGATGGAGCCAGTCGCCCCGAAGTTCAATCCATGGTCCTCTTGTCCGATTACTTTCGATCGAAGAGACCATCCGACCAGCATACGCCATGGCGGATTCGCTGCATTGGTTTTAGACCCAATCGTCGATGGATTTCACCTCACGAGAGTCCTGATGGATGGCGGTAGTAGCTTTGAACCTGCTTTATCGGGATCGGTCGCAAGATGGGCATACACCCTCAAGGATTAAACCTACAAAGACAACCTTTAAAGGTGTCATACCAGGTGTGAAGCCAATTATGCGGGCTCGGTCACACCGAAGTGGTCTTGGATCCCGGATAATTTCGGCGAAGAGTTAATCTTGATATAGTCCCATTTTGCAGCGGCTATCATGCTCTACTCGGACGAACGCGTGTGCAAAGTTCAGCGCATGCCGCATTATGCATACCTCAAGCTCAAGATGCGGGCCCTCGTGGAGTCATTACGGTCAGCGAAATCTGGAATTGCTCCCTCGAGCGGAGGAACATCTGGCTCTCGCGCGAAATGCAGAGCAGCCTTTTAAGGCAATTTTGAGTCCGGCCGTTAAGCGGCGGATCTGAAAAAACGCGCCAAAGCAATACCAACCAAGACAACTGCACGATCGAGCACGCAGCGTAGCAATGCGGCTAACCCCGCCCTCGCATGATTGCAAGAACAACCCTCGCGTACATCATTACGCTTTGGAGATACCATGGGCGCGGGGAAGGGCACGATCACAATGGACCCAGTGCGGCTCGACCACACGGGGGCTCGCAAGTCGCCACCCTTTTTATTATTATTTTCCTTCTTTGTATACACAAGACTCCGTTAACGGAGGCCTGTCCGTGCGTGAACTGCCGCCGAACTCACGATGCAACAGCCGGGGAAGAAAGAAGGCTGCGCGAACACTCGGGTGGTCTCGATTCTGAGCATTAAATTTGATTATATACACCAAGTTCGCAGCTCATCACTCGAGGGGACATGTTTAATTAGTCCAAATCCCTTGCTTACCGCACAATTTGTATCGATCCGCACTCATAGCGAGACTTCCTTTAATAAATAATGCAGCATTTTTCGACTGCAATTACATTACTTTATATATATATATATATATATATATATATTCATTACAGGACATCTTGCACCCGTATATTTTGGTATGGTCTAATACACCAGGGGCTTATGTTCCCCACATTATGGTGTGATAAGTCCGAACACTTTCATAAGTGCGGCACCCCGAACTTACAGCATTATATGAATCGGCTCCGAATCATGTCTTGGGTCAATAGTTGGGTTTGCCCGGCTCCCACGATTTGGTGCCTTACGTTCCGTTCTGTCGGCTAAGGTGGCACTGGGAGAACCACTGCGATTGCGCCCCGGTTGAGCCAGACGAGCGCCTCAGTGGAGAAAGATAAAACTGACCGGCATGATAAGGCGAGAGGAGTCGCTGTTCGAGAGGTCTTTTGAGTCCTAAAGACTCACGCCGCTTGAGCGAAGTTCGGATAAATGTCCAACAAAGGCGTGGATAGCGCCCGGATTGATCTTCGAATACCGGGGCTTCGCCGAAATTTAAAATTATAGAATTGTATGGCTAAGTGAGAGTGTTCAAGCATTATAAGTCCGGTTGCCTTGTTACGTTGTGTTGGCGCCTCCTAGATGGACCCAAAAATGGGAACAAGAGTGCTCAAGTTTATCCCGAACACCCGGCACTTTCATGGCTCGGGGTGAAGCCAACGACTTGCCATCTCTCGATTTTATAAGCGGCCGCCTGAAGGTAATATTTTAAATTAAACTAGCGTTGATTAATGCGCATATGAACAAAGTTTTCAGCGCGCAGGATAATACATAGCGAGTTTACTCAAAATTACATCTCGGGGCATTCATCCATAATATCGCGGGCTCCCTTGAGACAGTTTTATAATACATTTGGGCGTCGATACTCCTTGCCTGTGGCGGCTGGTCGGAGAAGCTTCCCGCATCCAGCCTGCCCGGTGCACCTTTGTGCGGGCAAGGGCCCGACGAGCACCTTCAATACAAAGCGGGCGCTTGATGACCTCGACCGAGGCACGCATCCACCGATCGTCGCCTGAGGCCAAAGTAGCTCCAGGCATGGCCTGTCCGAGCCACACCCGGACTATAAGGCCTTCATGGCCTCCTCGGCTACCTTGTGGAGTTCGACCAGCTTCTTGACTGGTCGCTTGGGGGCACCGGATGGCGGCCTCGGCGTCTTGAGACCGAAGACCTTCTCCGTCGAGCTCCCTCCTGCGCCACGGTAGAATCTTGGCTGCATCGGACACACTACGCGGTAGATCTGCAAGCAAACCCACAGAGCTCGAATGCGGGTAAGTGTCGGGTAGTTTACATTAACATGCTTGCTTTGCATGAAAAATTCCTTACCATACCGCTATCTTCTTTAAATCTTCAACCTCTGAAGGGCCTTACGGGCCTCGGCCTTGGCGGACTTGGCACTTTCGAGGCGAGGCAAGCTCGGACTCTCAAGTCTGGAGTCATGCTCCAAGCTCTCATGCTTCTCCATGAGAGCACAGAGCTCTTCTTGCATTTCCGCCACATGCCTCCTGCTTTTCTCGCTCTGCCCGTTCAGCGGCCGCCTTTGCGTTGACGCGACACCACTTCCTCCTTGGGCTGCCACCTCGTTAAGTGGCCCTGCAATACCCATATTATCCTTGTTAATTTTATTGCAACCAAAATCCTTTTACAGAAGGTAACTATTCAAAGTGGTGTTACTCACCTTCTTTGTCCTCGAGCTGCTTCTTGGCATGGCTGAGCTCTTGCTCGGACCGCTCGAGATCTGCTTCAACGCACCGACCTCCATGATCGGTCTGGCGGAGGTCAGCAGCGCAGCTGCAAACCCATATTGACATATTTTAAGCAACCCTGCGTATATCTTCTTAGATCCTCACTCCAGCTTTTCTTTCCGAACACCGAACTAAGCATCAGGGGCTACTGTCTATGCCGTATGACATTACATAATTATAACTTCTTACCTCAAAGCCTGTTAGAAGGTTGCTGCAGGCTTCGGTCAGCCCGCTCTTGGCGAGCTGAACCTTCTGAATCACCGCACTCATGATAGTGTGGTGTTCTTCCTCGATGGAAGCGCCTTTAAGCGCCTCCAACAAGTTGTCCGGCGCCTCCGGTTGGACGAAGGCCGCCGGTGTCACAGTCTTGCCCTTCTTTCGACGGGGCCGCCTGCCGGACTCTGGAACCGCTGCACATTCCGATGTAGAGTCCGGCGCAAAGTCCGGGAGGCTGCCTTGCGGCACCTCCGGAGCCTCCTCCTGATGGGTCCCTCTCTGGGATCCCACCTCGGCGTCCTCATCGGTGCGGGGGGTAGGGGCAGTCGGAAGTGAATCCACATCCGACGGGGCCAACGACCCGCTCGATGAAGCGGGGAGATCATCATCGGCCGGACTGCGGACAGTATGCGGCATTAGTAGGACACTAGGTGACGCGAAAGAAATTGCATATCAGGGATCCGAATACTTACGATCTCGCCGGAGGCCTGGCCCTTGAAGGCCACTCCTCCTCGCCAACGATGGTGTTGACGGAACTGTCCGAGGGAATAGTTCTCCCCCTCTTGGACCCTTCGGCCTTCCCTATTGGGAAGCCTTCCTCTTCCTCTTTCCCTCCTCCGGGAGAGAGTCTTCTTCCTCCTCCTCTTCGGGGGAGGAGTCCACCTCGTCGTCGGACGCTTGATTGCGGGAACTCTTTCGAGTCCCCGTGGCCACCTTCTAGGCCTTCTTCTCCAGCACCACGTGCGGTGCCGGAACTAGCAGCCCCGCTAGACGGGCGTTCACTGGGTCTTCTGGCATGGGAGCCGGACAGATGAGCTGCTCGGCCTTCTCCATCCATTCCTGCCAAAGGAAAAGAGAGATTGAAACCCTCCTAGAATCAATCTGTTTACCACAAGTGTCCCGTAAAGGGGTTGAATCACTTACCTCGTCAGCTGGGTGCTGCGAGCGAAATCTGCGATCTTCCGTCGCGGATGCGGGGCTTCGCGCCCTTAAACAGCACCCTCCAGGCGCCTTCATACGTCGTGTCGAAGAGCCCGCTTAGCGCCTGGTGCTGTTCCAGATTGAACTCCCACGGATTGAATGCCCGTTCTTGGCATGGGAGAATCCGGCGGATGAGCATGACTTGGACCATGTCGACGAGCTGAGCTTATTGTTCACCAGCTTCGGATCGGGCTCGAGTCCGTCGGCTCTTCGGATTGCCCCACAACAAGCCCTTCTCTTTCCGGAGGTGAGCTGCGTGGGGATGCGGATCTGAACTTCGGGGCCGCCGCCCACGTGGGTTCGCGGGCTCGATGATGTAGAACCACCCGATTTCCACCCCCTTAACGGAGTCCACGAAGGCCCCTTCGAGCCAAAGGGCGTTGGGCAACTTTCCCAACATGGCGCCTCCGCATTCGCTTGCGTGCCCTTCACAACCTTGACAGCGTTGAAGGTCTTGAGCCACGAGGCGAAGTGGGGCTAGATGCGAGAGAAGGCCTCGCACATGACGATAAACGCCGAGATGTTGAGGATGAAGTTGGCGCGGATCGTGTAAATCCAGGCCGTAATAGAACATGAGCCCCGGACGAAAGGGTGCGATGGAAAGCCCAGTCCGCGGAGGAAGTGGGGAAGGAAAACGACCCTCTCATGGGGCCCGAGGGTAGGGATGAGCTGCCCCTCGTCGGGCAGCCGGTGCGCAATATCGCCGGAAAGGTATCCGGCGTTGCGCAGCTTGGTGATGTGCTCCTCCTTGACGGTTGAAGCCAACCACTTGCCTCCCCCTCCGGACATGGTCGGGGAAGGTTAAGATGAGATGCGCGCGCTTGGGCGTTGGAGCTTGAGTGCGCGGAGGTGGATGAGCAAAGGAGGAAGAAGGCGTGGGTGAAAAGGTGAATCCTTATCCCTTATATAGGCAGGGCGAAGACTATGCGCCCCCCACCAGCCTGGCGCGGTTGGGTTACCCACGCTCGTATTGATGTGAATCCTGAAATAAGGGGAGCACGATCTCTGCTTCGACAAGACGTGCCAAGGAAACCGCTTAGCTAAGCGTCTTTGAGGTGGTATGAAAAATGATTCAAGTAAAAGCACGGTAGCGGTGTGATGTCATGCCGCATAATACATCAGCAGATTGGATTTGTGTACATTTTATTCTCTCTACGGTGGAATGTGGAATTTATTTTGCAGAGCCGGACACTATCCTGGTGTTCATGCTCTTCTCTGGATTATTCAAGGGAGCAACCCGCCTTGCAATGCCGAACATTATGCGCGCAGGACTTATCGTCATTGAAGCCTGGTTCAGAGACTCTTGAGGAGTCTGGACTAGGGGTGTCCGGACAGCGGACTATCATCGTCCACGGACTCCAAGACTACGAAGATACAAGATTGAAGACTCCGTCCGTGTCCGGATGGGACTTTCCTTGGCGTGGAAGGTAAGCTTGGCAATACGGATATGTAGATCTCCTACCATTGTAACCGACTGTAACCCTAGCCTCCTCCGGTGTCTATATAAACTGGAGGGCTTTAGTCCGTAGGACACAACATACATCACAACAATCATACCATAGGCTAGCTTTAGGTTTAGCCTCCTTGATCTCGTGGTAGATCCACTCTTGTACTACCCATATCATCAATATTAATCAAGCAGGACGTAGGGTTTTACCTCCATCAAGAGGGCCCGAACCTGGGTAAAACATCGTGTCCCTTGTCTCCTATTACCATCCGCCTAGACGCACAGTTCGGGACCCCGTACCCGAGATCCGCCGGTTTTGACATCGATAGTAAGCATATGAATAAGCAGAGAAATTCTTCGAGGACTTATGAACATAATGGTTTGAAGAATAATGCACATATTCATAGCCCTTAGCTCTACCCTGCGAGACACAGTTGTTAGCACGATGATAATCATATGAGGACTTTGATCCTTTTGAGGAATTTGATCCATGTGAGGAATTTGGTCCGTATGAGGACTTGGATCCATATGAATAATCTGGTCCATATGAAGAATTTGATCTGGGGTTCTGTTCTTCATGGTGGTGTCATGAGTACATTCACACAAGACTTTTAACATAACTTTTGGGAACCAGATTTTCTTCATAGGGGAACCGTTCCTCAGATTAGTGCCAACATATCGAGCAAATACTTCACCATTCTTATTTTTGAACAGTTTATAGTTGGAGTCAAATGACTCATCGGAAGAATGAGGAGATTCACATGTAAAGCCGGATAAGTTAGATGGATCAATGGAGGTCCCTTTGCGACAACCCATGAGGTTTTGGGGTCTTGCTCGGGCTTCAATATGTTCCATCAGCATTGAGTTTCCTCTCAAAGGCAATACCCTCTTTCCTAGGGTTTCGTTGAGGATCTGCTTTTAAGCACATCACAAAGAGTCGATGCCCTTTGAGGCTTTTGTACATGCTGTCATGTACAATTCCTTCAACCTGCATTGTCAATGATACTAGCAATGTCCTCAGATGAGGAATTAGTGATAGCAGAGGCAGGTGAAGAATTTGTAACAGTTGAAGCATTTGAACATTCAGGTGAAGAATTAGCAGATTCACGTTCAATGCACTTTAAGCATGGAGGAACAAATTCTTCCTGAGAAGCACTAATTTGTTGAGCTAGTAATGAATCACGCTCCTTCTGAAGATCTTCATAACACACTCTTAGCTTTTCAAGATATTCCTTTCTTTGAAGGGATTCAGAAGAAAGCTTCTCGTGATCTTGCTTTTCTTGAAGAAATTCATAAGAAAGTTTCTCATGATCAGATAAGAGAGTGTTATGATGACTTTGAAGGTTATAAAACCTAGACGAAGTCTCTGAAGATTTTCGATCGAGGGCTTTAGTCGATCCATTTCTTCACCCAACATATCATCACTTTTGTCTAGCATGTTTTGAACCTTTTCAAAAGCTTTGTTGTTGTTTCACAGCAATCTTAGCAAGTTTAGAGTAGCTGGGTTTGAGATCCTCATCGATTCATTTTCACTAGATTCAGAGGAGTTGTATTTGAGTACCTTTGCACCTTTCGCCATAAAGCAATAGGTGGGGCGTAGCCATCATTATCTTCATCGGGCTTGTCGGTGGGGTTGGTTTCTTCAGCGTTGAAGATGGACTTGCTGACGAAAGCGATGCGAAGGCGGACTCGCCACACAGTTCGGATTCTTGGATGCCTCCTCTTCCTCATTTTCCTCAGACTCAGCTTTAGAGCCCATTTCCTTGCCAATGAATGCCCGAGCCTTCTTGGAGCTGCTCTTCTTGTGAGATGAAGACTTCGAGGATTTTGATGACGAAGATTTTGATGATTTCTTCTTCTTCTTCGCATCATCAGAACTGTAATCCTTGTATTTCTTCTTCTTCATTTTCTTTTCCCACTAAGGACAATCTTGAATATAGTGACCAGAATTTTTTTGCATTTGTGGCACAGCCTTCTCTTATAGTCACTGGATGAGGAATCACTGCTTCTTGAGGATTTTCCAAAGCGACCACGTCTTGAGAACTTCTGGAATTTCTTCACGAGCAGTGCTAGCTCCTGGCTCAATTCTTGAGGATCACCAAGGCTACTACCGAATCCTCACATTGAGTCGGACACAGCCTTGGCCTTGAGGGCACGTGGTTTGCCATAGCTCAAACCATAGAGATCTCTCTTTTGAGCAAGTGGAACTTCGTGAGTATTTAGCCTTCGAGGATATCGGCAGGATCAAGAGACTTGTAGTCATCACGTTCTTGTATCATCAGTCCCAGAGTATCAAATGAGGAATCAAGCAATCTCAGCAGTTTCTTCACCACCTCATGATCGGTGATGTCGATGGCACCGAGGGCTTGAAGCTCATTTGAGATGTCGATGAGGCGATCAAAGGTTTGTTGGACATTTTCATTGTCGAGTCTTTTGAAGCGGTTGAAGAGATTCCGAAGAACATCAACTCGAGAGTCACGCTGAGTTGAGACTCCTTCATTCACTTTGGACAGCCTATCCCAGATAAGCTTAGCAGTTTCCAAAGCACTCACTCTTCCATACTGTCCTTTACTCAGATGGCCACATATGATATTCAACGCTTGAGAATCGAGTTGCTTGAATCTCTTCACATCGGTAGCGTTTAGTGAGGGTGAGACCGAGGGAACACCATTTTCCACAACATACCAGAGATCATTGTCAATTGCTTCAAGATGCATTCGCATCTTGTTCTTCCAGTAGGGGTAGTCCGTCCCATCAAAGGTAGGACACCCAGCCGAGACCTTGATCATACCTGCGGTCGACATAACTAAAACTCCAGGCGGTTAAACCAAAATCACACAGAACAAGGGAGTACCTTGCTTTGATACCAATTGAAAGTGCGTTATATCGACTAGAGGGGTGGTGAATAGGCGATTTTGATGAATTCTTCACTTATGAATTTGCTGGTGAGGAAATTCCTTAGCGAAGAACTACTTGCAGCGGAATAAGTACTCAGAAGTAAGCATAACAGGATACAAGCATGGTCATCATGATGAAATGAAGACTAGCACAGAGTACAGAAAGCGTAATCACAGGATAACACAAGATGAAGACAAACAGACTAAAGAAATTGAACTGAGGAATTTGAGAAAGTCTTCAGTCAAAGTCTTCAAGCACAGATATGAACAAACACTCAACACAGTAATGAGGAAATGAAATGTGGGTACCCCGACTCATAAGTCGAGATCACCGAATGCACGTGTACAGTGATCCCAGAGATCAATGCTCACTGAACACACAGAAGCTGAATAACAAGAGTCTTACATCCATACATACCGTTTTTCACAAGTAGGACCATTATGATCAAGTCTTGAGTGTATCATCGCAGCGGGAATCTTCAATAACAACTTGGACCCATGCCATCTGCCTTAACCCTACAGGCATTCTGACTGGGAAAGCGTCCTAGATCGCATGTTCGTTGCCGAAGTATTCTTCATCACATCCTGTTCTTTCATGCCTGGCCAATAAAATAACCAGTGGCAAGCCAATGAGTACTTTGAATGTACTCGCAAGCAACCCAGTAGTGATAACAAAATAATTATGCAAAGCTCTACTGCTTAATTGGCATTGTTGCGGAAGCTGGTTTTTCTCATGTAAGTATGATCAACATTTATCAAGGACATGAATGCGTCTGCAACAAGCATCAGGATGTTACAGACATCAACATCGATAAAGAGTTATGAACAACTCATGCTCAAGTTCATCGTGACTTCCTCACGAGTCACATCATCAATATCACCAAACGGCGTTGTTTGTCAGAAACATCTGGACATAGTCTAAGCAGCACCGCCAACCGTCCTGACCGTGGACATGGCTATTCGAATAGTTTTACACTCTGCGGAGGTTGCTGCTTGTACCCACAAGATCCGGGAACTTCCGTGTCATCCACGACCAGCGATACCTCAAGTACCCGGGGTAAGCACCCGATCACTACCTTTCCCTAGACGACACTAACATGGAGTCCACTCGATTGGTAGTAACCCCCGTGCCCAACATTTCACATCATAAAGTTGTGGAGCCTCGCTCCCATATTCATCACATACCACAAGCATGGTTTACAATGGTGTGTCCGGTGCCCTGTGAAAATAGTCATGGCCGCCCTACCTGGCACGACCGCGTCCCGAGAGAGAGCACCAACTCTCCTCCGTCACTAGTAATGCGGGCTCAAAGCTAGTATCGATCTAGGTAATCAATAATGCCCTTTCCCATATAAGGGTAGAGTGGTTGCGCATGTAAGGTTGGGACAGTCATCAAATCTTAAATCTAATCCGTCTCTGTAAACAACACTTTCATCAAGCCTCGGTACACTACCTCTCCCCCAAGTAGTGACCTAGTTCATCGTCATCTCCCAGGGGCATTAGTGGCACCCACTGGGCTATTTGCAAGTATGTCAAACCACACTTGGTTTCTTTCCATGCATAACCCGACCCAATTTGCTCGACCCAACAACTCTAGCATATTTCTACAACCCACCAACACAACTCTAAACAAGGATAGAGTCATGATCAATGCAAGTATCAGCGGGTATGCAGCGAAGGCAAACCTAGCAAGGTTGCCATTCAAGATATCATGCATTCAACAATCACGGAAAGAAATGTTACTATGATAAAAAGGGTTCATCATGGTCAAAGGGCTGCTTACTGTTTTAACAAAGTCTTGAGGTCTTCAAATATCTACGGTCCAACTCCGAGCATTACGTCTACTTCGTCAACTATAAATGAAAGCAACCATAATAAGCAACACAACAAGGCAAAAATAAAAGTGCTCTAAAAATGTGAGTTGGACTTTTCTAGGATACCTCTGGTCATATGAGGGATGACCAAAGTGGTTTCATTGGGATTTGATCAATGGACATCTCTGAACATTTCAATATGATGGAGTCAAGGGATAAATGGGTTTGCAAGAAGTGTACAGAATTATATTTTTGGAAAATGAGCAAAGATACACATTTAACAAAGGATGATTTTAGAAGCATCTAGGATTTGGTTTCACTGGATTTGGAGTTCAAATGAATATTCTATGGATTTGCAAAGTTGACAAACAAGAAGAAATGGCTCATTATTTTGTGGGGTACAGAAAGTATTAAGAAAAATGTTCATAAACTAAGTTATGAACTTATAAGCATCTAGGAATTTGAATCATGGCATTTGGATCAAGTTTGAGCTCTCTGTGATTTTCTAAAGTTCATCACAGAAATAGGAAAAATAGGATTTGATAAATATTTGTGAAGAAAAGGTCTCTGGAAAAATGTGCATGTTGCAGGTAGATCATGATTTATAGAGTCACTAGAAATTTGAATCATCAAATTTGGAGTCCATTTGAATTGTTTATGGATTTTACAAGTCTACAGAAAAAGAAAAAGGAGAGAGATTTACCTAAATTGGCCAAATCTGGGCGGCGGCGGCGCGCGCTGGGCGAGTTTTAGCGTCGAGGTGCAACTGGGCCTGCCCATCGGCTCAGCCACACGCCTTGAGCTCCACGCGGGGCGTGTTGCCAGTCGCCTCCACTTAAACGGAGGGGCCCGCGGACGGGGTCACTGACCTATGGGGTCCACCCACAGGGTCGTCTCCCTCCTCCTGCGCGCGACGAAGGAGACAGAGGAGGCGGGGCCGAGCACTTGCCGGCGCCCGTTCCGGTGGCTCCGGTCACCTCCGGTGACGCCCAGCACACCGGCAGGATCAGGGGAGAGCGGCGCATCCGACTAGGTGCGCCACGACCGCAGGGTTGGCCGGACGCGAGCACATCATCGGCCATAGCGGCGAGGCCGGCGGTGGTGAGGGAACTCGACAACACGGCCATGGGAAGGAGAGGGAGAAGCACGGGAGAGGCTCGCGGTGGTGGTGGCGGTGCTCTAGTGTGGTCTAGAGGGGAGGAGGTAGAGTGGTGGGTGCGAATTTAGGTGGAGGCCGACGGCAAGGCTCCGTCCATGGTGGCGGATGGAGGGCACGGGAGGATAAACGAGTTGGTCCAGAGGGTCTATGGGAGGGAGAGAGGGCCAAAGGAGTATAGAGGAGGCTCGGGGTTGGCCTTAAATAGCCGCCCCGTAGCTCGCGGTGGACACGGCGCACGGGTGGCCGTGGAAACGGATCGGGCGGCAAGGGGAGCGAGCAAGGAGTTGTCTGCGGTGCTCGTGGGGGTGGTGTAGGGCACCGGGAAGGGAGAGATGGAGTGGGGCGAGCTCCGTGTGGAGCCACGAGCTCGCACACGCATTGGCGGGCTCGGGCGGCTCTGGGCACGTGCAGCACGGACAGGACAGAGAGGGGAAGGAGGGGGCCAGCCTGGTGGCGTGTTGAGGACGTCGAGGCACCTCGACTGGCGCAAGGGGGAGGCTCGAGGTGGTCGGGGGCGATCGTCAGCGGTCGGGAACACTTGGCGTGCTCGGCGCGTCTTTTGGCCGGCATGACATGCCTTTTTGCGGAATGGGCGCGGCCACTGGTGTCTGGAAGCTCCAGGGGGGAGTAGACAATGGGAAAGTGGCATTGGATGCACTGGAACAAGCCAGGAGTGAGAGAGAGATGATAAAGGGAGGGGGAAGTGGCTGCCCAGAGAGGAAAAATGGGTCTCTGCCCCCCTTCATCATTGCCTCTCGGGCAGGGAAGAACACCAGAGGTAAAGGGGGACTAGGAGGGGATGTGGTAAAAAGGAGAACTCATGGAGATTAGTGGAAGTGGACAAAACATACATTTTTAATTTCTGCCAGAAGGTGTTTGATGGTGGTTTGGGCAAGAAGATGAACTCCTCTTGTCATGAGGCTTGACAGGGTCATATGGTATGATAAAATAATAGGTTCCACAAATATTGAGTCCATTTCGGCAAAGTTGCCAATGCAACTTTTGTAAACCCTAGAAATCAGCAGAAATGGACTTTCCAAGATTTAGTCATTCAAATCTGTTCTCCTTGATGCACCACTTGGTGTGGTGGCCTCATTTGGTCATGTGATCATTCTCACAAAAGTTGGAATCAAGGAGAGAAAGTTGGTAATGTAGAGTTGTTCAAATTTGGTTCTGGACAGGAAGGGTTTTGGGGCACTTTGATCAAGTTAACTTGTTCTCCAACTTGTGCCATTTGGTCTAGATGAGTTATTAGACCATTTGAGCATGTTCACAAGGTTTGAGAACATTTGGAAATGTTTGGCAATGTAAAGTTGCTCAAACTTCAAAATGGACAGAAATGGTTTTGAGGGGATTTGATGATGTTATATTGTTCTCCGAATCATGAGACTTGGCAAGATCATCTAATATGTCATATGTGACATGCTAGAATTTTCTTGGAATTTTTGGAGAATATTTCCTTTGTAAATATTTCAAAAGCTTGAAATATCTAGGAAGGGTTTTTGAGGGATTTGACCAATATTTTGAACATGACCATGTGTTGAAACTCTTATATATGGACAATATATGTCCACTGAGTTTCCCTAGGTTTTTGTCAAATATTTTGACGTTGCTGACTTTCCATTGCCTTACAATGGGATACTCGGCCGTCCAGCACTCGCCAAATTCATGGCAGCCTCTCACTATGCATACAATATGCTGAAGATGCCAGGCCCGATAAGTGTCATCTCTGTCCCTGGCGACAAGAAGGATGCTCTTATCTGCGCCGACAAGATCTACCGGGAAGCGGCAGCCGCAACATATCGCAAGTCACTTGCTGTTGAAGCTCTCGGGGGGAAGAAGAAGACCAAGTCCGACAAGAGTTCTGATGCCCACTCCGGCAAGCGCACCTCTTCGGAGTGCTGCGCTACCGTCAAGGACGCACCATCGAGCTCCACCGGCAAGCGTAAGAAGACAATGGCAGCTCCGCCAGAGACCAAGAAGGTGTCGCCAAGGAGGGCGGCACTTTGGTGGTACCTTCACCATCGGTGCCACTCTCGACCCTAAATAGGAAGCGCTCGTTGCTTTCTCTCAGGTAACGTCGGCGTGTTTTGTGGCAACCGTCGACATCCCGGTGTTCCCAGGAAAGTAATCGAGCACTATCTTGCCGTCTGTCCTCATGTGCGGTCCGTCAAGCAGAAAGTCAGAAAACAAGCAATGGAGCGCCAAGAATTCATCGCAGAAGAAATCAAGAAATTGGAAGTAGCAGGCCTTGTCGGAGAGTGCTCCATCCTCGTGGTTGGCCAATCCTGTAGTAAATGCATAAGGCAAATGGGAAATGGAGGCTTTGTATCGACTTCTTGATGTCAATAAAGCTTGTCCCAAAGACCCATTTCCTTGCGGCGCATTGACCAGCTTGTTGACTCCACGGCGGATGTGACTTGCTTTCATTTCTTGGCGCATCTTGAGATACCATCGAGATCTTCATGGCGAAGAGGATGAGGAGAAGACCGCATTCATCACTCCATGTGGCACATCTTGTTTTCATCACGGATGCCTTTCGGGTTAAAGAATGCTGGTTCAACATTTGCAAGGGTAGTCCATGACGCTTTTGAGCCACAAATGCACAGAAATGTGGAAGCCTACATGGATGACATAGTGGTCAAGAGAAAGGACAAGGCAACTCTGATTTTGGATTTAGACGAAACCTTTGCAAATCAGCGCAAGATCAACCTCAAGCTTAACCCCGAGAAGTGTGCGTTTGGAGTCTCCTCTGGTAAGCTTCTCGGGTTCTTCGTGTCTCAGCGGGGAAATGAAGCCAATCCCGACAAGATCAAGGCCATTGAGCAGATTGAAGCACCAAAGCGCGTCAAGGATGTACGAAGGCTTGCCGGTTGTGTGGCTGCTCTCAGCAGGTTTATCTCTAGGTTAGCTGAGCGTGCCCTCCCGTTTTTCAAAATATTGAAAAAGGTAGGTCCAATGAAATGGACTCCGGAAGCGGAGGCTGCGCTGCAGGACTTGAAGAGATACCTGTCCTCCACTCCAACACTTATCGCACCTAAGCCACAAGAGAAGTTGCTTGCTGTATATAGCGGCAACCAATCAAATGGTTAGTGCTGCGTTAATAGCGGAGAGGGAGGCGGATGATGAGTCGACAACTTCGACAGGTGCATCCAGCGACAAGCGAGGGACTTCACCGACAAGCTCTGGTCCGACAAAGATGGATCTGCGTGGCGGCGTGAGGAGATCTGAAGAGAATGGTGCAGCGCCAGTTTACTTTGTCGGTTCCCTTCTGCGGGGGGCTAGGTCAAGGTATTACGGTGTGCAGAAATTGCTTTCGGCCTTCTCATGGCCTCGAAAAGCTGCGCCATTACTTCCAAGCACACAAGATCACAGATTGTCACTCGTTTCCCGGCTGAAGAGGATCTGCAGAATCCGAAGCAGCAGGCGGGATTGTCGAGTGGGCCTTTGAACTGTCAAGCTTTGGCCTCAAGTTTGAGAGCACTTCAACTATCAAAAGCACAACATTGGCAGAATTCATAGCAGAATGGGCGCCAACACGGATGAAGAAATTCGAAGCGAGCATCCCGTCAAGGAGGCAAGCAAAGAGTGGCTGATGTACTTTGATGGTGCCTTCTTGCTGCAAAGGCGCCGGTCTTGGCGTGCTACATGGTGCGCCCCGAGAGCACCTAAAGTACGTAGTCGGATGCACTTTCCCAAGGAGCAAGCAACAAACAATACCGCAGAGTGTGAAGGTTTGCTTGCGGTCTCGAGATCTGGCAGACCTTGGGATCAAGAAGCTCATTATCGGGGGTGACTCGCAGCTTGTCGTCCGCCAAGTGAACAGAATTATCGAGTCCGTTGATGGAAGCTTACGTTGATGAAGTGAGAAGGTTAGAAGAGCACTTTGGCGGCCTCTGAGATGGAACATGTTCCAAGAGCTCGAAACGACATTGCCGATGGCTCGTCAAGTCGCGCCGACTTAAGTTACACAATGGAACCAGGATCTTTGTGCTCAAACCGACCAACCGTCTGTAACGCCATCAAGCGGACAGAGCAAGAAGAGGAAGTTGATTTCGGTGACTATTTTCGTGCGAGCTCCCCAAAGCCGCCGCCAAGAAGGTCCCCAAGATCAACACCAAGAGTCTTGATGAGCGATGCTGCTCGGCAAGCCCTAGGGTTTGTTCCATTGGAGCGAGCGCTCCGAAAGTTTTGCTCCGGCAAGCTTGCCGGGGAACGTCAAGCTCCGGCTGAGCCGCCGGTTCTCGCCGTAGAAGCGGATGTTCCCGCAGGAGCAGAGGTGCCTTTAGTCCTTGTTGTCGAGCCGCAAGCTCCAGCATGTGCACAGCAGATTGTCCGTTTCCTTCAGACAGGAGAACTTCCCGAAGAGCAAGAAGAAGCGAAAAGAGTAGCCCGGCAGTCAAGTATGTACCAGTTTGTCGACAACACACTGTACAGAAGAAGACTCAACGGTGTGAAATTGAAGTGTATTCACCGGGAAGATGAACAAAAGTTGTTGGCAGATACACCAGCCAGCTCAAGCTCTCCAGACGATCCCTTTATCCTGGCCATTTTTGGTCTGAGGCTCGACATCCTCGGCCCCTTTCCCCGAGCTGTCAGGGGCTTTGAGTACTTGTACGTTGCAATAGACAAGTTCACAAAGTGGCCGGAAGTGGAAGCAGTGAGGAAGGTGACAGCACAATCAGCAGTCATGTTCTTCAGGTCAATTGTTTGCCGCTTTGGGATCCCTAATAGGATCATCACCGACAACGGCATGCAATTCACGAGCGGCACCTTCATGCAGTACATCCGATATCTTGGCACCAAGGTGCGCTTAACATTTGCTCATCAGAAGCAATGGTCAAGCGGAGAGGGCAAATCTTTGAAGTGCTACGCGGGCTCAAGACCGGGACTTTCAACGAGGCTGCGCAAGTCACGGAAAGAATTGGATTGAGGAGTTGCGGTGGTTCTTTGATCGATCAGGGCGACGCCAAATCGAGCCCTGGCGGACACCTTCGCTCTAGTCTACGGAGCGGGGCAGTTCTCCCCACGAACTTCGTATCTGGGTCACCTTGAGTGCTCGCTTATGATGAGCTCGAGCAAGAGCAGCTGCGACAAGATGACGCGCTGCTCCTTGAGGAAGACCGTCTTCAGGCCGCTGTACGAGCTGCTCGATACCAGCAAGCTTTGCGCCGCTACCATAGCCGCAAAGTTAATGCCAGAAGTCTCGAGGAAGGCGACCTTGTTCTTCGGTGCGTTCAGTCCGCCAAGAATTCCAACAAGTTAACGCCAAAGTGGGAAGGCCCTTACCGGGTGAAACGAGTCACTAGGCCTGGCGCTGTCCGTCTTGAGACCGAAGATTGCACTCCGGTGAGCAACTCCTGGAACATTGAGCATCTTCGTCAGTTTTACCCGTAAGGCGCGGTTGCCGGAACCTGTTCTGGCAACCACCTTTTTTACAAGTCTTGCCGATGTTGCATGTAATCCTTTGTACAAAGCCGGGCGCAGACCCCGTGCATAAGTAAAGCTCATGTGCTCCGCATATCTTGTCAATTTC